>JANVCC010000270.1:4918033-5460898 GCA_025345505.1 Todiramphus chloris collaris
AGCCCATTCCAATCTCTCACCCACCTCCCTGGGCAGCCCATTCCAATATTTCACTACCGTTTCCGTGAAGAATTTTTCCCTAGTGTCCGGTCTAACCCTACCTTGTTTCATCTTGAGGCCATTCCCTCTGGTTCTGTCCCTAATTACCTGAGAGAAGAGCCCAGCACCAGCCTCTCTCCAATGTCCTTTCAGGGAGTTGTAGAGAGTGATGAAGTCTCCCCTCAGCCTCCTCTTCCTCAAACTAAACAGCCCCAGCTCCTTCAAACGCTCCTCATAGGATCTCTTCTCCAGTCCCTTGCCCAGCTTTGTGCCCTCCTCTGCCCCCGCTCCAGCCCCTCGAGGTCTCTCTTGTCCTGAGGTACCCAAACTGGACACAGCACCCGAGGTGAGGCCTCCCCAGTGCTGAGCACAGTCAGTCTCTTCGTGCTCAGAGCACAAGCGCACACGCGGAAGATTTGCAGAGGCAGGTGCTAGCCTCTGTTTTTCTTCCGTTGCCAGTTTTTTAAATAAAATTAAAATTTAAAAAAAAAAAATTTAAAAAAAAATCTTTTCAAGTTCTCCACTGTCAGGAATGTGGGTGTCTGCCTGAACGAAAGGGAAATAAAATAAACTAAACTTGCATAATAAACATACTAGTGAGCTTGCAATTTCCCTAAGCTCCCAGCAGGAATACAGCCAGTGTGGGGGGTAGCTTTGCTTGGTTGCCTGGCCAAGGAAGAGGAGCAGCTTGTGAAAAAGTTTCCTTGAACACCCTTCCTTATTATAATTACGTTAATTATTCACAGTGTACGCACTCCAGTTACAGCACGCAGTTCTTTCTGACAAAATCAGCTCTGCTTTCCTTTACATCACGTCAGAAGTCAAGTAGGGAGCAAGACTCCAAAGGCCTTGAGTATATATCTGCATGAGTTTGTTGGGTTGGGTTTTTTTTTCCCCTTACATTTATTTTTTTAATAATGTTTTGGTTTTTTTTTCTTTTCCAGCATTTTAAAAATCAACTGCCTAGAGGTAGGCACCTGGATTTATATTTAGGGCCTGAAGTAAGCGGGATGGTTTTCAAAGTGTCCCGCGTAGCTGCAGCTCCCAGGGGATTCATTAAAAGCAGATGTTCTCTTTGGCAAACCTGACAGAAACAAGCGGGAGACGCTGGGTGCCCAGCACCTTTGAAACACAAGCAGCTTATTCAGATGCCCGGAGGTGGAGTCAGGCCTTGAAATTTATTCTCCCCAGCTGGAAAAGCTTTGGCCCTGTAACCAAGCCACTCGCTGTCCCTTTTGTCCCGAAAAGCGGGAGCAGATTGACCCGGGAAGCCGGGGGTTGGTAGTGGGAGCGAGCGGGGACAGGGACCCTACACCCCAGGCTGGGAGCCAGCTCGGCTGCCTGCAGTGCAGCACATGCAGATGAGGGTCAGATGGCTTGACAGTTGGTTAAGAAACTAAATAGAAATGATGCAAAACGGGATTGATTTTGCACGTATTTTTAGGTTTTGTCTTTTAGGAGCTTGAATCTTTAATTAAAATACCAAAGCCGGGAGGGGGGAGAAGCACAGGCAGCAACTGTTCTGTTTCACATACGTGCTGGATGTAAAGCAATAGCCTGCCATGCTCTTTTTAGGGATCATTTGTATCCCCTTGCAACTGAGAATATAAAACCATTTTCTAGCGTGCCAGAAATGACACCTGCTTTCATACTTCCTAATAATTATTTTAGCTTTGACAGAAAGTACTTGGCAGAGTACAGACGAATTATGACTCCCTTCAGGGTACAAATAATGGCATAATGACTTTAAGAGTTTCTCTTTATGCTCAGGGTATTTGCATGTACATGTTTTGTTGGTATGAAACAAGGGTGTAAAGAAGAGGTTTGGGGTGACTTCCTTAACTTCTGAATAAAAATGTGTGTTTTGGATAGTATAAGAGTACAAAAGGACTAGAAAAGGGAAAATCAGTAGTCAGGTTCCCAGTGGCTATTTGCACATGCCTATTTTTATTTATTTATTTGTTTGTTTGTTTATTTTTGCAACTCTCTGTTGCTATGAAAATGCCCCTAGACATTTACAAGGAATAAAAAGACTTGTAATAAAAAGACTTGTAATGCTAGATACTCACCGTTGTCATGGTGGAGGAGAGAACGTGCCTACAGGTGAGTGGCATCAACCTGCAAGGGCTTTCCTCTCCCTGCCCTGCCTTGCAGCGAAGGAGTGTTCAGTTTAAAGTGGGTTTGGATGTTGTATGTGCTCCGTCCCCCTGTTTTTTCCTGTTCTTGCTGGGAGTTTTTCCCTTTCTCTGCGTTATTTTGTCACTCATCGGCAGCGTGAGGTTCTAACATCCTAAGGAAGAGGAATGCAGAATTGGGTTCCTCTGTTCCTGTCTGCGACCCGTCTCCCTGCCCAGTCTTTGTAGGGAACAGGAGGCTGAGGAGAGAGCGAGGGGCAGGTTTAGGCTGCTGCTAAGCAGCTCACTGAACCGTTTTCTGAAGGCGAGGTGAATGATTCCTGAAAGCCCAAACACAAAGTTTCTGCATTTCCCCTTCCTTTAAGGACTGGAGGAGGAAGCCATCGATAAATACACGGCTTTTGTAAGGCAGAATGAGCAACCGTGGAGAACAGTTGGGAGCTGGGCAGTTCCTTATCTGAAGAAAAGTACAGTATGTTAAGTTTTCCACCTCTGTTAGGGGACTTAAAAAGCCAAATGCCTTTTGCTTCCTGCCTGAGAGAAGCTTAGGCTCTTTCTATAAAAAGAATGACTTTGGAAAGCGGCTGGCGTGTTTCTGCGCGCGTGTTTCTAGTCTGTCTCTTCTCTCAGAGCCGCAGGAGATGCAGAGCTCGTGTGTGTGTGTGTGGGGCTGTCATTACCAGGAGGACTTTGGCAAATCGCGGGGAATCGAGACAGCTGCAACAAAAGTGATTAATGGACTAGAGAAGAGAGATTAAGAATTAAATAGGTACGGTTTGTCTGAATGGGAGATAGAGGGTGCAGGAGCGGAGCGATGTTAAAACTGCCACTCCTGCGCTCGAGGGGTGTAACTGAGTTTGGAGAAGGAATTATTTTGGGTGGTCCGAACAGCGCGGCTAGGAGTTACGGGATAAAATTCAGCTCAGAAAAGCTAGGCTGAAATCCAGAAACACTTCCAGCTAGGAAGATCTGTTGGACTGTGGAATAATCCCCGGCGGGAAGGGGTGGAACCCGCATCGCTTGAGCCATTTGCGCTACGCAGAACAAAGGCAGAGCTCCCGAATACGGCACAGGAAAGGTCCTGCACAGGGGAGGGGTCCGAGCATCGCATTTGAGGCATCCACCTCTCTGCCCTGGGTTATCTGTGGGTGGCACCCACATTGACAGTGGCTGCAAATCTCGTGGGGATTTCTAAGAGCACTATATTTTAGCATATATTTGAATAGGGATTTCCTTGCCGAAGCACAAAAATCCTTCTCTCTGTTCAGCTTTCTGCCCTGTAACTGTGTCTGCTTGTTGTACTTGTTTAAAAAAAGAAAAAAAGAAAGAAAGAACCAGAGCAGAAGTTGCCTTACTGTAAAACTACCTAGTGATAAACTTTTTTTTTATACTTGACTTGGAACAGGCTCGTCGGGCTGTTCTCGAAGGCTGAGGAAGAGCTGTTGGCAAGCTGCACACAGCCATTACAAGTGAGAATGACTGAGCAGAATGGGCCTGTTTTACTCATTCACTTTTCTGCCGTATCCAAGCAAGTCATAAGTTCTTAAATTCCACTTTTCATGTAGGGGCTTGGTCTCCACAGTTACGTTCCTGTTTTGGTATTTTTGGACATTTAGCTAATTTTCCAGTGCCTGGCTAGAAAACTGCAATGTGTATGAGGAAAACTAGAGATGAGTTGTTGCTAATAAGTCTGTAGGTTCCTTTATGTTACTAATATTTGCATCACCGTATCCATCATAGTTTTTCCTTACCACTAAGTTCTTTTCAAAAGAATGGCGTGGAAAGGAAATGTTTCCTTTCCCCTCCCCACACTGCTGTGGTGATGGGCTTTGGATCGCTGACCTTGTATTCTCTTTGCTATTCCGTGGACAATCTAAGGATATAAGCCCATCACCTTCTTCTTTTCACTTCCTTCGGGTCACGTCCACGTTTATGAATTTTTAGAAGGAGGAAAATCTGGTGCTGAGGTGGCTGCTCACCTCAAGCTTGCAGGGTTGGCAGGATGCTTTGTGTGGAGAAGGTGGGGAGCGGGTCCATGCTCCCACCCGCTGTTCCCAGTGCAGAGCTCTGCTGCACCCTGCAGACCCGGCTGGCCACATCCTGCACCCATGGGTGCCTGGTGTTTCAGTTCTGTGTTTTCTCTCTCTCCCAGGAAGAGGATTTGTGTGGTTTCCTACAGGCTTAGTTATCACAGCTGGGTTTTGTATGATTTTCTCTGAAAAGCGAGGTTAATGATTTCTCATTGCCTCCTTAAGAACATGGATGGGGTGCTGGAGAGAAATATATATCAAGGTGTTGTCGAAACATTTATTTCCTTAGCAGGAAGTATTGATCCTGCAAACTATATTCTATTACATTGGCTTTATTTCTTGTATATTAAATGACTGATGCAGACTATATTTAATCAATTTGCGTGATGGATGTTGGTGAACCAACGTAGCAGTTGGTCACTGTCCACCTCTTAGCCTGCTGCTGCCTGGTTGGCTGCTTTCAACAGCCCCAAAATAGGGTATGGCTTGAAAATTGAGGTTTTAAAGTTTTATTTGGTCACTTAATAATACACTGGGTTTTGGTTGCCCATTTTACTCTTTGGTTTTTTTTTTTAATCAGTGCTTATCGACACTGAATGATGCCTGTAAATAATGAACCAGCTTCTGCTTGTTAATGTGCTTTTGCTGTTTTCACTGTTTGTAAACCCATTTCAGGGAGCAGTTGGGAACATCTCTTGGACAGCATTGTGTCTTCTAAGTGCATGCTTGTAGAAAACAGAATGGTTCAAAAAATGGTTGGGAACCTTCTGAATTGGAACACCTTCTGAATTGGGGACCTTCTTGGCTGTGTGGACCATCATTCAGGCAGGGACCTTTTGCTGATGCTTGGACCAATGGCTGGGAAGGCTCCACTTGACCTTGGCCAACAGCAGAGGAGTTTGTATTTCGAGACTCCCCGCAGCTCTCTGCCAAAGCCTTCCTGCACAGGCACATTGCCTGGGACTGCCTCTGCTCGCTGTCCGTGTCGGTGTGGGCTCTATGGAAGTGGAGAGCAACCCCTTCACCAGTAGAACTCAACCCTCTCATTGGGGATTTGAGTCCTGGCCCTTCAGAGGGGTTTGTGTGGACAGGTTTGGTCTTGTACCTACCCAGCACACCAGTTCGGTCACCAGGGACTTTCCAGTGGCTAAGACAGACGGAAAGAGGATGCAGGTTCTTACAGTGCAGCAAAGCTTGCCTTTAGCTTTTGATAGTGAAAGGGACTTGTGCTTGGCTTCTCTCCCTGAAATACCTTGGTCTCCAGAGCTGTCAGTCTGACATTGTTCTCCGCTGAAAGTTGCTTAAAATAGAGAGGAATAAAGGAGTGAGAAAGATGCTTGGAGAAAAATTGCCTGCGTTCCACTACCAAACCGTAACGTGTGAAGAGTTGTTTTTGCAGATCAGGGTAAGCACAAAAATTAAGAAGCACCAGAAAAATTGCAGTGGGTCAGAAGAATATTCTGTCAGAGATTCCCTCACAGATTTAAGAGGCAGGGGAAATGAGCAACAGACACATCAGAGCTTGGCCTGCCATCTGTGGACAGCGTATCAGCGAGTCTGGGCGGTAAGCGTAAAGGTAAACGGGGCACTGGTGTGGATGAGGTGGCACAGAGTGTAGAGAGAATCAGCCTCACACGGCAGCAGCTCCCTTTAGGACTCATCAGCTGTGCCAAGTGTGAGACGAGCATCTTGGATGAGATATAAATGGTTCAGCAGTAACTGTGTTTCAGGAGTAAAGAGCAGGAACCAAAAGGTTACAGGAGAAGCAGGCAGAAGTGTAGGAAGTCGAGGGATAGAATTACTCAGCAGAGGGAAAACCCCACACACCGGTCTTGCGGCGAATAAAAATACATTTTCCAGTGTATCGTAAACAATCTTTGCCTTTTACGCGCGCACGCGTTAACACATCTGTAATTACCAGCAGGCTCACCTCAAAGAAGATGGTGTTACTCTTCCTTTCCAATCACATTTTAATACTGAGGTCTGTGAGAAGAACTGAGGAGCTCTTCTGTGTTTCCTGGCAGAGCTGTAGACTGCAGGCTGCTTTAGCCAGTCTCTCCAGCCCTCTGCTCCCAGCAGCGTGACTGGGATCACCGTGCACGCTTGGGGACTGACTTCTTTCCCTGTACGTGTGACTTTGCTAGCAGAGAAGTTTGCACGTGTGTGTATGCAGGGGTGTACGTGTGCAGGAAGAATTGTCAGACCTGAAAATTACTTTTTTTTTATTCCACAGCAAGTTTCAGATTTAATTTTTAAATCTTCAGTGCACATTGGAAAGGCTGGTTTAAAAGTTTTTAAATTCTGGATTTCAGTTGTGGGTTGGCTTTTTATTTTCTTTCTGGTTCATGCAAGGGAAGAAAACACTGCGTTTTATTTTTCTGCAGGAAAAAGAATAATTCAGCTCTTGTATTTACTTCCAGAAAAGAAAAGAATGTTCCTGAGCGTGGCATTTTGCAGTGTGAGAGGGGACTTCTCCAAGAGCTGAAAAAGCTGGAGGTGAAATGATTAGTGTAGGCACCATCTCATCACTCTGTCAGCAGATCTCCACTCCCCTTTTAGCATCCCTGGGCACTTGCTTGGCACAGTATGAGCAGGAGGGTAGCGTTGTGCCAGGGATTTTCATGTGAAAGGAGGTGATCTTTGCAATCCCTCCTGGCTCTGGCCTGCCTGAGTTCAGCAGCAGTGGAAATAAGCAGAGTTTGACGTTAGTTGTCTTTCTGGACTTGATCCTGGCTGTGTTGCCAGGTGGTTTATACTGGTTTCATTGTTCCCAGTGTTGCTCCCCAGTATGGAATGGAGTGGGGGGCAAGGAGCATCCCTACCCTAATATGTGCTGCTGAAGGGGGCAGAAACGGCAGTTTCTTGGTATATTGTCACAGACTGAACCAGACCAGCATCTATCTGCCTTCCCAATGAAAAGGGATAATAAAAGATCTGTCCCGGTCTATTCTTGCACAGGAGCACAGTCCACAGCCTTATTATGTCCTGGTTGCAGGAAAGGAGAACAAAAATCAGCTGGCTGAGCATGACCTGTCAGGATTGAGAGGAGGGAGTGTATTTGCCCCTGACTGGCTTTTAAAATCTTTTCTCTTTGACTCAAATGTGAACCAAATAATCCTCTCGACTTGACCTCCTGTCCTGCAGCCCCCACGTCCGTGTGTGCTGGGGCAGGGAGGGCAGAAAAGTGCTGGCTCTTTCTGCATTTATCGCTGCATCCTGGGAGGCAGCCGCTTGCTGCCAACCTCGCGGGGCAGGATGAGGGTTAGCTCTTGGTGCTGTGTGTGCAGCCCTGGCTGGTGTGCTGGGCTGGCCCCGCTGCCCTACACACCCCTCTACGGCATGGCTTTTTTTTTTGTGGTAGAGAACGGGGAGCAGAGGCGTGTTCAGATCCACGGCTGTTTCAAAGCAAAACCCGGTGCTCGATGGTGTTTCCTGGCAGGCTCTATCTTGGGCAGTTCCGCGTGTCGTGGAGACAGTGTCACCTTCAGGAGTGCTGGACCGAGTTGCACTCTTCCCCTCTGTGCCGTGGTGCCGCTTTGTTCGCTGCAGATTAGGCACAAAAGCTTTTACAATTAGTATTTTCATGGGAGAGAAGAGGAGTGACACTGTGACCCGCTTACAAATGTGCCTGAGATTGGCTGGATCTCAGCCCGCGCTGGGGAGAGTGAAGTCCTGCTTCCTGGGGATTAGTCCAGAAAACCACCCCTTGTTATCAGCCCTCAAGTTGAGCATATTCTGGTGTTTCCAGGTATTCAAGAAGCATACGCCTTCCAGTTGTCAGATGAAAGGAATTCCAGCTAGCGCAGGGATCATTTCAGAGTCTGGTGAAGCTGAGATTTCCTAAGCACGCTATTTGCAAGCCCTCTTGGTAGAGAAGTGAAGTAAGGAGCTTCTTTCCAAGAAAAATGTAGGCTGGGTAATCTGACATCATTCAGAGTCACATCACCCTACACCCACCAGGATTCAAAGATAGAATGGAAATGGCATAATCTGTTCTCACGGTAACACTAATAGTACCGCTCCGGCAGCTCATTGTGCATCCTCCCCACCCCGCCATCGCCACAATTAACATTTCTTGCAGTGACTTTGAAAAGTGTTGCCATAACAAGGCTGCTGATCAGCAACTACAAAAATCTTAACGAGGTACCTAATGGAGCTTTTTGTTTCCATTATTTCTGCTTAATATATTCCGAAAAAGTCAGGAGGTTTTAACCTTGCCTTCAGCTGCAGTACCCTGGCATGTTTAATAGAATGCCACTTCATTTGTACTGCAGCTAGTCTATGCTAAAAGGGCTTGGAGACCCCCCTAATGTAGTCAGTCAAACTGGTGCCTGAAGCCAAAGAAAACGTATATCCGAACACATGTTTTCAGTCTGGAGCTAAAAAAAAACCCTGCACTTCATGTTGAATAGCCTCCTCCAAGTGCCGCAGTTAATAAGCCATGTTGTGTTTTTACTGGAAAAGTATGCTTCTAGCCAAGCATTCTTTGCATTTTTCCCAGGATTTAGTCATAAAATCACTTTAGCCATATTGCAAGTATGAAATGTGTGCACATCAGATAAAGGGCAGCAATTTTTGTTTTGCTGTAAAGCTCCATGGAAACATTTTTATCACCGTCAAATGCATTATCCCAAGAAGGCTGGCCCCTTTCTTCCCAGTTAACATCTAGCTGGGGAAGAACGCACCAGGGACCGCGTGGACAGGCCATAGGTGAGGGTGGTTCAGCAAATGACCGCCCGGCACCATCCCGGGGAGTTCGGTGGCATCGGAATCCGAGTGCACCTTGCCCGCGGTCTCGGGCGCAGGTCCGTGGTGCTTGTAGCCGGCCGGCGTGCAGCTGTCTGCCTTCAAATCCCGGCTGCCTCCTTCTGCAGGCATTAAAAAAATAAAAAAAGAGTGAGAAACCTGGAGACTTGCTGAACTATTTTGAGCGTTATTATTTCAAGCAATGATTTACGCAAGCGAGAAAAGCCTCTAGCACAGTCGGCAGGCTCAGCCCTTCAAGGCGGTGGCATCTCACAGCGCACTCTCGCAGCCCCCTCTGCCTGGTGCTCGCAGCATCGTTGCTCCGCTCTGGAGCCAGTGGCCAAGTCCTGCTGCTGGCTGGATGAAAACCTTCCTCCCGGGGTGGGAAAGGAGCGAAATTCCTGGAGGGACCCTCCGCTAAAGTCGGCAGCGGCGAGGTTTTAAAAGAACAAGTGTATACGCGGTTTTATGTATTGGAATAGAGCGATCTAGCTATCAAACATATGTTCACACATCCACAGTATACAGAGTAATGTGTATATACCACCTCGCCGAGCCAATCTGTGTTCTGAAGAAGAGAGATATTTAAAGCAACTCTGCAAACTTTATAGCACTGGGAGAGACTGGCTGGGCTTGTCTCTGCGGGGACTTGCAGGAAAGCTGGACTGATCTGAGGTTCTTTGTGTGTACAATGCGAGTATGTATTCGTGGGTAGCTTTATAAATGCTAAGAAACAGGCACAGGGATTAGGAATACACATGAAGGGCAGAAGTCCAAGGAATAAAAAGGGGGTACCCAGCCCCAAATCTAATCTGAACCCCCTGAAGTTGTCACAGAGCAACGAAGTGTGAAAGGGGATCATTTCAAAGCCATCCCCTTGGGCTGAGGGAGCACTGGGAGCATTGGAACACCGTTAGCTCGCTTCTTCAGGACCAGTGTCTTCCTCTTCACTTCCTGTGGCAGGCAGCTACCTACCCCGTTTGGAGAGCAGGCAGGAGCCAGCAGAAAACCAGGACCAACTATGCCATGCTTGGGCTTTGCCCAGGGAGGCAGAGTGAAGGCAGCAGAGTGACAGCTACTTCTTTGTCAGCTCAGCCCAGAGGAGTCAAGAAGCCCTGATGTGCCCCAGTCACGGTGTAGGGTGATCACCATGGGCCCACCATGGCTTTTTGACACACGAATGAAAACATCACTGCTGCGACATTCCTTCTTGGGAAGAGATTAGCTGATAGGTTTGGGGCCTTTTGCAACCAGGACGTTTGTTGGTGAAGTTTTTGCTGCCATGCAATGCGTTGGGGTCAATGGTACAGATGCGTGTGGATCCAGGCTGGATGTTGGGTGTCGTTCTCACCTGGTGTAGAGGTCCGTGATGGGACAGTCAAGAAAGTGGGTTTGAGGATGCAGCGTTCCCATCCACTGCACGTAATGGAAACATTGGTCATAACCCCTTCCTTCTGCTGTGGGAGCACCCTGGGAAGGAGCTGCCTCTGTGGTGTTCAGCCAGCTGGCAGGACTGCTCACCTCCACCCCTGCCTTCCTGGGAAAAAGGGGGTTTCTAAGCCTAGATCCCCTGAAACAGCCCTGAAGAGGAAGAGCTGAGACATGGGATGGTCAGAGGGGGAGCTGGCTCACTGCAGCCATCTCTCTGCTCCCTGCCATCCTGGCTGGAATGTGTCTGCTGGAGCCTTCTGAAGGAGGGCAGCTCTCCAGGGAGCATCTCTGCTGGCCAGCCTGCACCAACAGAAGGCAGAATAAGACGTCGAGGGCAAACGTCACAGCAGTAGTGAGAGTAGTTGGGTTTTCCCTCGCAGGGTCATAGGCTGGAGCTACAGTTGCAGGTTTGCGTGCGGTTCACCAGAGGTATCACGCTGCTGCCTTCGTTCTGGATCAGATGGGGCTGAGGTTTCTCCCAGTGCCAACAAACCTCTGAATCTCCTTACTGGTCGAGTATCTGGAATATCTGAGCACTCTGTGGTTTTTTGACAACCTGGCCTAATTCACTCGCACGCGCCGTAGCTGCTTTCGTAGGGGAAGAACTTTATTCCACTGCTGTCTTTGTAAATACCTTTTTTTTTTTAATTATATTTTTTTTTCTTTATTACACCTAATCAATCATGCCACGTTACTAAGAGCAACATCCCTGCTGGCCAGTCAAAAAGCTGGAAGCGTTGCCCGGCCGGGCGCGTAGCTGGGCACAGAGCTGCCTTTCATGGCTCGAGATCACAGTCCCGATAAAATGGTGTTGAAAGCTCTGAGAGTTTCAGGCTTCGTGCTCTCTGTCGAAGGGATAATTTTAGAATGTTCTTCCCCTTGATAATAGTAATTTTACAGCAGTGTAACTGTTGGATTTGAGAGTTAGATCAGTGTAAGTGAAGGCAGAATCAGATCATTTCTTCCGAGGCAAGGAACAAAACTCTTTATATCAGCAGTTACACATGTATAAAAAAAATCCAAAGGTGCATACACACACAAAAATCTACATCCTCTCAAGGCAAGACTGTAAATAATAACTAAAATAACCTGCATGCAAGTTCAGTCTGGGTATATTAAGTTAAGACATTTCAGATTAGTCCCCTTCTTTTTTTTTGTCCTCTTTTACTTCCTATACCCCCGTGAATGCAGGGAGCTTCCACCTGCACGAAGAACAAGCAAGCATTTGTCCTGCTCCGAGAGCTGCAGTTTTCAAAAGGATCTTATACCTTTATCCCAGGTTTCCAAGCGTGTTTTTCTGGGGCTTTTTTCTTGTTTTTCTATTCAGATTTTCCCTGTGTTTCCAAAAAAATAAAACACGACACATTATACCCATATTTCTAGAGGCAATTTTGGCAGCTCTTTGCAAATAAAGCACTTATAAGACTTCTTGCAAGGTGATTGTACTAAACAAATGTAGTAAATAATCCTGAAATTGCAAAGTGCCTCATTTACATTTGAATGGAATTACTTAGATGTGGGATGTCGGTGGCAGGAGTGGCTCCAAGGTTTTGTGCTCACTGATACAGGCAGCTTTAGCACTTCCTTGTGTAAAAATATGATGCTTTGAAAAGGGTACGTATCTCGCTTGACTCGGCTCTTCTATGGGTGACTGAAGTTAGGGACCTAAATAAAGCTGGTCTGATACTCAAAGGTGCTGAACAACTGGCATCTTCTGTTTAAGTCACACAGAGGTGCAGCTGCTCGGCCCATCTAAAAATCAAGCCATTTTTTTTTTAGGTCCCTAAAAATGGATCTAGAAGCCTAATTTAAGAATTATGAGGTTCAAAATACTGGTCCACACAAAGACCATTTTTGGGCAGAGATGCTTTGTGCAGACCGACCCGCTGCCGCTCCAGCAACCCCTTCGTGGAGCAGTAAAAGTTTTCTTCATAATACTGTATGCACAGAGATTCATGAGAGGATTCAAAGACCCACGGTACCCAAAATCATTTTGTTTCTTGCAAACAGAGGTCATGAAGTAGAAGCCCCAAGTTCTGGTCATTGAGGACTTAAAAATACTTTCCCTTGTCTGGAATGTAAGAGTTGCCTCTTACCAGCAGCCTTTTGCATTCTGTCTTTGCTCTAGTAGTGTGGGTCACCTTAGCAGGGGTGTAGAGGTAGAATATATCTCCTTCCAGATGTAATTCAAGGTGGAGAGACCAAATTGAACTTGGCCTCCTGTACCACAACCTGGATGCAGGACCTAAAATCTCCTTGCCATGGTTTACTCTGTCTGCAGAGGCTCAGCAATTTTGCAATAGCTGTTTTGGGTTTTTTTTTTATTACTACTATTTTTTTGGCAGTTGATGAAGGTACAGTGATAGAGTACCCTAAAACTTTCCACCTCTGGGTGATTCAGGGAGTGCCTCAGAAGGCACTATGTGTATTTGCACGTGAGTTGTGGAAGCAGCACGTTTACCAGGGACAAGGTGAGCCAGCTGCCCTCCTGTCTCACTCACCCAGAGGTGTCTTGGATGAGCTGGTGATGCAAAGGCAAAGCCTCCCGCTGTGTCCGTGATGTCCACCCAGTTCCCTGCTGCCGTCGGAGGCTCGCCCTGCTTCACGTGCACGAAGGCAAGAGCACTGACTCCTCCAAAAAGTAAGTTTTCTAGGCACCATTTACCTGTACTGGGAGAAGACCAGTGATTCCTGCTGGCAGCTAGTTAGCAGCCAGCCCTCTGAACTCAGGGAAAAGGTCCTCTGGGGCGTGGATGGTCTCCATGTGCTTAAGAGGCCCCTGCTATGGCCTGTGCCTTTCTGAATCGTGGAAGGGATGTGCTCTTGGTCACATAGCTGGACATGTTCTTGAGCATCTGCTGCCGTTGCCTTGACACAGACCGCTTATTCTGGCTGGGCTGACGCTGACTTACGGGGTTGTCTCATAGCTGGAGTCATCTTGCTAGGTGCAGAGGGTGTGCAAATCTCTCTTGCTTTTGCCCTTATTATGTCCTCCTTTGAAATTCATCCCTGCTCATGCAGCTGGGCTTAGGGTGAAATGTCGTCAGATCACAGTTAGATTATGAGGAAGGCATAAACACAGAGTTACATGCACAGCTTCGTTTTATTTTAGGAGAAGAGTTTGGAAGATCTGAAAGTAAAATTTTGCCCAGAATGTTGAGATTAAAAAAAAAAACAAAAAAAAACCCATATTCTTTGCTTGACTTGCCTTTGAGCATTTTCTTAAAAGAAACTGTTTTAATGAAGCATAAAAATTGATTGTTTCTTGCCAGGAGGGATCGTCGTCAATCTTCAGATACTAAAGACTTCACGAGAACCACAAGAAGAATATCTTGAATCATTTACATTTTTCCCCTTTTGCAGGCTTATGTAACCATGCAGAAAATCTAATAATAAGTGTGCTATTAGTATCCAGTGTGGCACCTTCTGCAAGCTGAGGTATCATATTATTACCAGTGACGGTGTAGACATGTTGTAGATGCGGAGAGCTTCTGTACGTGGCTTATTTGAGGAACCTTCATCAGGGAAAAAAAAAAAAGAGAGATCTTTGGCTAAATGACTCCGTCCTTGCTTCTGTTTTACTCTTCTATTTTATTGTTCGAGGGAGGACGAGCCTGGCTGCTTGCTTTTGTTTCTGTGAAGTCTGGCATGCTATTAATGGTGTTGGAAGGAACAGGCTAGTAGCAGTACTCAGAACCAGGTGTCTTGTGGTCTTTCATTTTTACATATACACCCACTCTTTCTTTGTTCCCCCCACCCACAGCTCTTGAGGATTAAACCTGTCCTGCAAGCATCCCTTTCGGTGCTGGTCTCAAGTCCCTTGAGTGGGGATTGTCAGCCTTGTCACAAACACACAGGCCAGGCTACCAGGCTGATCTGCTCCTGCATCTCACCGCTGGTGAGTTCAAACTGATGGGACCCTAGGCTTAGCGTGAGGGTGGGCAGCTTACTGAGCAGCAGCAAGCAACCTTCAGGGTATTCTCTTCCCTACTTATTACAAGTGACTCCGTCTTTTCTGTTTCAGGCAACACCTCTGTGGGTTTTTTTGGCTGTTCTGTCACCCTGGTACCCGCCAGCAGCGGTACCCACACCCAGGGCATCGCCTGCCTTCGCAGGGGACCGCAGCCTGCTCACTTTCCAGGCAGCTCCCTTCCTCCTGGCATCTCAGTTGTTTCTCCAGGTGAATATTTAGAGCCCAAATTCTCTCCTCCATGGTTGTTACGGTATGCTTTGAAGGCACCGTAAGAAAATGATAATAATGAAAAGTGTGACACTACTTTAGTGTGAATTACCTCTCTAAGGTGCTACTTTAGTGTGGATTACCTCTGTAAGCTGACCCCTGAAAGCAGGGAGAGCATGAAAACGCTGTTGATGGCATCGCCCTGCTTCTAGAGTCCCAGTCTGCTGTTCTTACCAAAAATGGTTTAGAAATTGTCCTAGTCAGCAAGAGAAACCCCTGAAACCCCTCTAGATATGTCAAATGTCATCCACCCATGGATGCTTAAACTTCGGTCCTTTGTTGATGCAGGGATGTGGTCCCTCTTCCACCCTGGGTTTGCTCAGCGCAGTGCAATGCTGACCATGCCTTCCTGGCTGCATCCTCCTCACGTGGAGATGCTGCCCTGGCTGAGTCTTCCCAGTGGATGAGGAGCCTTGGGAGCCATGCTCCACAGCCTGTCTCGCTCGGTGCTGACCCTTTGCTCTCAAGCAGCTGACAGACCCACCTTCCAAAACATGTCTAAACGCGAGCGTGGCCAAAGGCACAAGGGATGTAAGAGCAGCCTCACTGACCTCGTCCCCCAGCAGTGTGGAGTAACTGGTGCTCTGGACTCGGAGCCTTTGGAGGTGGTTGGGGATGGGAGATAACTGAACCCTTGCCATCGATACCCATTTTGTGCTTTTATAAGGAATACTCACAGAAAGAACAGTGTAACCCCCCCCACTCACCACGCACACAACAGCCAGGTTGTTTGCTGTAATCTCACATCAAACAGCGGTGGAAAACGGTGTGCTTTCCAAAACCCTTCAGTACCCTGCACTGGTGCAGCAGCTCCAGCTGGGGGTACTGGGTGTTACTGTACCAGCCGACAGCGTTCAGCTCTATCTCAAAGTCTGTGCAGAGCGTTAACTCTCCGGGGTTGTCTTACTGTTGTTTCCTTCTGCGTGTTTTCCCCGACAATTCAGTGCTTTGTGTGGCGAGGACCTAATCCTGCAAGTGACTGAGCACCATGAAATCCCATCAAAGCCAGTACATTCAGCTCCTTGAGGGGTTGGAACTTCATTTGATGCAGGTTATGGTGGTGCTCTGGCAACAGAAATAAGGCTATTTTTAAAGGTTGGTGTGTTGTAGCCGTTTATAGAGCTGTACTCACACAATGGATCTCTCTGAAATCTGTACTTCTCCCTGCTAATCCCAGAGATTTATTTCTTTCCCCTTTGGTGTTCTTGCTTTGATTGTTTTCTTTCTTTTTTTTTACTTTTTCCTTAATAATGTATTTTCTTTCACGGCTTCTCCTAGTTCCTCAGCTTTGCAGCCCTTCTCCTACTTGGGTGGGTCTTTTGATGTCTTTGTTAGCTGGGGATGGTTTCCCAGCAGTGGTAGCTCTGGGGCTCCTGAGGGCTCTGCCACTTGAAATGCTCATTCAGGACCATATTGGATAATTTCCCAACCCATCTCCCTTCGGTTTTACTTTTAAACACACAATAAGTTTGCTTACTGAAGCTATGGCAGGTGATGCCATCCTAAAGAAGGGTTGTATGCACGGGCCAGTAACGGGGGGGAGCTGAGCTGGGTGACTGTGATGCTCTTGTAGTAACAACAGTAACACAGAGTGTTACCAGCCTCAGACCTAGAGCCTAGCCCAGTCTGGAACCCTTGCTGGGAAAGCCTGGGTGCTGCTGGTTAGGAGTCATTTAACTTAAGGTGTTTGTACCATCGTCATATGTATCTTTTCAGGTGCTTATAAAGTTAGTGGCTTAGCTCAAAACTATCCTTTGGGTGTTATTTAGAGGCTTTTCCAGGCCACCTTTTTGAGAAGACGACTGATTGTGAAACCCAGACAATAGAAATGACTTTGCTGAATGGGAAACAGCCATTCTGCAGCGTCCAGTCCTTGTCAAACCATCCTTGGAGGGGAAGCTCTTTCCTATAAGTGCAAGGTACAGACCTTTACATTGCAGATGTGTGGCTGTGCATCTGTTTGCTGCATGGAGAGCTTGGTGGTGGAGGTGCAGGGCAGCACTTGTGTGGGGGAAGAGCCAGCCCCTCACATGCTGAAGGGAGAAGTGTCCACTCTGTTGTATTTCCTTTGTGCTTGGGTTTGTGTCTCTTGTGCTCCCTGGTTAGGCCATAAGAGGCAAGAGGAGTGTGAGGTCAAGACTGCTCTGTTTATTTTGCTTCTCAGCTAACTGAAAATTACAGCCTGATATCACCACAGCCTGATATCACCTCAGACTGATATCACCACAGCCTGATATCACCGCAGACTGATATCACTGCAGCCTGCTGGGGACCAAACTTAATGGTCAGTGTTTTGTTTTTAAGTGATGCCAGCCGTTGGGTGATCACCGTAAAGGGTACGGTCAGTCAGCCCTTCCTTCCAGAGGTTTGCTCTACAATCCAAGGCTGTCAGCCTCCAGCTCACAGACAACTCCTGGGTGACCAGTGGCCAGAGAGGAGCTGCTGTGCCAGGAGACCTGGGAGTTCACTGCTCACCCGCCGTGCCTGCTGCAGAAACCTCCCGTCGAGGAGAGGAGCTGCTCTGCGATGCAGCCCCACGCTCTTCCCTGCTGCCCTGCACCGTTCCCTGGAGGTCTTTCCCCGGATGTGGGGTCTGTGTGTTGTGTTTTCTGAGGATGTGAAGGTTCGTCTGCGGCTCTGGGAAAGGCTCAAGGCTGCTTTTCAGAAAACAAGCATAAAGGCTTTGGTCATACATCCAGAAATAGATGCATCCGAAAGAACAGGCTATCAGAAAGCTTTTGTCTTTTAACCTGCTTGCCTCTCTGCATCGTGAAGATGATGTGAGCCTTGCCATGAGATGGCACGATGAGAGACGCTGCGCTGGGAGCTGAGGATGGCTGCCAGGAAGCTGTGGGGAGGAGCAGCAGGCTCCTTCTCTTCACGGGTTTCACAAACGGGAGCTTTTCTGGTACTTGGTGATCATCACATTCCCTCTCCCGTGACAGGGAAGGAGGCTGCTCCCCTTTCAGCCTCTCCCACTCATAAGCTGTTTATTCACATTAAGTGGTGAGGAGGCTGGATCAGCCGTACTTCTCTGGTGTCCTTAGTTAACACAAGGATCTGGCAATTGTATCTCTGATTATTCTCTCACCATCCCTACTTTTTAAAAATATTTCTCCTTAATTGCTGCTTTGTCAGCTGTGTAATGCTGTACTGGGATCCAAAGGTGCTTGTTAAAGAAGGGAGCTGAGGCTGCAGGGGATTGAGCTGATCATTATGAGTCTGAGAATGGGACCCGTGAAGCATGTTATCTGAGGCCTCTGTGGATAGTTAAATTAAACAAATGCTTTTGTGATAAACAGGTTTTTTTCAAGCCAATCAGTCGTGTCGAAGTGGGGAGTAAGTCTTAGCAAGGTAGATGGTGAGGGCTGGAGAGCCACAGCCACTGCCTGTTTCCATCTCAATGCCATTAATAAGCAGCTACAGACTGTATTCCATCCGCTGCTTCCTCTCCTCTTTTCACTGCCCGTGCACAAAGGTGGCCCAGAAAAGAGACCAACAAGCAGAAGGCATCAGGAAAATGGAGCAAGGAAGCAACAGTGTGCAGTTATCCCAAGATGTCGTGGAGCAGCCACCGGCCTTCCTGAGTTGCTTGCTCAGTGGAGGTGGCCCACGAGGAAAGGAGCTGCAGGAGAGGGGTGGAGAGAGACAAGGCTGCAGTATGAGCCACAACTTCTGCCAACAAGCAGTGCAACAGTTGTCCTGCCTGCAAAAGATGGGTTGCTTTGAGCATCTCTTCTGCCCTTTGTGTAGGGATGAGTTAATCGATAAGCATCAATAGGATGCTCTAGAGTACTGCTTGGGCACATTGGGTCTGTGCCCTCCCTGCATATTACACTCTGGATCTTCTTGGGGAAAGCAGGTACAGCCCCTAGGTGTGAATCAACGTGCCACGTGGAGATGGATTGTAACTCTGGGGCCTCTGGACCACGCTGCTCCCATGGGACACCCCACTGAGATGGCAGGAGGAGAGGCAGGGCAGGCTGCCTGTGAGTAGGGAAGCAGGGAGCCCTGCCCCTGCGACATCAAGTTCCTCCCTTGTTTGTTCTAGTAGTTACATTTCCGAAGACCTATGAAAGTCACCTTCTCTTCTGTTTTTGCTTGATCATTATCTGTGCTTTAGAAAAGAAGAAAAAAAAAAGCTTTAGTGCCACCTCACGTGAGGAGCAGCTTGAGCTGTGCCCTCGCAGGCTCTCCATGGCAAGAGGAACAGTGTTAGGCAGTTACAGCTTGGTGCAGCAGGGCAGGCATGTCCGTGGGTGTGCCTTTTGCTGGGCTTCAGGAGGTAAGATTTGGATGGGGAAGCAAATCTGGAAGAGGTCACGTGCAGCAGAAGACAGCAGAGGTCTTCCCTGATCTCCTGCACGGGCATCAGATGCAGTCAGCCTTAGAGTACTGACTGGCCAGCAGCAGTGGGAACTGAGAGAAGAAGACCTGTCTAGGGGACAGAAGAGGTGAGATGGGATACACGGGGCTGCCCTGAGACTACAAAGGTGGTCTCAGCAGCCAAGGGCCAGTTGGCTGCACAGAGACCTCATTTCATTGACTGCTTCCGTCAGGGCCGGTGGCATTTGCAGCGTGTCACCGGTGGGAGGTTGTGGTCAAGGCTGATGTGCCTTGTTTGCCTGAAGTGCTCTGAGCTATCCCTTTGCCAAGGGAGGGGAGGAACGGGCAGGGGTGTGGGAACGCCCTCCTCACCCCCACGCTTGGAAGAAAAAAATGTGTGAGGTCTGGACTCCCCGGTGACTGCAAAGGATGTCATGGGTGGTAACACTTCCTACATCTATTCTCTGTTGCTAATGGCCGTGGTTTCACCACGCACAAGCATGACCCCTTTGGGGCAATAAAAAGCTAGTCTTCCTTCCCTTAAGCTGTCGGCGGTGGGGTTCTTTCTTTTTGGTTTGCTTTATCATTGTTTTCTCCATGAATGTAGAGGATGCAGGCTTTCTGCACTTCAGTCCCTGTACACTTGGGGTGTAGGGTGTGTATCTGCTGCTTCTGGCTATCTCTTTCTTCCACCAGTAAGTTAGAGAAGGTAGAGGTTTGTAGCAGAGCTGTGTGCATTTGGGGAGGGGGGAAATAGCGCTACCTGTCTCGTGTCTCCTGTTGCCATTCTGTGCTGCCCAGCCAAGGCTTTCACGTGGCAGGCGTGGTGGAGTCTGATCAATGAAAGCATGGGCTGGTTAGATCTCAGGGGAGTTTCCATGAACGCCTTTCTCACCTTTTAGAGATCTCCCAGCCATCGGGGAGGTTTCAGGGGCACTGTACACAATGCTGGGAGGTGCTGATGGAATTTGGATGCTGATGGATTTGGATCATCTCTCCCCATTTCTCATCTTCTGTGGCTTGGGAACTGTGTCTGGGGTCAAGCTAAGAACTGGAAGGGAATGGGGTTTGGTGCCTTCTGCAGGTATCCTGATTTCCGTCCATGAGTTCATGATCTGTGCTCCTTTTTCCTTGCTACAGAAGCAGACCTTATTTCTCTGCCATGCGTGGCTCCGGAGCTATCCAGGGGAAGAATACAGTTGTTGGGACATTGTCACCCCACGGCTGGTTGCCCTGTGGGCTATGTCTTTGGATACTGAGCTGGTGCTGAGGAGAGGGACTGTTTGACTGTACTTATCCTCTTCTCATGTCCCATGAAATCAGTTTGACTTTCTGAATTCTTAAATCTGAAACATTAAACAGCTCCTACCTTGCACTTAATAGTGCAGGGAGCAAGCAGCCTGTCCACACGGCAGCGGAGAGATTTCTTCAGCCAGGCCGTCTGGGAGCAGCACAATTAATTTCTTTCCTTCCCTGCTCTGTGAGCCTTCTCAGTCACCAGAACACTGAGACCTTGGGCTGTAGGGTGTCCTGGGTCTGCCCTCTCACACCTCCCAGTGACCTCCTGACCCTTGGGCTTTCACTCCTCACGTAGCCCAAGTGCCCGTGGTCCTGTGCCTGGGCCGTCCCCGGGGACCGTGCTGCGATAGCTGCAGGAGGTGATGACTGCAGACCTGGAAGCTCCATAATTTATGCTCCCCGCACAGACACGTGTATGCCGTTGGCACTCCCAGGGTATTCATAGTGACAGAGCAACACGTGCTTTCCGCAGGAGCGATGCACCTGTTGAGGTTGTTCGGGGTCAGCGAGCGCTGCAGCGATGCTTTTCCTGCTTTCCGCAGGCTCCGGCAGCTCTTAGGAGGGAGGGAAAGGGCTTGATGAAGCCAAAAGGGGCTGTGGGTGGAAACCCATCCAGGCAATTCAAGCCCGCTGACCGGATTCGTATGCTGAGGGCAAGTGGAGAAGCTGAGGTTGTTACCTGCTCTGGTCTAAATCTGGCAGTTGTGATAAGGTAAATGGAAAGTCTCCTAGCAACTGAGGTCAGCATTTGTCCTGCGGTGTGTACGCTGCTCCCCTGCAAGGTGCACTGGTAAATAGGTTTTGTTCCAGGGTTCCATGGATCTGCGAGTCTGAAGCCGCTGTTGCAATCGCTTTCACCCGTTTTATGGGCCAGAAATGGGTTTTAATTAAAGCTCCTCTGAGGTTGATTAAAAATTATCAGATCCTCAGTCACTGTGCGAGGAGCTCAAGGGCATGAAGGCTGCCCTTGTGTGCATCATGCGAAAGAACATGAGCCAAACTTCACCCGACGTTAAGAGGCACTGAAAGAGACTCCTGGTACCTCTAAGCAGCGACTCCTTCACTGGCATTTGGGCATTAAAGTGTCCCTTGGGTCCCAGGAGCTCTTAGACACAGATTCACATATGTGATCTTTCATGGATTTCCTTTTGCAGAGCAGAGTCCAGAGCCAGCTGTGCTTTAGCCCCCAGAGAACTTGCTATGGGCTGACCGTGCAGAGAGATGAGCCATGTCCTAGCTGTTCCATCTGGGCACCTTAGAGAAGCAGTAGCTGTAAATTGGAGAGCCGTTTATATCTGAAATGTGATAACTGGGGAGGTATCTCATACGGACCTTCTGGGTGTGATCCAGCCCCTAAGGAAACCAGAGCAGTTGTAAGTGGGTAGGTAGGAAAGGGAGAGCAGGGTACACAGCCACCTCCTGCCCACGGGACAGCAGTATTTGGGAGCTGTGTCTGTTGAGGCTACTGGGTTAGGTAAGATGTGAAGAAACTGGGAGAAAGTTTTTTGGTATGCTCCACCTTCTAATGCTTACAGTGGGAAATTTTGCACGGAAATGAGCGGTGATCCTGTTGGCATTGCCAGCAGCAACACGGTCCTTGCAGGTGTGGGCAGAGCCAGAGGGAAAGGCAAGGCTGGGGGGACGGGAATTGTCTCCAGGATCTTTTCACTCGTAATTAGGAGCTTCTGCTGAGAGCTTTTTGTGCCCTTCAGGTCCCTAAACAGACTCTTCCAAAGCAGCTCTTATTCTTTAAACCTTTCTGCTTTGGTTTTCCTTAATTTTATTTTCCTGGGAAGGGGAAGAATTGACCTATGGAAATTCTGTAGGTCAGTACAGTTCCGAATACATTTGTTTCATGGTAATCACCCAGGTCTTGCAGAAGAGTTTGATGGTAGCGTTTAGCAGTTTATAAATGCAAGCCACCTTGCAGTTCTCCACAGACCAAATTGTACAAATTAAAACTTTACTACTCAACAAAAGGGAGAACCAAGAGGAAGCGGTTAGGAACCAGATAAAGAGAATTACATTCTTTGTCATTTCTATTCTTAACTTGCATTAGAGTGGGCACAGAATGCCGCTTTTCTATCCCTAAATGTTCAGCTGAGACTCACCTAGAGAGAATAGCCATGCTCCTGGTTTACACCCTGCACATCCTCACTGTAGTTCCCACTGCCGCTGTTTTCCGTGCCCGAGTTTTATCAATCTGAGCAAGTCTGTTCCTGAGTCTCTGCTGAAAGGCAAAAGGTTGAAAGAACATTATGTCTACGGAAACGTCAGAAGAACTGCTTTCCAACGTGCTGTGGATCATTATTTTGGCTTCAAAGAAGCGTTTTCTGCTTTGGGATTTTAGAGAGCAGCCACATAGAGGGTTTTTTTACTGTTGGACAGAGCTCCCGAAAAGGTAACCTTGTAAAGTATTTTCTCCACTAACAGGATTGCAGGGAAATAGTTTCTTGCATTTATCCTCCTGTTTTATCTCCGCTCTCCCCAAGAATCCCTCTTAATTCCTTGGTTGCTCTTTGGGGTGATAGAAGGACAGTGTACCCAAAGCAGAAGATGAGAGAAACAGAGTGTTAAAACAAACTGAAGCTGGGATGGTTTGCCAGGACTGGGGAGATAACCCCTGAGATCGGGGTCATTTCACAAACATCAGGGGACAAGGTCCAGGAGTAAAATCTGTCATTAATGAATCTGAAAGGTAGCATTGCCCTGAAAGTACTGAGTCAATTAGAAACTGCTAGAGTTTTCTACTGAGTGAGATTTCAATGACATCATCATCAATGCTGTTATGAGAAAACAGAGTATCAGCAATTATTTTTCTGTTTTGGGGGTTTAGAATGCTTCACATCCCTGTGAAAGCCAATGAACAATGACATCAAATGCCATGCAGAGGAGCACTTTTATAGAAATAAGGGATGGGTTTTGATGATGGATGACACTGAACTCTTTCTGTTAACCTTGCATGAAGGTGTGTTTTGGCTTTTTTTGTGGTTTGGTGATTGCTTTTTTTTCCTGGATGACTCATGCCAGTGCACTGAAAAGCTTCAAGAACATTAAGTAGGGTAGTGATGAGGGTATTGACTGAAACTCAGTGCTGGTAACTGAACTGGCAGCAGCATCCCTGTGTCCACACCCTACCTCCCTCTTCTGCCCTCAGCCCGTTTTGCTGGTGCTTTGCAGACAATATTTCCTCAACACTGCAGTTCTCAGTGTGACTTTTTAATGCAACCTGCTGCCAGTGCCAGTTTGCAGCATCCCCTGAAGAACTCCAGGCGTTTGTTCCCATCTGTGAAGTAGAAGTACTAAGAAGAGTTCTCACTCTGCTGGGATGCGATGAGGTTACACCATTAAAATTTGGAATAGGTTCCTTGTGGTTAAAGATACGTATGCGTAGCGTTACTCAGTGAGCAAATGCAGAGTTGGAAACAGGATCTGAGAGTCCAGAGTCTAACCACTGAGCCATTCCTTCCAAAGAGAAAGTATTTTAAGTGCAGGGATTAAATTTAAAAGAAAAAAACAACACTTGCATGACCAGATAAATATAAATAGCAAAGAAAGCAGAATCTCTCCCATAGAGCTGTCAAAGTTCTGTAAACTCTTTTCTGCCCTTTCCCTGGAAAGACTGTTTTCTTCTGGAAGCCTGACCTGCAGTACTGCATTGTATGAACTAGTGCTAAGGAAAAGAGGAATTTCTTGCATATGCCTGTTCACTTGAAACAAAAAACAACCAACCAACCAGAGTGTACTCTTCCCAGCAAGCTTACAATACACATCAGTCACAATTTCACTTGCTTCCCAGGAACTGGGTCTGTCCCTTTGCTGTGTACTGGTGCAGGCTGCGCGGAACTCGGGCTCAAGCTCAAACGAAGTGGCGTGGTTGCATGAGGATCTCACGGAGGGCAAGGAACACGTCACACTGAACCTACTCACTGTGCAAAGCTGTGGGTTCACAGCCTTCATCTGCTTAAATGGGATTTTTGCCCCTGCACTCCCACAGATAACCCAAGCAGGTCTGGAGTCCAGTGGTCTGGTTCAGCAGAGAACCTAAGCCTGCCCTTCGACCTAAGTCGTTAAAAGTTCTCAGTGATGGGGCTGGTTCCCCATGGTTTCAAGGTAATAAGCAGGCACTCAAGTGGTTTGCTAGGTCTGGAACTAGAGAAACACTGGGTTTGATCTCTATTCAAGTGAGTTAAAGGCACTCACACCAGTTTTGTGCACCCAGATATCCAGTGACTGGATTCATATTAGAAACATTGTGTTTGGACATGGGAAGAAGTTTCCTCTAGGGAAAAAATTGATTGCTAGATGAGGAAAAGATATTAAAATTGAGAATCATTCTGTTTATACTCTTAAGGGCTGCTATTTGCTTTTATAGGTTTGTTTATACAAAGTTTTGAGGACAACTGCATTTTTGGCATATGAATCTACCCGACTCCCAGCAAACTCCCCTAGAAAAATTCTTGAGAGATTCCTTAGGGCTGTTAAAAAAAGAAAGGGGAAAAAAAAAGGACAGGGTGGAGAAGTTTAAAAGGTGGTATGGCTCTGCAAAATTGTGTTTGCTTTTCCACCAAAGGTTAAGTACTTCTATATTATACATATACATGGAACAAGCTTAACCAAAGGAAAAAGGGATCTAACCATGTTTCAAAAATACACAGAAATTACTGTCCCCAGCATGTGCTGTTAACACTCAGACTTTCCTCCTCTTACAGTTGTTTCCCACACTGAAATCAAGATGCCTTCTGTAAGTTACCATATTCCATGCAGTCTTCTGTTGGACACTGGGTTTCCATCTGGTGCTTTATTCCTAGGACCGACATAAACAGCATCCTGATCATAAGGTACATGATGTAGTTTACCAGTAAAACTGGTACAGTTTTCTGGAGAACTGTGTCAGTGGCCCAGCAGTCAGCAGTGTCTTGATGCTGTGTCTAAAAAAGCTGTTTCTCAGGGGGAAAAAACCTGCCAGGGTATCATCAGACAACTTTTGTATGGCGATATTGATGGCAGTAGGCCAAAGGGCACGTGGCAAAATCCTGAACCTGAGAAATTTCACAGAGGTTTTACTTTTCGTTCCTCTGGGGCCAGGATTTCATCCACGTTTCTGTATCCCGTGGAGCTGCACAGCCCTTTGGAGGACAGGAGCTCGCTTACGGGAGGTGACTGCACCTTCTGGTCTCCCAGCGTGTGATGGGTCTTCACTGCACGCAGGGGTGCCTAGAAAAAGAGCCTGAATTCAGGTCTCTATCCCCCTGCTCACAAGTGTTACACGTTCAGTGGGGCAAGGCAAGTCATTCCCCAGGAACGACAGATGTAAGAAGGTTGTAAGGAGGAATGAGTTCCCTCAGCAAGAGTTACACGTAGGTTAGGCACTGCACCCCCGTAGCGTTCATGCCCAGATCTTCAGTAGCACGAGCTGCCGCTCGTGTCAGCCCTGCAATTCAAGGCAAGAGTAGGAACTGTGGAGCTGAGATGAAGTCTGTTTTATGCTTTCCACTCTTTGTTGCTGCCTGGTTGTATTATTACAATGATTATTATTGCTTTTGTAGTTGTTGCCTTTCTGTGAGGTGCCAGCTGTTGCTGGCATCCTGGGAGGCCAGATGTGCTGCTGCTGAGGGAGCACTTTACGAAGTGACCAAGAATACATTCGCTGTGTTTTGCTGGAGGTGTCGTGCAGAACGAGTGCCAGGAGCATCTCACCAAGCTCTTTACGGTCTAAACGGATAGAAGAAGATCAAGCTCCGCTTCAGCTCGTCGGTGAGGCAGGAGGTTTGCTCTGTTCCTGCAAACCAGATGGAGGGTTGTAGTGCTCATCTGTCCCTCATCGGACTTACGTGAGGGATCAGCGTGTGTAAAGCAGTGAGGAAAATAAGGGAAGGGCTTGCTGAAGGTGCTGCTGGAAGGATGCTGAGTATCAGCATTGCTTGGAGATGCAGGATTGTTCCCACATAGGGCGAGGAGCTAGGTTAACATCCTGATGCTGTGTGAGGTCACTCAGGCTTCAGTCCCTGGGCAGGAAAGCCAACTCCAGCCAGAGGTCATTGTCCTTGGCTGCAGTTAAATCTTTCTGATGTTAAAAGCAGTCCTGGAAAGCGCTGGGGTAACATCTGGTCAACAGGAGACAATGCAGATTGGAAAGGCTGCGGTTGGACTGGCCTAGACCTCCTCTAGCTCCCTGACACAGAAGCATGGCCTGAGTGTCCATGCTGTGAGGTCCCTGCGTGCTTCTCAGCACGGTACGTGAAAGAAGGAACCGAGGAGCAACTCAGTTTGTATCCAGGCCCCGCAAGCAGCGTGTGCGACTCCGGGGTCTCCCCCTCCTGCTTCCCGTGTCTCCCCAGCCCTGCCTGCCGCCGCCATCCCCCGGGTTTCACCAGCGCTCCCGGGGAGACGCCCCAGCCTTCCTTTTGTTCTGCAAAACGTTCCGTCCACCCCGGGAAACGGAGCACGTTGGAGGAAACGCCAACTGCAGCCCGGGTGCCAGCAGCCAGGGCCAGAACCTGGGGCGCGGGGCCGGCGGACAGCCCGGGAGCGGGGGGCGCCGGGGAAGGGAGCGCTCGGGTTGGTTTGGCGGGCGCGGATGGCGGGGCCGCGAGCGAGGGCCATCGGCTCCATCTCGCCAGCTGGCTCGCTCGGCAGTTTGTGCAGGAAGTGCGAAGAGAACACATTTGATGGGAGATATTTATCATTACCCTGTACCGCTTAAATATAGCCTGGGTAGCAGGTTAGAGCTTGTTAGGCTTTTATCTTCTCAAGTTGGAGGATGATGTATTAATCCATGAGTGTTGCAGCCTCAAGTGAATTACTGAGAGTCATCCCCAGTGAGTAAAGATAAATGACATTTGGAAATTAACCCATTACATAGTCTCTTCCAATAAAGTGCTTACTGAAATATTAAATTGTAAATTAAGATGCTTCAGGTCTCATTTGAAAGTCAGAAAGACACTTACTTGAATTCCAGTACTGGTTTTCTGGGTTATTTTTAATTTTTTTCCCTTTTGGAGATTGCATTTCTCCTGAAGGGTTTGGGACTGACAGCTCCAGAGGACAAAGTCTCTATTAATCCACCGAGCAGGCACGGCAGCTACAATGCAAGCTGCTCTGGCCTCTTTCTGTGCTGCAGCCTTTGCTGGGAGAGGGGCAGTCCCCAGGGATGTGCTGTTAGCTTAGACTTTGCAGAGTCCAACCTCAGTTAAAAAAAAAAAGGGGTTGTTCTGCTCTTTATCGACCTGCACCTGCATTAATGCAGCTGCGTTTAACTCTTCGTTTAGCTGGATTTAAGGTGACCTCCTGGGTAACACCGACCCACCAGAAACTTTCCTGCCAGCGTAGGTCTTTGAGATTCAGCCTGAGCCAGGATGCATCTGGAACCTGAGCCTTGCTCAGATGTTCTGAGAGCGATGATAATATTGAGAGGCAGTGTTACTGAAGGCCTGGCAGTCCTGGGTGTCTCTAGGTTTGCTGCTCCACACCAGCTCATGGGGTTGCACAACCACTCCTGTTACTCCGAGGCAAGTCATTCTCGTTTGGAAACAACACCAAGCGTGTGCAGGTTTCATGCAGTCACCCTGGGTGAGATGGGCTTTGGGGCAAACCTCCTCGTTCCGCGCTGAGATCTGTTTGCGCGCTAACAAAAAGCTAGAGGCAAAGTGTTCTCGAGAACTGCCGTCTCCAGCTCATCCCATTGCTGTGCTGATGGGTTTTTATTCCCTGAATGTGGAACTGGACCGAGCCCGACACCATCAGCTCCCCTCAGAGAGGCTGCCCCGCAGCCAAGACTTTGACTTCCAACCTGAGCTGGCTGCAGACCAAGGACCCAGAGGGCAGAGCCTCTCCTTCCCATTATCTCTCCTGTTAGACATCAGGGCCTATTTCCCATTATCTTTTAGTGCTAGCAGCTTGATGATTACAGAGAATTATTAAAGCCTTATAATATTAAATATGATGGTAATTAGATAATCTCCCGTAACTGCCAAACTGTGATTTTTAAAGACTGTTGTTCATCACTGGCTTTTTTTTTCTTCCTGATGCCAAAGGACGGGCTTTGCCTTCTCCGGTTTGCCAGTGCTGCCACTGCATGAATATAGCCTGGCCTCGGGGAGGGAACTTGTTTCTGCTCATTTAATTGCTTTCAGCCCATCCCAGTTCTGATGGTACTGCGGGGGTCTCCGCTACCCTTACGTGAGGGGTATTTGGAGGAGAGGTTTGGTGTTGCAAAGCATGGCTTGCAGTGGTGGAGCTTCTCGGAGGAGAGCCCCTGCTTTACAGGGAGGGCACGGCTTTCCTTTGGAGACCGCCTCTGGTTGTACTTTTGTATAAGCATGGAAGCAACTAATACAATAACACGTGCAAATAATTTTGGACTTGTGGTTCTTGGATATTGTACTGGTGTCAGGGAGCCAAAATTAGGCCTGTGCTTACTGAAATCTTCGACGTATCGTGACACAAGGGAAACCTCTGAAAGTCTGGTTTGCTGTTTTCACACACACATCCTTGTGTGCTGCTGCTGTGATTTGGCTTATTGATAAATTCCTGGTCTGAGGAAGGCCTGATCTTGTTCCCATTGCAGTAAACTGTTCTAGCAGTAAAAGAGCAAGACTTTAGGTAGTAACTCTCAAAAACTGTTTCATTAGTTTTATTATCTGGCCAGTATCATCCTGGTTATGCTAGCTCCTCTGCATCCAGTGCCTTCCAAGCCACATCCTGCAAGTAGGAGATGATGAAAAAGGAGAGATGGCCTGGCATTGTCTCTTCTCTTTAAAGAATATACTTAAATACCGTTAAATCCAAATTAAATGGCAATTCATGTGCATATTTATGTTGTTTGAGATCAGCAGCATGAGTTTTAGGGAAATTTTGTACTCATCTGCCTATGGAGTGTGGCTTCTCTGCAACGAATATAAAGAGAATAACCCCCCCTTTGCAAGGGGACACGAAAGCCCTCTCAGGAAGGCTCTTTCACCACTGGTTTATGTGGTTGGAACGGGAGCAATGCAAAAGCAGTCAATCTTGAGAACATGTTGAAGATAGGAATTTAATACCCGTATGAGCTGGATGACCTCAGTGTGTTTTCCGTAGGCTTAAAGCTGGAGACAGGGAACAGGCAGGATACAGCAAAACTTTTTTATAGAGAATGACATAATAAACACTTCACAGCAGCCTTATACATTTTTAATGCAAGGCTGTCCTAGTGCAGTTCTGCTCTTCTGGGCATCGGTGAGAGGGGCTGTAACCCACAGTACTTTTTTTTTTGGCTTTCAGTAATCTTCTTTCCCGCAGTCAGAAAAGAGTGAGTACGCAGGCTCGGTTCTGACTCAGTCTCATGCTGTTGACAGTGGCATTTTAACTGATACTGAAGCAAGGACAGAAACTTAACATTTAAAAGCAAGCAAGAGTGACAGAAATGGTAAGATGAGTGGAATAAAGAAGAAGAATGCTAAAACAGTAGTGCAGAAAAGAACAGTATACGGAAGGAAATAATTTTAAACCAGAAGTGTAGAAACAGTACTTGACCACAGACTGAAAACTGGGAAAGCTGCTGTTCCTCGTCAGACCAGCTCGACTTTGAGTCTAAGCTGCTGAGTGACAGTTTTCCTCTAGTCTGATCCTGTGTCTTTTAATGAACCAGGACTGTCATCTCTGAGATGCTGATGAGAGCGGGAGCTCCTCTCTTGTTGATGTGCTCCACACTCTGCGTGCAGAAGGCAGCAGCTGCTGCTGCTGATCCCAGGGCTGATCTGTCTGCACATTCCACTGCAAATATTTCTGCAGGCTGTGAGAGGAGGCACCTACTCCGACTGCAGCGTTAGGTCTGTACAGGAGCTGGTACACGGGTGGGGTTTTGTTGGCTTTCTGTCAGCTGGTAGTTTGTCTCTGGCGCGCGTGGAGTTTTGATGGATATAGGTAGTGCAACTGCATGGAAGGGACCATTCTGTGCTGGGGCTTACAGTGTTTTCAGAGTGCTTTGCTCCCCTTGGGCTCTCAGGGACCTCAGTGTGGGGGTCCTGGGTGAGGTCTTGACCTGGGTGATACCAGTGAGTCACTGGTTACCTTCATAGCTGCTCACTGGCGTGGTTCCAGCACAATTTTACTGAGTGGCATCACAAAGCATAGCTGTCAAAATCAGGTGCTAGAATCTATTCTTTTTGAAAGCCTTCCAACATTTGGAGTGGATGGGTGTAACGAGCACATTCCCATCCTTGCCAGCAGCCCGCTAGTGAACCGCAAGTGTACCACACTTCACTGCCAAAGCTGCAACAACGCAGCCCACGTGAGAAACGCCGTTTGGACCCCCAGAAGGTCTCCTCGTTAGCCCACTTCTCCAAACAGCAAAAAGCCGAGGTAGCCTCACCTTGACAGCCAAGAAATTCTGCGTTGCCCCTTCTGTTAGCCATGCTGGCAACTTCCAGCAGCAGCTCCAGCAACCTATGTGTAGGAGACATGTCTTCCCTCTCCCTCCTTCCCCACTGAACGGGAGGAACCAGCAACTGTGGCTTCTGCTGAGATGCTGCAGCCCCTTCAACCCCAATTCACCAGACAGGCCAGCAGTTCCCTTTCCTCTCTGCTTTTCCCTCTCATTAAACCAGTGCTGTAGCTGTCATCTCGACCCAGCTGTACATCAGAAAAGATACTGTGCTGTTTCAGCAGCGATCTGAGCCGAAAGGGAAGATTTTGCAGGCAGAATTGGACCCTTGGGGCGTGAGTTGAATGATGCTGTCACAGAAGAAGAAAGACTCTTTTTTCCAGTGCGGCTCATGGTGTTTGCCAGGAAAAAGCAAGGATGTGAATTTTCATACACACGGGTAGTCAACCTGGCAGTGTTTCAAAGTGCTTGGGTAGGTCTTGCCCCATCTAGGACAGATTTAAATCTAATTAGAAATCAGACCTAGGAGGAAATGATATTTCTGCCTGTGAGAATCTCCAGCATCTCAGAGAAATGTCTTACGCTGTAATGGGAGGAAAACTGGAAAAGCTGAGACACAATGAAAATCAAATAATAGGTAAAAATGTTTTACAGAACTGTACAGCAAAGCCTATAGCTTTGTGTTCTAGCTAAAAGATAGTTTCATTTCAAACCAAATTTCTCTTTCAATTATAACATGTTTTTAATTACACCTTCATTAAATGTTTAAAAGAAACTTCTGTTTTGGGCCCAACAAATGGTTTGTTTTGTTTTTTTTCTTTATTAATATTGCTAGGAAAGTATCTACAGAGGAATTCCAGCAGTTTTCCCCAGCTGTAAATGCATTTGAACAGTTTCGGTTCCCAACAGATTCAGGTTTTTCACCAAGCGTTTCCTAATGTAAATTTTCCTTGAAAAATTCCTGATGCTCCTCTTAGAAACCATTAGTTCTTACTTCATTTTAGCCCAAGGGCAACAGTGACTGTGTACCTTGTTTCAGTTTTGGTTTCTGCCTTATAGCAGAGCGATGCCAAAAGCTTTCTCTCCTCGTGGGTAGAGTAAGTTGAGTTGTGACCGATGATGTTTTAGTCACCCTGGCCGTACAATCTCTTGGTTACTCCCTATTTTTCTGACATGTCCATTGTATGAAAGAGATTATCTGTCATCCGTGGCAGCAGTTATTTCACGTTGCTAAGAAAATGTAACATTCATTCACAAACCCAAGGAGAACAGAAGAGAGAAGGGATAGCATTGTATTCCGTATCTACCATGAGGAGATGACAAGTCAAGAACCGCGTATGAAAAAGAAACTAAACTAGAGTAGCAGATGCAAAATCACTCTGCCTTCAGAGGAAAAAATCAGAGTAGGCAGATCGAGAGAGTGGCAAACAGATCAGATGTTGGAGAATCACCCAGTCCAGGACTAAACGAGCGCAAATAAAACCGGGACAAAACCCCTTTGTACTTTTTGCCGTAGGAACGGTGCCGGTGGGTTCTGCTGCGGAGCGGTGGGACGCGTGACGCCCGTGGCACAGCTATCGCTGCTGGAGGGCACAGATCAGCCACGGGGTACCTCTGCGAGCAGCACGCAGCTATCACTGCTGGAGCTCACAAATTAGACCCGGGGTACCTCTGCGAGCAGACTGCTGAGCGTTTGTCCTGCTTGGAGAGGATGTCTTGGTGAGATGAGGTAGTTTTTGCAAGAGACTCCCCCGGGAGCTTTCTTCTCCCACGAAAGTCTCTCCGTTGGGTTCTGCTTTGCAATGGGAGGATCTGAGCCTTTTTTAACTATTTGCTCTGGGAGAACAGCGCTTAAATGCTGGTTTGAAGAGGAACACACAAAGGTTTTGAGCACTGGGGATCTCAAGCTCAATCTCTTTCCCTTCCCCTAATTCAGTTAGAGTGCTTCTGAAAGGTCCGTAGCTGGCGTGGAAACTGCAGTCCTGTCATTAGCGAGGTATGGTTGGTTAGAGAACAAGCTTTCACACTAGGTCTTGCCTAAGCTCCAGCCTGGAGGGAGCACTTTGAAAGCCCTGTAGGTAGCACCTGCTGAAACACATCGGCGAACTGCAGTCGGGCGCGCCTGTCACTCGGAAAGGGCTGCCCGAGCTGCTGGGAGAGCTTTGCCCGTAGAGGATGCACGCTCCTGAGCTGGATTCACTGACGTGGGTCCCAGGAGTGCCAATAAAACCTGGAACTGCACAGTCATGTGTTCGTGTGCGAAGGGAGCTGTGCAGGTTGTACCTGCCGCGTACAAAGCGATGCGATGGGTGTGAAAGGTCAGCGTCACAGTGCCTAGAAATGAAACTCTGGAAAGGTGCCTTTCTGTGCTTAGAAAGTTATGAAGTCCCCCTTTGGAGCTGAATCGTGAGAGAATAGACTGTGAATGAACCGCTGGCTTTTGATTGCCTCTGCCCCACTTTCCAGTTCAGACCAGTGGATACAGCTAAAGGCACCAGCTTTGATGGAGAAGGGAATCAACATTTCTGTTTCAGGCTGTGTTTGTATAAACAGGCAGCTGCTTGAATATGCTGAAGTGTAAGGAATGCGAGCGGAGAAACAACAAAAGCGAGTGGAAATCTCTTAAGAAGTGCCACTGCTACATTAGGCTGCAGTTCAGCGTTTTGTTGTGGGCATCATTTGTATTTGTACCGTCAACAGCGGGTGGGTGAATTGGAGCTGCAATAAATGATACGTACAATTTGGATTTTTCAGTGTGTGCTCGAGACATGATTCTGTTTCTCCAGCAAAAAAAAAAAAAAAAAAGGTGACTATTTTTTTTTTTCTGCCATTTCAGGGATTAGGTAAATCCCGTGAGTGATGACAGCAGACAGAACTGGGGCTTGCAGAGATACAGAAGGAAAAATATACTTGACACTTGTGAGAAGTGAACTCTGAGCTGATGGTGTGGTTAGACACGCAAGCCTCGTTTCACAGAGCTGAAATTGCCTTCTCATTCTCCTAACTTGAATCATGAAAACCCACATTCTTCTAATGATTCTTTCAGAGGGAGAAGTTAAATGATTCATATAAAGAACCAGAATTGCTCAAACCACATCCCTTTTATTTATCTAGACCAGACTAGAACGTCTGCTTGAGTTTGCATTGTTTGGGATAAAATACCCATGGTGTTCCTGGGCTGGTTTTCTTTTTCTGCTCCCTTCTGTTCCTGTCCTGCTTCTGCTAGCCTGCTTTAAAACCCCCATAGCTGCTGCTGGTGTCAGAAATCACACATCACTGGGTGTTCCCATGTGTGGAGAGGAGGCTCAGAAGGTGGAATCTCATGGTGGTTTGTTGCCCTGATGCCAGGAAAGGAGGCTGCTGCTGTGAAGAAGGCTTCAGCAGCTCTTCAGGCACGAGAGGGGAGCTGGGCACGGGCAGAGGAGGAAAAAGTCGCTCTGTGTCTTGACTGCAGCAGTTGTATCGGGGCTGCAAGAGAAGTGAGGTGAAGTGTAAAGGAGGAACCTCCAAGCTTTGGAGCTCGTTTAAAGAGAGGTTAGAGATGGGGACAAAGGTGAGGAAAGAGACACGGTGTTTAAGTGCTTGGATAATTTAAAGGCCCTTAGCTTGAGATTGAACTTCTGGTGAAGGAGGCTGACGTGGGTGTAGAGTACTTCCAGGCTGCTTGGCTGCTGTCCTGCACTCTGTGGGGCTAAGAAACGTGTCGCCTTCGGGCACCTTTTCATCTCTTTCTCTTTTATTTTTTTTTGGTTTTAATTCTTTAATGCAGGAAGAGCATCTGGAGTAGTTTTGGTTTCCTAGTCAGCAAATCCCGCGTGCTGTTGTGCAGCAGCCATACTCCATGGGTCACCCACGGGGGAACCTCAGCGTTTGCTTGTCACCCTTGCACGTGTCAACAGATGGTTCCTCAGAAGGGTTTACTTGTCTTAGGTGTTCTGCAGTATGTTCACCTGCAGAGAAACTCAAGGAAGGATCCAGGATTTAACCATGGGCTTCTGTGGTAGGGTCAGAGGACGAGTCGGGGTCAGAGCGACGGCTGTTGATTCTGGGGTGTTTTCCATGCTTTTGCCAAGTGCCTCTGAACTGCAGGCTGAACGCTGCCCTCACATTAATAGCCCTTTCTGAAAGTTCCTATCTGATTTGCTGTTTGGGTCGTGGTTTGTGGCAGTGGCCGTAGAAGATCTGGGGTTTGAGGGTTTTGTAGGTCTGAAGAGAAATAGCAGCTGGGAGGTTCAATATCTGGGAGGCAGTTGGAGTTCCCGCAGAGCAGATTTGTGCTCTCCGTAACAGAACACGGAGGGTTCTGAGGTCTGATTTGCATCGCTGGAGGAAGGTGGGGACTGTGGATGCTTTCGGGGCAGGTCAGCCAGTTCCGTGGCTGAGGTTTTGCACCGGCGTGTAACTTTTTCATCATAAAATCGCGAACGGGATTTTGAAATAGTCTCAGTGCCTCCTGTGTCTGTTCATTTACGGACTCGCCCAGGGTTACCTGCCACACGGCCTTTGTTCCGCACGGGGCAGAATGGGATAAGGGGAGAGATGCTGACTTGCCAGCTGCCTTCACGCTGCTGTTCGGCTTGTGCTGCGAGAAATGGAGCCCCTCTGCCCTTCCCTTCACGCCCAGCCCGGCTCTCTGCGTGACGTTCTTCACACTGCAGGCAGAGCTGACTCTCAAGGCCTGCTTTCTGGAGTAGTCGTAAAGCAGCTTTCTTGTAGCTTGCTGGAAAAAAAAGACTGCAGTGAAAGTCATTCTGGTGACAGCTAGAGGGAAGAAATAACGTTCTTTGCAAGCTTACATGTAAAGACTTAGAAACAAATGCGAGAGCTGTGCAAAGGCTTTTGATGCTGGAATGCTGCACTCCTGTCTGTAGGAAGTCTCCTGTTTAGAGACACAGGGGTCAAGCAGCAATTTCCATTACCAGTTGCTCTTAACATTGGTTGTGTGATGCTTCTCCTCTTTTTTCTCTTTTCTTTTTTTCTTTTTTCCTTTTTTTTTCCTTTCCCCTTGCTGTTCTGCTTGGTTCCCTTCTGTCTGGATTAAGCTGTGCAACACAACGTGGTACGTGCAAAAGAAAGGGGCAGCAACCTTGCGGCAGAACGACTTGGGTTTATCCTGCCAAAATTCCCCCCCAAAATAAAGTAATTAGTGAGTCCGTTGCTCTGGCAGAGTACTCCCCTCTGCTGCCTTCCAGGGCTGCTCTCAATTCCACGGTCTCCAGCCCCAGCTCCGGCACAATCTCCCCAGCCCTCCGCGCTTCCGGGGAGGCCGCGGCAAAGGTGCGCGTGCCCCTGGGCTGCGCGTAAAACTCACGCCCCTCGCCGAACGCGAGGGAGGTGAGAGGTGACCCCTTTTCCTGCCAGCCCGGGTGGCTGCCGCGAGCGTGCTCCCTGCGTGCACGGCGCTGGCTATTTGCCAGCTTCAGTGTAATTTTTCTTTTTTTTTTTTTTTTTTTGAATGAGTGAGTGAATGAATGAATGAATACCTGATTAAGTTAATGAAGCTGAGCCAATGGTGGGAGGGAGCAACTTGGCTGCTGCCTGCTCGAAGAGATCTGGCAGCGCATTAGACTTGCATAACGCTTCAGAGCTCCATGCTGCGCTCCATATGAGCCGCAGGAGAGGGCTGCGCTAATTACTCGGCGTGTGGATTGCAAGCAGCTGCAGGTAGCTAGTCATCCTTTTGTCCATTTCACTGGTGTCGGGGAGTCACTTGTCTCTGCACCGCGGATTTCCAGTGGCAGATGGGTAAGATGCTATCCCAGAAGTGAGCGCAGCGGTGAGAAAGCACGGTCGTGGCTCCAGGGGTTTTACAAAAGATCCGTTTGGATCTCCAGGCTGTGATTCACTTGGACCCACGCGTCCAGTGGAGGAACGGGTTTGGTTCCCGAGGTTCAAAACTCCGTAGAAACAACCTTTATGTGAGCTGTGAGAGCTTTCTTTTCTCGTTCCTTCTTCAGTTGGCTGGGAGAAGGGGAGCAAAAGGTTTTCTTGTATCTGTTTTGTGTAGGAAAAGTATTTTTAAACCCTTCCAGTTCTTTCTGATTGCTGTTTGAAGCGAGAGTTCTTTCTGGCAGTCCCGGATGGTACATACCTTTGTTTCTCACGTACTTAAATGAAGAGTACTGGCACTGCCTGTTAGCACACCGCCTTCGTTTGTCAACGTTCCCTTCTTGAGAGCAACGCTGCCGATGATGATTTGCATTCTTAGTTGGAACGGGGGGGGGTTTTTTAATTGCAACTGGAGCCTGTGGCCGTGGAGCCTGCTACGTTGCTACAAACCGGCGTTATTTCACTTTCTTTTAATGGTTTTCTGTTTTCCCTTGTCAGATAGAACAGTCGGGGCCATCTCACCCTCGCTGCGCTGGCCTCGGTCAAGCGACGCTGGTGATGGATTTGTCTCTCGGTGCCCGTTTTACCTGCCTGCCACACGCCCCACGGAGCAGGAGAGAGGCTCCCTACAAAGCCGTGTCAGGAGGAGTAACTAGTCGCTTGGATTTGTGGGCTGCAGGGCCAGGACAGGCATTTTCTGGGGAAAGGAAGTGCAGAAGAGTTGATCTGGCTTGGGCTTTCGCCCACGTGCACTGACCCTGACTACGTGGCCGGTGTTGAGGTTGCCGGTCTGAGGGTCCGTGCAGGGTCTGAGGGTCCATCCCAAACGTAGCTGACCCTGAAGGAAGAAGCGAAAAATGAATGAATTAGAGAAAGAAGGGACTGCAGAGGTGGCTGAGGGGGATGTTGAACTCGCTCTCAGCCTTCTGCAGCGCTGGGGGTGCGTGCTGGGAGCCAGGAGGCTGTGGCGAGCTGCTGGTGTCGTGGCTTTGTCACGGGTGACGGTGGGCGAGCCGGATACGGGGAGGCACCGAGCGCGTGCTGGGGCCGTCAGCAAGGGCCCCTGCAGAACCAAGTTGAAGCTTTGCTGAATGAAGCCTGAGAGAAGGCGAGGCGTTGGAAACCATTTCAAGGGGAATTTAGCACCGATTTCACATTTTGCACTTTACAGATGGACTAATTATAGTCTTAATTTCCTAGCACGTGGAATCTACCAGAGAAGCAGTCTGCAGGGAGGACTTCCAAGGGGAGGCATCCAGCGTGCAGCTGACCTTTCCAAATCCGCCCCTAAAGCCCTGCTCTTCCACCGTCCCCTTATCAGCCAGGCTTAAAGGTCCATTCCTCCCTGGGAGTGCCTGTGCTTAGCTGTGAAATGGCTGCTGCTGGCTGGTGTTACTGGGTGGATCTTCAGAGGGGTGGAACACCCCCGGTTTCTCTTAAGATTTCGTGGGGGTCTTATTCACGTCTCCTGGCAGCGAGGATTTGTTTTAATTTGCGTTGCCGAAGAAGGAGGGAACGCGAAGCGAGCGTTTTCAGACACATGGAAGGGGACCTGTGTGACATATCTGCGGTGCAAATGTGTTCATACAGGCATGACAGTTTCTGTCACAAGTTAAAACGAGCGGCGAGTGGGTGTCGCTACGTTTGGAGTCACTCATGTGAAATTTTCAATGGAAAATCATGTAGGCAGCTCCCATTGTAGCCGGGCGCATTTCAGATAAATGAAAAACATCAACAGAGTGCTTTGAGTAATACACTTGTTTATAAATTAACTCGGCTCGCTCATTTAGGCTGCAGAAGTGCCTCCAGGGGATGGGTGTAAGAGCAAAGGAGGTCGCTGTGCCGCAGCAGACAAGCTGGTCCCGTAAACCTGCCGTGTTGTGCCGGCAGCAGCCGGCGCGGTGCAGGAGGTACCAGGTGAGATGCTGCATCTGGCCCCTTGCAGAGGAGGGGTGAGATCCACCTCTCTGTCCTGCTGCCACGGGGGTTGAAGGAGCTGTTGAAAACTGTGAGGCTTCTGCGCTGCCACAGAAGGTGCTGGGATGCTGCCTTCCCAAGCATCTTGGGTTGGTGGTCCTGATGCTCCTGGAGTGGCCACTTCCAAGGCTTTGGGAGGGGGTCTTTGGCAGACCATCGGTCAGGTTGCAGAGGCTTCAGTGTGGCATAGTGGGAGAATGTCACACTGCTGGAATGTGCTCCAGCATCACACGTGGATCAGCTGGGCAGGACTATGCAGTTCACAGTCAGCCTGAGCTGAAACCCCAGGACCAAGCAGCCCCAGATCTTTCCTTTGTGGCTGCAGATCAAGGTGCTTCTCACAGGGTCAACTGGGGTGCACTTTCTGCTGTGCAGCTGAGAGAGAGACTCAAGTTGTGCACACTCAATGTCTTTTCCCCGGGGCTCAGGCCCTTCTTGGCAGTTAAATCCTTTTCTTCCCAGGGGCAGAGGGCTCTGGTGTCCAGCATTTTACCCTCAAAGAAATTTTATTGTAATCATCACTGTCAGCTCTTGCATTTTTATCACTAGTCTCTAGATATCTGATGGGAGTTTCATAAAACTTCAGTTCTTGGTGTGAAATGATGAGATGGGAGATTCTGCTTTCAGCTAAAATAATGTTTCTGGTCTTGTGGGTTGCAGGGAAAAGCTAGAGACCTGGAGCCTGAAAGGCCTCACCAGGCAAGCTAAAAGAAAAAATAATAAAAAAGCAAATCTTATAAATCCTATACTGTGTTTTTCTCAGGAGACCTCCTCACTCTCGACAACGCCCTGACAGGAAGGAGGCTGGAGCCAGGTGGGGTTGGACTCTTCTCCCAAGGAACAAATGACAGGACAAGAGGAAGTGGCCTTGGGTTGCACCAGGGGAGGTTTAGGTTTCATATTTGGAAAAATTTCTTCCCCAGAAAGGTTGTCAAGCCCTGGCCCACACTGCCCAGGGCAGGAGTCCCCATCCCTGGAGGGGTTTCAAAGCTGTGCTGCTGAGGGACATGGGTTAGTGGTGACCTGGCAGTGCTGGGCTAACAGTTGGACTTGATCTTAAAGGTCTCTTCCAACCAAAACGCTTCTAGGATTCTATTCATCCTAAATCTTCCTCTCTCAGTGCTGGTACCTACACACTTGCATCATAAAAGTTCTTAGAAGGGTCAGGCCATTTTGCATCTCACATCCTGTGATGTGCTTGTTGAGGTTTGCTCCTCTCATTTGGATTTATATAGAGTGGAATCTGTCTGATCTGTCCAGGGAGAGGGGGGACATGCAGAATAGCTGCTCCTCTGCAGGAACCTATAGCAACCTGGCAGATTCCCAGGAGTACGGTAAGAGCTAACACCACAGTGGACATTCTGCCTTGCAGACGCAGCGCTGCTCAGGGATCCTTTCATTCTGGGAGCAGAATTTCAAATTTTCTTAGAGGTTTTCACATTTCTTCCTCGTGGATCTTTGCAGTTGGCCCTCCTGGGAAATCTGCCAGCAAGCTGTGAAGTCGGTGGGATTGGACAATGAACTCCTATGGCTGTTGTTGGCGTGCGCTGAGCCGCACATGGCAAGGCTAATGAAATCTGCAGCAGTTACAACTCTGAATATGTAGCTGGCAGTGGGCAGGGTGGAGAGCAGGGGGGAAATCTGGCGTAGAGATCTGAGAGCCAGAATGCAGCTGCGGAGCCCTCTGCAGTGTGTCTTGTCTTTTAATCTCCCTGAATCCGATCCTGCCAGATGCCAGCCCCCTTTGGAGGGGAGAGGTGGGACAAAGTGCCCTCCCTTCCCACTGATTTCCAGCGCTGCCAAAATTGCCCGCTCCTCCTGTCGTGATGGAATGGGCGGGAGGTTTGGGGGGGGGGCAGCATCAGAATGCGCTGCTGCTTCTGCCCAGTAACACCCCAGACATAAAGAGCCGTGTGTCAGCCTTGATTCAAAGGAATATGTTTTTTTTGGTGTACTCTTTGAATGTGGCATTGATGTCTACTTGCCAGGCAAGGCAACGGTGTCTGACAGAGGAGAGACTCAGTTTTTTATTGCATGGCTAAACATGAGGATTTATTGGTCATACCTGGAGCCAGAAGGTGACAGCTGAAAACTCGTAATAATCTGTGAGTTATTAGGGTTTGGGATCAAAGGAGCCTTTTGACAATAAGTGACTGGTTTGAATTGAATATCCCTGAAGTTGGAGGCTGACAGCTGCCCCCCTTGGGTGACTGCTTCATGCAATAAGGCAAACGAGTGGGTGGTCCCAGCCCTTGCTCCTGATGGCACACGTCGATGCAAGCAACTGCAGAAAGGTCAGGGACCAGAGGGGATGAGGGACCAGATTTTTGAAGGTGTTTCAGAGACCTAAAAATTACATTAGCTACATCATGGGACTGCAAAAAGTGTCTGCTGAAGGCAGTGAAAGTCCGACTGTTTACATAGCCAGATGGTGCTGTGGTTTGCCAGTCTGGCCCCAGCTCCTCTGCACCCCAAGACACTGTCCTGGGCGGTGGGATGCGCTGTACGATCACGGTGTGTTTAGAGGCTTGCATTGCTGGTTTCACCTTTGCTGCCCTGAACTCCGGATAAATAAAGGAGGTCAACCCCTCAAGCTATAACCCGGTATCTTCTCATGACTTTTAAATTTATTAGATGAAATCAATAGAAAAAACACTGTTTTGGGAGACACAGTGAGGTTTAAAGTGCCTTGCAGAGAGACGCTGGAGTTTTGCATGAAAAATACACATCCTGAGCTCCAATGAGCAATCATCCCCGTGGGACCAGAGCAAGCCCAGATGGTGACTCCTTCAAGCGATTATTTTTCTGCCTTAAGCCTTTCCAGGAATTTGAGTGTGGGCAGGCTGCCAGCGGACACTGGCTGTCCAGACACTTTAGCAATGTTCCATGTGTACTCCCTGCCAGCGATACCAAAGTCCAGCTGCTGTCCCTGATCTCTTTGTCCCGTTTACCTTCCCAGCCATAATTACACAGGCGTGCAAGCACGCACCCCGTGTGACACACACACACACACACACACAAAGAGGGAGCAAAAAAAAAAATCACCTGCTGTTTGCTGCCCATTCGCTTATCTCGCAAATCGTGATCGACAGCTCCAAAGTTAAAGAGAAGTCTCAAAAGTCAGAAAAATGACTTGGCTCCAAATAGAAAAGGCATACAAATAACAAACCCTGCGGCAGACCGCTGGAGACAGGCGGTTGGCTTTCTAGGACAGCCAGCAAAGAGCAGCTTAACCAGGTCTTGTACCTCGTGCCTTTGAGACGCTCTGTTTGGGTTGTCTCCCTTTCGTTGCTTCCGCAGCGGAATCAGTCCTGTCTTATCTTTACTGTTGCTGGAACTTGAATTATGCTGGAAACTTAAACCATTTTGCTTTTAAGTCTTGAAGTAGAAGTAGGCTGTTTCACGCTGCACATTTGCATTTCTGCAAATGCAGTCCTGTGTCTGGTGGAGTTCAAAGTCTCACCGTGAAGTACTGGGGCTTGGAAAAGTGGGGCAGTCTCATCCCATGTCTCCATTAAGCTCGTTCATTCCTCCCATGCTCTGCAGGAGGTTTTGGGCAGCCATTTAGTTACTGGTGATGATGAAGTCAGCATATGAAAGATTTACACCAAAAAAAAAAATAAACCAAACCCAAAAGATACAGTATTTGGAGTTTTGGAAGGATGTTAGCTCTGACATTGGAGGATACCCAAAGCTCAGTGGTTCAGTGCTGTTTAGCAGAATGAAGCCTTTGCTTCAGCTCCTGCAGAGTGAAACTCCACCAGGTTTCATATAGCTTCATAGTAGCACTTCTGATGTGGAGGAGCTGAACCCAGGTGCCTTGGGTTTTTGGAACAGTCTGGGGGAGCCTGGTTTCTCTGTCACAGCAGAAGAGACTGGCCCTATTCTGTCCTGCATATGAGCTCCCTGCTCTGTTGAAAGCAGAGGGGCCAGCCTTCTGCTCCCAGCTTTTCCCCCTGGGAGTGTGTGTAAATTCTGGGTCTGCAGCTCATGCCCATCTCCACAAGAGACCGAAAGGATGGTCCTAGCCCAGCACAAGCTCCCAGTGGCAGGGGGAGCAGGATGAGTGCCCCATGTCGAAGGCATCCTCCCCCCAGCATCCCTGAGCTGCCACCTCGGCCGGGAGCTGCTGACTTACCTGCCAAAGCCGCTGCCCAGGGCAGGAGGCTACAGTGAGCTAAAGTTAACCAAGGATGACTGCGCAAATGTGAGCTCGGCGATTTTATTTTTAGTCGAACTTAAAAATAAAAATCTGTAAGTCATGTGTAATATAATAATTTTAGCTGTTGCCAAGACATGCTGAGCAACTGTTAGGAGGAGGGGGAAGACCTGTGCTGATAGAGCAGGGCCCCAGTCTCCAGGCTGCCCTGGTCCGGCCACGGTCACGGTGCCGAGGCGGCGGTGCCGGCAGGTCAGGGTACCGGTGCCGCTGCCCCTGAGTCCCCTGCTCACGGCATCCCTGGCCCTTGCTCTTCTGAAGCTGCCCCGAGTCCTTTCATCCTCCCTCTCACCTCAGAGCTGGGGAATCCACCCTGAAGTGTCTGTGCTTTATCGCCCCCAGCTCTGTGGCTATTGGTGTTTCATTACTGTTTATCAATATTTAAACAACGGGATAATTAACTTAAGACTGATTGCATCAAACCGTTAGAAGGGTTGGACTTTTCCTGCAGGCTTACGGCAGCTTGGAGGACCATAAACGTAAGGAGTGCTCTTAAAGATAGGTTTAATCTTGGCCTAGTATGTCTTCAAAGTGCTGCATACTCATATAAACATCAGGCTTATTGTTCATTAGAAGCAAGGCAGCAGGGAAAGAAATCCCCCGGAGGAATATTACTTGCCATAAGATAACTATCATTACTGCCGCTCAGCATTCGCTTTAAAGTGGGCCATATCCAATCTTCATCTTCTTTCACATCCACTCTTAATTCTTTCTCTCTCCGTTTTTCTTTCATATAATGCACGCTTCTCCTGGTAGGCTGCTGGTTGTGTGAGGTGCACGGTTTCTCAGCACCCGTTCTTGCACATGGTGCAGAACAGCCAGGAATGCAGGTGACAGGGGGTGGCTGGGGAGGAGTTCCGCTCCCCGTAAAGTGTGTTACGGGAGAAGGCAAGGCAGGTTTCGGGAAGGAAGAGGGGAGACCGTCAGCTCCACTTATTTTCCTTAGCAGGTAATGAAAGAAGGCTTTGTTACCATTGGGTGGCTGAAGGCACTGAATTAAGTGATGCAGCGCAGAGAAAGCGACTGTTTTGCTCCAACAGCAAAATGGCCCCAGTATAAACTCAGGAGCTTTTATAGTGGTGGGGGCTCCTGGTTTGGATCGGGAAACCCAAAACGTGCTTTCCTGAGCCATCCTAGTGAGCTGGCCCCAGGGCCAGGTTTGCTCAGGGTTTGGATGTGTGATACCCACAGCCTCCCCGGTCCGGCAGTCACTAAGAAACAGGGGGATTGGATCCCGATGGAGATGGAGACAGAGATGGCCAGCTTGTGTGTGGTGGGGGGCATCTCCCAGCGCAGAACCCTGCCCGGGCACCTGGGCTTGAGCTGTCAGTAACAGAGGGAGTTCAAAGCACTGGGGGGAAAAAAAATCCCGTGTGTTATAAACGTGGCTCAGAGCCATCTCTGGCTCGGGGCTGCTGCTGTAAACAGATCGCATGGCCAAGGTTCATTGCCAGACTGGTAGATGAAGAGCACGAGTGCCCGTAAGGAGCCGTGGCAGGGGGTGCAGACAGGGACGGGGACAGCTGCTGGCTCCACAGCCCTGCCTGGTGTGACACGAAGTCACCCCGCGGGTGACTCTGGCGTTCAAGGGTTCAGGAGCGACCCACCACCTTCCCTCGGCACCGCTAATAGCTGCTTGTTGCTAACGTAAATATTTTTGCGCGTGCATGCTCCTCAGGGCTCCCTGCCACGCTCCCCTGCTTTTCAGGACATGGCAGGGTGAAGGCAATGTCATCGCTGCAGGGAAAGGAGAGGCTGGAAGAGCAAACCTGGGCACCTTAGATACGTGGAGGGTTTTCCCAGAGGATGGAGAAATAAGTGACCGCTGCTAAATGTGGCAAGTTACAGCCAGACGGTTTCTGATCTGCCTAAAGTTTTCAGTGTTTTCATGATGCCTTAGCAGACATGCCCAGAATTTTCACTGCTGCTTACAACTCAGCTGTCAACAGCTCCTTGACACACGAGCAGCAATGCCTGACCGGTTTTGTTTTTTCCAGAGGTTTTTCTTTTGCTCACTGGCTGTTTTGGGGTGTCTGCTCATTTATTCTCATTTGCCAGCGCTGATGATGTGACTCCCCCCTCCCTTGCCCACCCTCTCGTTGCAGAATCCAGAGGATCCGTCGGAGAATCGTGCTCACGGGGAGATGATTCCTCATGAAGTCACTGGATCCCTTGCAGAAATCAAATGTGACTTTCCGTTTATCAGACTGAAATCAGAGCCAGCCAGACAGTGAAGCAAGCACAGTGGAGGGGGGACGGCGAAAGATGAAATCCAACCAAGAGCGGAGCAATGAATGCCTGCCACCTAAGAAGCGAGAAATCCCTGCCACCAGCCTGCCTTCAGAGGTGAAGCCGGTCCTGCCAAACGAAAACCACCGTGCAGATAACCTGGCATGGCTCCCCAGCACACCCAGCAGCCAGGGCGGCCTGGGGGGCCGGCACCGGCCCGGGGGGACGTCGTCGGTGGAGGTGGGCTTGCAGCAGGGTTTGCACAAGTCGCTGTCCGCAGGGCTGGACTATTCCCCGCCGAGCGCGCCCAGGTCCGTTCCGGCCTCCACCACTCTTCCCACGGTGTACTCGCCCGCCCTCTCCCAGTCAGGGACCCCGGTTTCCCCCGTGCAGTACACGCACCTGCCACACACCTTCCAGTTCGTCGGGCCCCAGTACAGCGGATCGTACACCGGATTCATCCCCTCGCAGCTGATTTCCCCAACGGCCAATTCTGCCACCGGCGCCGTGGCAGCGGCCACGGCCGTCGCGACCACTCCATCCCAGCGCTCCCAGCTGGAGGCTTATTCCACTTTGCTGGCCAGCATGAGCGGCTTAAGCCAACAGGGGCACAAAGTTGAGCCGCACCTGGTCAGGACGCCTGGACTGATCGCCGCCGGGTCTCCTCCGCCCCCCCAGCAGAACCAGTACGTCCACATTTCCAGCTCTAACCAGAGCACCGTCAGAAACATCTCTCCTCCAACCATCCCGGTCCCCCTGCACCCCCATCAGACGGTGATCCCGCACACCCTCACCCTTGGCCCTTCCTCCCAAGTGGTGGTTCAGTATGCTGACTCGGGGAGCCACTTTGTCACCAGGGATCCCCCCAAGAAACCCGAGAGCAGCCGGCTGCAGGCGCTGCAGGCCAAGGAGGTGCTGAACGGCGAGATAGAGAAGAGCCGGCGGTACGGCATTTCGCCCTCTGCCGACATGGGCCTCGTCAAAGCAGGCAATAAACCAGCCCCCCACCATTACGAGACCAGGCACGTGGTGGTCCACTCGAGCCCCGCCGAGTACGGCGTGCGGGATTCCTCAGGTGTCCGAGCCTCTGTCATGGTGGTCCCCAACAGCAGCACGCCCACGGCGGACATGGAGGTGCAGCAGGCCACCAACCGTGAGACCTCTCCCTCGGCCCTCAACGACAAGGGAAGCTTGCACTTGGGGAAGCCAGCCCACCGATCCTACGCCTTGTCTCCGCAGCAGGCTCTGGGCCACGAAGGGGTGAAGGCGGTGGCCACGCTGTCCCCTCACACCGTCATCCAGACCACCCACAGCGCCTCCGAGCAACTCCCCGTCGGGCTGCCGGCGACGGCCTTCTACGCCGGGACCCAGCCGCCGGTGATCGGCTACCTGAGCGGGCAGCAGCAAGCCATCGGCTACCCCGGCAGCCTGCCGCAGCACCTGGTCATCCCCGGCACCCAGTCCCTGCTGATACCGGTCGGCAGCGCGGACGTCGAGCCGCCGGGAGTCACGCCGGCCATCGTCACGTCGTCTCCTCAGTTCGCAGCAGTGCCTCACACGTTCGTCACCACCGCCGTCCCCAAGAGCGAGAACTTCAGCGCGGAGCCCCTCACCACCCAGCCCGCCTACCAGGCCACCATGGTGCAGGCGCAGATCCACCTGCCCGTGGTGCAGTCCATCGCTTCCCCGGCTGCCGCTCCTCCCACGCTGCCCCCCTACTTCATGAAGGGGTCGATCATCCAGCTGGCCAACGGGGAGCTGAAGAAAGTAGAGGACTTGAAAACAGAAGACTTCATACAGAGCGCGGAAATTAGCAACGACCTGAAAATAGACTCCAGCACTGTGGAGAGGATTGAAGACAGCCATAGCCCAGGCATTGCCGTGATACAGTTTGCGGTCGGGGAGCATCGAGCACAGGTAACGGCAGCAGGCGGTGGGGTGGGGGGGTTGGACTGGGGTGCATGCTGCGGCCCCCCGGGTATGGCTTTCCTCAGCGCTTCTCAGTTGCTTTGACCCACCTGGGATTGGTTCTTCGTCGTTCACATTCATCCGTGAGACAAACTTTGGTCCCAAAGTCATCCCCCTGGCGGTGCCGGGGGAGCCACCAGGGTCATACAGGTAATAGGTGCAGTTTCTGGGGTGTAGAACGGGTCTTTCTTATCGCTGGAAGATCCTTGGGAAGGATTACATCATCTTCATGATTTTTGATTAAAATACAGAGCTGTGTAAAGCGGTATGAGAGCGTGTGTTTCGTGTTTAGGTAGGTGATTTTTGCCTTTCAGACCAGAAAGGTTAGATTCAGCTCAGATCCTGCCCTTGAGAGATAGGTGGGGCACGAGGCAGTGGATTGCCACGGCTTGAAAACTCGGAGCTGCCTGGGAACGGCTCCGTCACACACAGGAGTTACGGAAGCACACGAGAGAGTTTACCTAAGTCTTCGGTGGCAGGTGGTTTAAACACTGCACAGCTCACACAAACTCTGTGCTCAGGGGGAGTTTGGAAAGAAAAACCCATCTAGGTGGCTGGGCAGGCTGTGCTTCTGACCTTTGTGCTCGTTGGTTTGCAACACAGGCAGAAAACCTGTAACTTTCCAAAGGCACTTGTAGGTTGAGAATGAGTCTGTATGGATGATAAAGCGTTACCCTGATGCTGCCCATTTTCTGAGGGTTTAGATTCTGCTGCGTTGAGGCTGGAGCAGTTCAGACATACTGGGTAGCAGTTCACTTCTTAGAGATACTCATTTTATCTTGCAACAAATCATCTTGTTGCAAATGGGTTTGGTTTGGTTTGAGTGCTGTGGATGCAGGCTCTGCAACCCTGATGCTGCATCCTCAGCACCGGAGAAGCAGAACGGGAGAGAGGAGCTGGACGTGGACAGGTAGTAAAGCACCTCAGGCTGCCAGTGTGGAGGAGGAAACAAGCAGCGATGCTACTGAGGAACGGATTGCAGAAGAATTTTTTTACAGCTGCAGCAGTCTGTGGCCTCTCCTTCCCAGTGGGAAATAGCTGCATATGACACATCCCCTTCTTCTGTCAAACATGCAGATTCCCTGTGTGGTTTTGTTTATGTCTGCGCATCCATCTGCACAGCTTATAGGAGCTGGACCTCTGGTGCTTTTGCTATAAAGATGTGATTTTCCTCCCCCCCCCACCACTCAAGTACATTTTGGTGCAGCTCAGGCCCCGCGATGAAAGGAACCATCCTCGGATCAGGACCGGTTACCATAATTTGCCTTGGCGCCTTGAATAAGGAGACTTCAAAAGGTAGCAATCTCCTGTCTGCAATTCTCATCTTGCTCTGGTGTCTCTCCCCGCAGCCAGGCCCCAGGCCCCCAGTCTCAGCAGCAGCAGGGGTACAGGTGGGCAGGTAGCGTTGGTGCCATCGGCGCAGGCTGGCAGCGCTGGGCGCGGGGCCGAGCTCCTTTGCAGGGGGTGGAGTGCCATCCTCTGGCAGCAAGCGAGGCCAGTCCGAGGCTGTAAAACTCGCAGGGCCACGCTGGGTCTCACCCAGCAAAGTGTCACCTCACGGAGAAGCCTATCAGGAGCCGGCTGACATCATCGCAGCCGAAATACTCCCCAGCTGTGTTTCCCACCGGGGATGCTTCCAGAATGGAGGGCGAGTCACGTAGAGATATGATTAGAAACAGGGGTTTAATTTAGGTTTCCTGCAGAATCCGGGACTTGGGTCTCTTCCCAGATCAGCTGTGTCCCTGCATAGCGGGGACGGCTCTGCCGGTTTCCCCTTGCCTGGGTTGAGAGAGAGGTTGTTTCTCCGTGCTCCAAGTCTCCGTGACCTCCCCCTCAGCCCGCCGTGGCTGTATGGAAGCGTTTGGCCTCATTAGCAGGCACGCGGCCGTCGTTGCTCGTTAGAGAACCGCCTGCCTGAAGATGGCTTAGTCTCCTCATTGGAAGACCAGTATTTAGTCGCCCCGCTTTGAGCAGCGGCACTTAAATAGACCTCGACTCCGGAGTGCACCGGGGACGTATCTGCCCCGTGTAGCGTAGCTTCGCTAAGTAGTTAATTACAATTAAGCTCCGGTTGCGTACGTACTTCTGGAAAGAGGGAGCTTTGCGAGCGGTGTTATCAAGGGAGTGTAAGTGGTAAAGAGTAAGTGCCACACAACAATCGCGTTGTTATCCTTAGCCTTGGCTCACATAACCTCCTCCTCCCAGGGATCTCTGGGAAGTCATTATAATATCGATGAATTCGTGTTTTCAGGCGCTGTGCAAGCGTTAGCTGATTTCCACGCCAGCTGAGGGACAGAGGTAGGAGATTATTTTTAGCTGAGCGTATAGAACTGTAATGTGAATAGGGAGGCACCACGGAGCTGCCGTTGCATCGTATCACTGCAAGCCCACGGCTGCTCCTCCCCAGCGCAGAGCTTTGGTGGAAAGAGGTCATCCTCCCTCCCTCCCTCCTTTCCCTGGCTTCCAGTCACCTGGCAGGCTGGAATTAACCCACCTAAAGCTCTGTGCCTTTCCAGTGCAGTAACTGGCCTTAGCCCTGGAGGGGTGCTGGGCTTGTGTTTCACAGCATCCCTGCTCTGGAGTAGGAAGAAGTCAAGGAAGGATCAACTGGACCAGAACGCAAAGTTCAACTATTACTCCTCTGCATCCAAGTTGTGTAAAAGAAGAGACCTACAGATCTCCATCTCTTTGCAATTCCGCATATGATTCTTGTAATAACATTATTACCTGCCCTTTATTTTGCTGCCAGGAGCAGGTGGGAGCCAGTGATTCACCTCCATTGACATGAAGGTCAAAACACACTGGAGATGTAAAATAAGTTCGGGCTTTCATCCCTGAACTTCAGTTCCCGGAGTCTAGCTTAAAAAGAAAAGATGAACATACAGTTCTTAATTAAAAAAGAAAACAACCCCACAGAATCATAGACACTTGAGATGGGAAACTCCCAGTAGATCACCCAGTTAGTAGCCCTAACTAGTTTAGTTTAGTGTGTGCTTTTTTAGACCATTGTCTACTTCAGTTTTCCCCTTGTACCTCAGCACGCACACAAACCAGTTGCTTTTTGTTTTACTCCGCTCTCCCCTCTTCATTGGGCAGCATAACAGACACAGAGAGAGATGTTGACTCAGTTTGTTGCTGCAGACAGAGATCTCTGCCAGCCTTCCCTTCGTGTCACCTCTGTGTGCCCCGGGCACGGGGCGGTAAATCCCCGTTCCTGTGCGGGACGGCGGGGCTGTGGTCTGTCTGTGGGTGCATGCTACTGAGTCTGGGGAGTGCAGCAGATGGGAGCTCGTGGGATAGACTTGGCAGCCACTGGTTTGCTGGACAGGGGCTTCTCTTGAGCAGTGGTGGGACCCTGTGACCGTGGAGGGCAGTCTGAACTGCCTGTCGAGTTTGGATGGGAAATAACATCCTCAGAGGTTATAGAAAATTGCAGATATTCAGCTGCTGCACTGAAGAGTTTTGGGTGATTCAAAAGTCAGTCTTAAAAAATAGAGAAGTAGCTTACAGTGGAGCCTCGCTGTGCTTGAGGAGGGACCAACATTTTGGTTTCTTGCTTTATTGTCTTGGGAGTTGGAAAGCAAGTTCCAAATTCCTTTCTCTCCTGCAGTAATTGTGGCGTGATATTGGGGGAGAGAGCTTTTCAAACGAATTTCTTGTCTTTTAATGCAGTGGTCAGAAAAAAAAATATGCAGGGATGTTTTTTACTGACCTTCTACACTTTAAAGGTCTTTGCTACTGTAGTAGCTTGTGGGTCACCTTAAAGCTCTAGGTACCACAAGGGGATGGCAAGGAATGGAGTGTGTCAGACGCCGAAGCTGTGTTGCCTCTTACATCAATCTGAGCAGCTGGCTAAAGGCAAGGCTTGATTCCCACTGAGGTCTCGCACCCAGAAACGTTGAGCTCAGGGAAACCATCAACACCCGTGTGGAAAGGACAGGCGTGAAGCCTGGTGCTCGACGTCACTGGTTTTGTGGGGCCCGAGCGACGCGGTTTCGGCGCTGTGCCTCTCCCCGCCGCCTGCCACGCACTCGCCGTCTCACGCTCTCCCTTCTCTCTGTCTCTCTCTCTGTTGTCCCCTCTCTTTCTGCAGGTCAGCGTGGAAGTCTTGGTAGAATACCCTTTTTTTGTATTTGGACAAGGCTGGTCATCCTGCTGCCCCGAGAGAACCAGCCAGCTCTTTGATTTGCCGTGCTCCAAACTCTCGGTGGGGGACGTCTGCATATCGCTCACGCTCAAGAACCTGAAGAACGGCTCTATTAAGAAGGGCCAGCCCATGGACTCAGCTAGCATCTTGCTGAAGCATTCAAAGAATGACAGTCTAGCTGGAAGCAGACACAGGTATGCGGAGCAGGAAAACGGGATTAATCAGGGAAGCGCACAGATGTTAGCTGAGAACGGTGAACTGAAGTTTCCGGACAAAATAGGATTGCCTGCAGCACCTTTGCTCACCAAAACAGAACCCAGCAAGCCCCCGGCAACGAGGAAGAGGAGGTGGTCAGCCCCTGAAACACGAAAACTAGAGAAATCCGAAGAGGAGCCACCTTTGACTCTTCCCAAGCCTTCTTTTATTCCTCAGGAGGTTAAGATTTGCATTGAAGGTCGATCCAACGTAGGAAAGTAAAAGTTGTTTGGGGAAAGGAAATTAGGCTATCCCTTGTCATTTTTATCCAGATTACTGTACTGTAGACTAAATAACCCAGTATTTACATGTTATCATTTTATTTTAGGTTTCTGTTATAACCGTGTTGTTATAGTTGCAGCTGGTATTACGCAGGAGACTGGTGCATATGTTTTTCCACAAGTGTTTGTCAGTGACTAGGTTTGTCGAGAGCTTCAGGAGGGGCAGTATCTGCTTCACACACCCTTAGTGGAAATGAATGTGTTGTCATGGCTCCTGTTTTCTAACACCTCGTGTAGGACAGGGTCCAGCTGTGATTTTGTTTTCTTTTCATCATCTTTTTTTTTTTTTTAATTAATTTTTTTTTTTCCGTTTGTTTTGTTTTTATTTTGTTTGTTTTGTTTCTTGTTCTTTTTTTGTTTTTTTTTTTTTTTTTGGTTTGGTTTTTTTTTTTGGGGGGGGGGGGGGGGGGGGGTGGAGGTGAGGAGAAGGGAAGTGCAGCAGAGGTGTCTGTCGCGCGTGGGGTGTGTGCGTGCGAGCGTGCGTGCGTGCGAGCGTGCGTGCGTGCGAGCAGGGACCGCGGCTCTGCGGCGGGGTTGGCGAAGAGGTTTCCTCACCCCAGGAGGATGCTGAGGACACAACCCATGGGTGTTACTGCAAAGGATCGGACAGTCTCTGACGGCCTCAACAACAAGCCAACTCTTACTCAAGGCTCTACAGTATATATATATATATATATATATTTGTGTGTGTGTATATGTATATATATATTTTTTCCCCCCATGGGGTCTGACTGCACTGATTTTTATTCCTAAAGCAACTGCCACACCACCGTTTCCTTCCTGCTTGCTAGTGCAGTTCCGTTGCCCGGAGCCAGCAGACGGGGAGGCCGGACGGACTCTGGCAGCGGTCGCCCCGCCGGGCTCTGCGTGGCGGTGGGGGTGGGTGCGCGGGTGTGCGTGGGGGTGTGCGTGGGGGTGAGCCAGGAGGCCTCGGGCTCCCGGGCTGCTCCTGTGCTCAGGCTCACTCCTGTTTCTGTGCAGTGTTAGACAAACCGACCGGGTTACGCCATTGACATTTGCTTCCACGAGGTAGACGCATATTGCCCCTTTGAGATCACAGGCATCCATCGTTCCCAGTTAGGTTGCAGATCCTTAACTCCAGTACTGTTTTGAGTTCATGGTTATGGACAACCGGTGCCACTTTTGTTTTTTTCCCCAGTTTCGGTGTGACACAGGAATCCGCTGTTGAAGAGGAACCTAGAATGTCTTTAAGCACTTAAAATGCTGTTCACACTTTATCGCTGAGCATCCTGGTCTAACACTCAGTCCGTACTGTATCTCACTTTAATCTGCTCGGAAAGCAACAACAAACAAACAAACAAACCGAATCTCTTCAACACTGTAACTACATGCAACTTATGTAGAAGTTTTCTCACAGGCAAGATGCTGAAAGTTTTAATGTGGTTTCAAAGGGATGAATGTGAATTATTGAACTAGTATGTGACAGTCATTGTCCACAAAGGACTACTTAATAGGAGGCACTTTTTAAACTTTAATGCTTGAGAAAGAGTTAAAGGTAAATGCGAGCTGACAGATAATAAAAAGAAAAAAAAAAAAAAAAAAAAAAAAAAAAAAAAAAGAAGAGAAAGGAAAAAGGAAAGAGGAGAAAAAAAAAAATCATTGTCCAGTGTTTTTGAAAAAGATGGACTTTAAAGAATCTTGCAATTTGCACATCTTGAGTTTATCATTTGTGTGGTATTCCTGCAGTTTTTACCTAATAATGTTGTGGGTTGGGGGGGGGGTCTGAAAGAGCATAAACAAATGTAGCAATTACTCACTAACCTGCCTACGCTCTAGGCCATTTCATAGGGTTACCTTCCTTTCAAAGTTCTATTTTTTTTTTTGGTCTTTCTACCATATCTGCCACACAGAACCAGGTCCTACTGGGACAGCTCTGAGAATTTTTCTTCAGACTTGCTGAGAGAGTTTTCCACAAGAAACATTTCTATACGTAAGCAAGGTGTTTGTTTGTTTTGAAAACAAACCTATTGTTATTTTATTATTATTATTATTATTATTTGTTATTTTAATTGCATCGTTTTCCATTGGAAAGGCGAGATTTCAAGAGTTTGGTACAAACCAAGTTTTGGGGGGGGGGTGGGAATTCATGCCATTCAGTCTTTTCTTTCCCCAGGCAGGGCCGGATCCTTTGTGGTGCTGAGCACCCAGCCTCCTGCACGAGCCTCGGGGAGGTTGCAAGCATGAAGTACTTCGGGGCTGAGCGCTCCAGCCCGGTGCTGCCACTAGAGAGGTCCCCCGCGGTCGCGCCGTGGGTCGGGGTTTGGCGAGGCCGCATCCTTCAGGTAGTTTGGAAGAATCTGTACCCGTAGGGAGAAAAGGACGTAAAAGCCCTGTCAGTAGAAACGCAGCCACCTAAAGTTTGAACAGAGTTCTTGAAAACCTTGGTTCCCCTCTCCCCTGAAACACAGTGCTTTTGTTGAGGAGAAGAAATGTTAACCCCGAACCCCAGCGTTGACTCTGTTATTTGTTACTTGAAATTTAGCTCACACCAGAACGAATTGTTTTTATACCATATTCTGGGGTGCACCAAAAAAGTTGAAATACGTTTAAAATAGCTTGAAACTGTTCTTGAATTTCCTTGAATTTTATTAACCTCTCGGCGGGCTACCAAATAGCTGAGTGGGTTTCTTCTCACAGTCACACTGCTTAGTTAGTGCTTATGTGTTAATATTTCTGCTCAGAGAAGTTGCTTAATCTTCCACATACTCTGCTCAGGGCACTTGCAATTTATTGTTTCGTTTTGTTTCCTGTTTTGTTTTTAAGCTTTGATGGTAAAGGAGTAGAAAGAAATTATGGATTTTTAGTTCACAGTTGTACCACTATTTCCATTCTTCACGTGTACTTGGAAAAAGAAAAAAGAAATCTCAAGTGAAACCATACGCATACACGTTTGTGGTTCGTAAGGAAGCAGGGGCTATTAAACTGACTGGATCTATACAACTAACACTAAAAAAAAATATATATATAAAAAAATAATAATAAAAACATACGTTTGGAGCAATAGGAATGTATTAGTTCTGTGCTTGTATTTCAGACTGAGGAATTCTGAAATAACTGGTTCTTTCCAAACAATTGTCCCTTTCCATGCTTTGGCTTTCGTAGGACGTGCAATACTTTACGTGCCAACTTAGACTCACCCGTGCGGTGTTAGCTAGATCTCATACCCACCTCTGGTTTTCCCTGGTTTTGTTCTTTTTTGAATAGTTTCTTTTTTATTATTTTTTTTCTTTCTTTCTACCTTTTTGTTTTGTTTTGTTTTGTTTTCCTATTAATAACTCCCTCCCTATCCTCTCCTCCCCTCAAAAAAGAAAACGTACTGAGGATCAAGCATCCCTTGCCCCGGGAAGCACAAACCCTTCTCGTATTCGATGTTAAAAAAGATCCAGGAAGAAGGAAAGGAAAAAAAAAAACCAAAACCAACTTTAAAGCCGTATCGATGGCCGGTGCGGGGCAGGCGCAGGGCAGCCCTCGGCCGTAGGGCCGAGTGCCACCTGCAGCCCGGGCAGCGGGCAGGGGAGAGACAAATCCCCCCTGGCTCCAGGTCCTTTGCCAAGGGGGGGCTTTGCCTCTCCCCCCGGGGCTTGGGGCAAGTCCCGCACCCAAGGGCTGCCACCCGGCCCCGGGCGCAGAGCTGGTGAAGCCCAAGGAGGAGGTTCAGCCGCTGCTTCCGCGGCGGCCGCTTTGCAATAGTAACTGACGGTAGATTCTTTTCCTTGTGTTTATTTTCGGGTTTGTTTGGGGTTTTTGGGGTTTTTTTTTTCCCTTTCTCTTTGTAGCAGGCCTGTTTAGTTTACACCGAAATGCATACAATCACCAAGAAATTAGTCAGGGCAAAGAAAAATAAAATGAGAACCTCTTTATAGGGATTTCTAAAAAAAAATAATTATCTATCTATCTGTCTATCTATCTAATCTATCTATATATCTATATATATAAAATGACTGTTCCTTATAGTGTTTAACTTAGGCATTGTTTCAGTTTGTCTGGGCCACATCAGGGGGAATTTGAGTTTGATGTCACTTACCTCGAGTCCTCTGGTCGAGACCCAGATCAGAGTCGCTGTTGACCTGTTTTTACCATGTCGTACGTCGCCCTTGGGCTCGCTTTCCCTCGAAGACGCAGACCTCGGGAGGAGGGGGACAGACACACACACACACAAGTTCCTTTTTGTTTTTTATTCCTTTAATTCCTTCGTCCCGCTGTCGCTTTGTTCGATCCGTCGTTCCTGTCATTTTCTCAGCCTGGGGAAGTGACATCACTACTCTTGTTTCCCTTAAATCAAGGAACATTTAGAAACCTTTCACACCTTTTACTCAGGGATGGGGCTGGCATATGTGTGGTACACTGATGTGACCAGAAGCAGCACTTTTACTGCTCCGGAGTAGGAATGTACAATGTTACAGACAAGTTTGGATTTCCTGCATCTCATGGTTTAAACTTTGTAGATATCACTTAGATTGCAATACAAAAGCAGCAGGCTCAGCGTGAACTGTAGCTGTTGGTTACCATGAAAATTCACTCTCTGCAGAGTTTTATTTTACTTTAAAGTGTGTTGCCAATAGTAAAAAGGAGACAGTGAAATCCTGTTAATACTTGCAATTGTTAAAGAAAAAAAAAAAAGAAGCCTGTATCAAGGAGAGCGAATCCTCAATCCTTTTAAACACTACCAGTGTTATTTCAAAGCTGGGGGGCTCTTGGTGCAGTGCTCTGCGTGTCCCGGGACCCAGTTCTGCAAACACTTATACACGCGCTTACGGGAGGTCCGGGCTGGCCGGCGAAGGCTGCTCGGGATCTTCTTGTGAAGCACGTGTATAAATCTTTGTGAAATTGAAGCTTGGTTCAGTCAGGGCCAGCTCCCAACCTCGATCGGGCAGCTGGCAAGGTCTGGGGTTTGTCCAGGTTCGCCAGGGCAGACGCCCCAGGCGGGCAGGGGGGATTTGTCCTGTTTGAAACACTTCTGCTGTCCCAGGAACTCGACAGACGGTGCAGTGGGCCGTGCACTCGTACCAGTCATTTCCATTTCTCCCCTCCCCATCATCACAGGCAACAGCCAAGTCCGCTGCGGGCTCTGGCCAGTGCCGATGTGAGAAGTGAGGGGAACGAACGCATCACCAGAGTGCAGGCAGCAGGGTCCTTCCCTCTGGTTCATCCACCCACCCCCCTGGTCCTGGAATCCATCGCGGAACGAGGCTTTGCGGATGCAGCTGCGCGTGCAGATGCGCGCACCCCCCCTCGCCCCCTCCAGACAGAAGTGTCTGTTTGCACACAAACAAAGACGTGTGATTTGTTTTATTTTTTTCGGTCGGCGTTGCTGCCGACACGTCCGCTCGGATTCCCTGTCCCGAGGACAGCCTTGCTTTGTGTCGCTAGGGGAATTCCAAACGCGTTGCACACCTCTACTCCAGAGTTCAATTTCTTTTACATAGACGACCTCGCTTCAGATGTGTTACCTTTACTGATAGGATCTTTTCTTGTAGCACTATACCTTGTGGGAATATTTTTTTGATGTAAACCTAATTTGAGAAGCTTATTAAAAATAGAAACTTTTTTTGAAGCACTCACATTGAGGAGTACAGGTAATGTTTTAAAAAACAAAAAAAAAACAAAAAAATTGCACAAAAGAAAAATGAATGTTGGAGTGATTCATTCAGTGTTTGCAAAAGAGATGGCTCTGTTTGAACAGTGAGTTTCATACCTTGTTTGTAAAAAAAAAAAAAAAAAAAAAAGTTTTTAAATACAAAAGCAGAGAAAGGTTGAAAGTTACGTGTTTTTTGTATATAGAAAATGTCATGTCTAGATGATCTGATTTGTATCGGCTTTGGCCAGGAAGAATTATTACTTAAATGGCTCTTAAAGAACAACTGTGCTTAATTTTCTGTTTGTATTACATGGGTCCCGTTTCTGGGGGATGGAATCATGCTTCACACTGTTTATTCCTGTGCTGAAAATACACCTTGGAGCAGCAATTCTCGAGCGCGGCTACCGGGCACTTCAAAGGGTGGCTACTGTGCAAAACTGGAGTCTCTCCGGCTCTATTTTGGCTTTAAGTCTCTCCTGCCTGCACCGAGGGAGGCCCTGGCAGCCCCGGGCACGGCGGGTTTGGAGGGAGGCCTTGGCCGTGCCCCCGGCAGGCAGGGTCAGGGTCAGGACCGGGGCCGGCCAAGCACGGCCTGCTTGGTTCCCGCCTGAAGCCTTTCAGCCCCGGCTTTTCCCTCTCTCCGGGATGCTGCTCCGTGTGTTTTCAGCACTTCCTGTTCCAGATGAAACCCAAAGAGTAGAACCCTGAGCGAGAAGTGCTTATTACAAGGGATCCTAGCCCAGTGCTAGCAGCAGAGCGATGCCCAAGGCCACCCGGCCTTCCAGCCCCTGCCGCTGCCCCTCTCGCCCCGCCGGGGAGCCGTTAGTCACGCGGAGCACGGTCTTGAGCGATGGCGAGACCGCTGCTTTTCAGAAGCCAAAAGGAGAGGATCCCGAAGCAGTTTCTGAGGAGAGGGGTCCTTTTCCTGTCCAAAGATTGAGCTGGGCAGGCGGGAGCCGGCGGCGGAGCGGGGGAGCTTTCGGGCTGTGCCCCCGTCACCCTCCCCGGAGGTGACCCGGCCTCCGGCTCCCGCGGGAACACGGGGCAGGAACGCTCGCCCTGGCCAGGTGACCCCCCGGGCGCTCAGAAAAACCAGCCCCAGTCGTGTTACAGTGAAGTGCATTCAGCCAACAGGTAGTATTGATACAAAAACAGTCTCTAAGGTTTCTGTAGTTTTTTTTTTTTTTTCCTCGTCGTTAGCTGAAAGGACTCAAGTCTTCCACTGAGGATTTTTATGGAGGCTTCATCCAAGGTTGTTTCCTTTTTTTTTTTTGTTCGTTTCTGTTTTGAGCGGTCAAAGCTCCCGCGCCCTTTCCCTCGGCCACGCAGTAGGTACACGCATCGGAAGCGTTGCTCGCAGCGAGCGTCGGTCGCTTGTTGAAGCTGTCGTTGCTGTACCAAGGGATTGATGGCGAGCAAAAACCGCAGGGCTCAGATCCTCGGCCAGGTCCCTGGGCAGCCCCGCTCTGCCCCGACACACGCCCGGCCGGGGATCCCGCCCTGGGGTTTGCTTCCAAAAGGCAGGACCCACAGAGCTCTCCCTTTGGACACGTTCTGCAGAACTCCTGTCCACGTCAGTCGGGTCCGATCGGTGTAGCCGAGGGTGGAAACGGGCCGGGGGTGGCCGCGGGTGGCCTCTTAGCAAGGTTACTAATGGGTTAGGGCGTAGATACGGCTCGTCACAGCAGTCAGCTGATGGTGAAACTCACTAATGGATGTATTTGCTCTTTTTTTCTCGTTGTTGTTTCTTTTTTTGGTTTTTTTTTTTCATTTTTGTTGTTGGAATAATATATTAACTTGTTGAACACTGTTCTGTTCGCAGTGTTATGAAAAGGGGGGGGGGGGAGAGGGGGATTTCCCAACCTTTTTCAGTTCGGGTGAGCTACTGAAAAATCATTTTGTACTTGCTATGTCACTGCTCCCGGCTCCGGCGGCGGCACGGGGCCGTGCCGGGGTAAGGTTTAGCCATTCTACAGCAGAGGTTTTTAAGGTCTTTTGGGGTTTTGTTTTTTTTTTTCTGTTCGTTTGGTTTTGGTTCTTTTTGGGTTGGTTTGGTTTTTTTTTTTCCTTTCTTTTTTTCTTTTTTTTTTTTTGTTTTTTAAATTGTCTGGTATTACTAATGAGGGTTGTTGCAAATCACACTTCCAGTGTAGTTCCTGGTGTAGACCCAGTAAAAGGGATACCGCAGCTTTGCGTTGGGGAGAAATTGAGCTGACATGGCCAGTACAAAGGAGAAATAGGGAGGGAATAACGTTTTGCACCTTATTGAAAAGAGGAGAAGATTTTAAGTGCATACAGACATAGTTAAGAGCTTTTATTGTGACAGGAGAACTTTTTTCCATATGCGTGCATACTCTGTAATTCCAGTGTAAAATATTGTACTTGCACTAGCTTTTTTAAAACAAATATTAAAAAAAAAAAAAGGAAGAATTCATATTCTATTTTCTAATGGTGGTGTGTCTATTTGTAGGATACACTCGCGTCTGTTTATTGAATTTTATGGTCCCTTTCTTTGATGGTGCTTGCAGGTTTTCTAGGTAGAAATTATTTCATTATTATAATAAAACAATGTTTGATTCAAAATTTGAACAAAATTGTTTTAAAGAAATTGTCTGTATACCAGTACAAGTTTATTGTTTCAGTATACTCGTACTAATAAAATAACAGTGCCAATTGCAAACGTGTGTTTGGTCTTCGTGAGCTACAACTGAACTTCCCTAGAGAAGTTTAATTCCACCACCACAACCCAGTTTAATTCCACCACCACAACCACCCCCCACACGCACCCAGTAACACATCTGAGAGTGTTCCCAGCAATAAAACCCTCTCCAGACCATCAAGAGTCAAGCTTTTTATTGCGTAACAAAAACTTCTGAACGTTTTGTGCGGGGGGAGGCAGCGCTGGGCATCCCCATCCCGGCGGGGCGGGAAAGCGCCCAAGGCTCAGCGGCTCTTCCTGACCAGGCTGGCAGAAGCTTTTCACAGTTACACGGGCAACACCAGCATTCAGTTATGTAGGAAAACTTCACCCAGTAACCGTGGTGCTGGACAGTGCTGGGGAGGGCTCGCTGAAGCAGCTGAATGCCCACGAGCGAAGCGGAGGCTGCAGGGGGTCCGTGCTGAGTTTAGGGGTGCGGAGCTGTGGCACCAGCTCACCAAGGTGTGCTTTGGAGCTCCCTGGCCCTCTCCTGCCTGCTGGCTCTGCCTGCTGCAGAAGGCAAACTGCTGTTCACAGGCCTTGGCTTTTGGGTTGTGGTTTTCTCTTTTCTACACGAGCGAGGCCCAACCTGGCACTGGCTGCAAAAGCACTCCTGGCTCCAGCAAAGAACTTTTGGTATAGAACTTGTATTAGCAACTAAAAGGCAACATTCTCTGATTCTGCGATGCCTTGGAGGGTTGGGAGGTGGTGCTGGCCGGACCATCCACACACACACCAGCAGAAAGCCACAGCAGCCAGCCTGCTCAAGACAGCGGAGCTCAGCAGAGGTGAACTGGAGAGTGCTTGTTCAGAAAAGGCTTCCAATTCTGACAGTGCCTGTGACTGGAAAGGAGCAGCCCCGTCCCAGCACAGCAGAGCTGATTGCTGCTGTTTCTTGCTCCTGCTAGAGCAAGGGAGGATGCTGGCACACCAAATATGGCAAAAGCTCCTCCAAAGGTAAGCAGAGGCTCCTCTGGCCCTGCTTACAACTCTTCCTAGTTCAGACTAGTCCCATCCTACATGCCCTAAGGTGAAAAGAAAGCTGCACAGAAGAGGCGAAGCCCCTGCCCCATGGCTGACCATGCCAGTGAGTGGGGGGGGGTAGATACAGACTCCTGGGTGCATGCACTGGTTCCTGTCAGCGCGAGGAGACCTGGGTGGCTGGTTTGCATCTGGCAGGATGCTGGCTCAAGGCCTGCTCCTCTAGCAGACCAGCCTCACACCTACAAGAAGGTCTCCATATGCACACACACACACACAGACACACACACAGCCCCCCAGCCATCCTGCCTGCACTCAGGCGTGAGCCAGGCTGCTGTTGTGCCACAATCTCCCTCCCCACGGAGAGTCTGGGTGAGCCAGCCCAGCCTGCAAACGTGCTGCGGTATGGGCGACTCCAGAAGAGGTGTGAGGGAGCAGCTAGGGTGTTCTACGTGTCCTTATGTTTCAAGAAGCCACAGCTGGACACGCTCAGCAGGGTCATGTTGCCCTTCTCAGTATCCCTGCTTGCAGGTCTTTGGTATGTTAAGCTAAGTCACCGCAGAGCCTGTGGGTTGAACCTCACTGTTGCTCTTGGGTGCTCAACAGTTGCCTGGCTGGGAGAAGCAGGCATGAAGTTGGCCTACAGCACAGTTAGCACACTCAGCAGTCCTCTAGACAGGGCCAAAGAACCAGGTAGGCACAATCACCTGACGCTCGGCACGTCCAAACAACACTGCCCAAAGAGAACACCAAGTAGCAAGAGAAGCCAGTGGAACGTGCAGGTGAGGTAGATCCACAGATGGCACGTGAGTTTGTCAGTGGCTGTGGTCTCTGCTCAGACCATCCTGCCAGGCACAGTGCACCCTCAGCGCCCTCTCTGCCCCGGCTCCTTGCGAGAGTGGCAGCGGCTTGAGCAGGGCACAGGACCTGGGGCTACGTGGTGAGGAGTTGGCGCTGCTCCTGGGCTGGGTGGTAAAGAAGAGCTCAAGCTCATCTCTTTTCCATTTTGCAGTCTGTCTGAGAGCAGGACATGTACAATGTGCGTGGTGAGCGCTGACACAGCTGAGGGTTATCCCTGGAAGGAACCCTCACATGAGATGCAGCCATGCCACCAGGTCAGCCCTCCTGCAGCCGCTTTCCCTCCCGCTCGCTTTGGAGAGAGGAGAACACGAACTAGAAAGAAAACACTCTGCTTCTCAATATGATGGTGAAGAGCTGCTCTGTAGAAAACAAAGTCAACACCTCATCAGTAACTACTCTTGGCATGTGTCATTCACAGCCTGAAGAATTCGGGGTGCAGCCTAAGGATTAGCCTGTCCCCACCCTGTCCCCCCAGTCACTGGTCAGCCAGGGGTCTGGGAGAAAGGGGAAGGCTGGTGGGCTGCGTGAGTGTGCAGCAGGAGGCTCCCCACCAGCCACCCCTGCAGAGAGGCAGCTCCCCTTGCCCCCAGCACCTGCCCTCTGGAGAGGTGTTCTGCAGCCACGGCATGAAGCTGCTCTGTTCAGCGAGCCTCTGATAGTTATTTTTTTTTAAACTGGTTATATATTTTTATATATATGCATTTCCTAAATTTCATTTAGAAATGAAGCTTTAAAAAAAAGAGTAGCACAGTAGCAGCAAGAGCAGGCATGGGAGCAGCAGGGGGCTGCACTGCCCACGCCGAAGGCACGAAGGGGTCGGGAACACCCGGGGCCAGGCCCGTGCTGCCACCATCCAGCCCCGCTCCCGACCTTTGTGCCCCCCCCCTCCACACCACGTAAATAAAGGACCAATACTGTGGGCTTGGTGCAGGGCAGAGCAGGATGTAGCCCACAGTGGGGGCTGCGGTGAGAAGCCTGGCATCTTCTGACCATGATGCTTTCAGGCTGCAGGGACTAGAGCTCAGGGCCTGCAGTCACAGGCTTCTCTTCCTTTACAATACGTGGGCAGGACACATGCCCCTTAAACCCAGCATGAGCACAGCCTGTGCTCACCCTAAGGCCCTTATTCCCCTCCACAGCAGAGGAAGAGCTCATACCACAAGTAAGGACATCCTGCATTTAGATGGAAGGCCCTTGGAATACCAGCCTATCTAGAAGATACTCTCTGCTTTTTCCAACGTGCACAACACATTTCAAACTGCCCAGGGATTGGCTTGTGGACGAGATGTGCTCCTGGGTGCTGTCACCTGTACCGAGTCCTTGTGCACAGCTTTTTGAGCAGTCCAGCCTTGGAGTTTAATTGCAGAGTTTCTCTTTGCTATTCCTCCTCCTACAGATCACTCTTTTGCTTTCCAAAGGCAGCCTGCCTCTTGCCACAGGTATCTAGAGGAGGGGAAAGTAAAGACTCTGAAGTACTGAAGTAACAGCAGCTGTACTGGGAGCTCAGCAGCACTTTAAAGTGGCCAAGCATTATTAATTCATTGGTGATCACTGTTTCATCATTTATCAGAATGAGCCACAGTGGTACCCATGTGGAAGCCGTGTGTATTTCCAAAGAAATTCATTGTGATTTATCAATTAATTACTGGGCCATTACACTTTATTGAAGTGTTACCCAGAGTCTTAAACATTCATTACTGCTTTTAGAGCAAACGTTTTAACTCCAGCTGAGCCCACCAGAGTCTCTGCAATCGGCTGTTCTGCCAAAAGCCCTCTTTTGCTTTTCGTGATGTCAAGGACTGCAAAGGAGTGGTACCACATCACCAGGAGTCAGTTTGATCCCTCTGGCCTCATGCACGTGGCCGCAGATGATGCACAGCACAGCGTTTTTTTGTATCTTTGCCTAAATGGCTATGAACAGGAAAATGAACAAGGAGGGCTGCAGAGAACCCACCACCTTGATGGGGTTACTGTTGCTGAGTTTCAGTGGCTTAAGTCTGTTTCCAGAGCGCAGGCAGAAGCAGGAACCCAGGTCATTCGATAACTGCATGCACCAAAAAGCAGGCGAGCTCTGAGCCGTTCTCTCCTGAATGATCTCCGCAGATGGGGGCAGGGGGGGCAGCAGGGGGTTGCTACATTCAATGCCAGCTTCTCTGAAGAGGCAAGTCCATTGAATAGGGAGATTTAAGTAAGAACATCTGGCCCAGCCCTGTGAGCTGAAAGTGAAAGAGAGCTGGCTGTTTTATCATCACAGTATGAAGTCACCAGTAGGCAGGCCTCATCCACCATCCTCCTCTGACGTTCTGCAGGCTGGCAGCCATGCCACAAGCATCCACTCTTTTTGCCAGAACAGAATAAAAGACTTTGATTTTTAATTTCTCTGTGCAATTCCTTGCATATCTTTGTGGGTTTGGGGTTTGTTTTTTTTTTTTTCCCTTTTCTTTTCCTCTCCCAGCCTGCAGTTTCTGGAGGGTGCACTGCCAGAAGAGCTGACAGATGACAGGTCAGTCATAAAAAAGGGAATGTGTGAATGTGTGCAGGCGTAACAGCCACGGCTGCACAAGCCAATTCCTCCTTAATTGAGGTTTCAGCAGCTATTAATCGGGGCAGGGAGGGAACAGGTGAAGAAATACTGAATAAAAAATAAAATAGGCACAACAATAAAAGATGAGGCTATTGCATTTTGAACCAATGGCACTGTGTTAATAGCACGACCTTCCCCTTCCAAATCCTGGCCACAGCCCCTCCAACAGCTATGACACTGCCACATGGAGAGAGAGGAGAGTTTGCCAGTAACACAACATGGAGGAGAAAGCAAACCAAACCAGGAGCCCTGCCTGCTCCTCTCTCCCACCCTTCTCTCACCAGCTCCCCCCAGTGCTGGGCTAAGAGAAGACCTGGCTGTGCTGCTGGGTGACCCGGATAAACGTTGTCCTCCTGCTGAGTTCCTTCAGTTTGGCAGCTCCCACGTAGGTGCAGGTGGAGCGCAGCCCCCCAAGGATGTCCAGGATGGTGAGTTCCACGTCCCCTCTGTATGGTACCTCCACGGTCCTGCCCTCTGAAGCCCTGGAGAAGAGATCAGTTACTGTATTTTTGTCTCAATGTAAAACGTAATCATCCATTTACTGGAGCAATCTGGAGCTTAATACTCTGCATGCTGCAGTTTGCAAAGGTTCCCCCAGTGTTTTTGCTTTCCTGGAGCTCTCAAGCATGGAAATGAATCAACTCCAGTCACCACCAGTACTGAGAACTACATGCAGACAATCTTGTAGATGCTCCAGTATTGCCATACATAGGGAGATATCCCCATATATCTGAGTGTATTTACAGAGCTGTGTCTTCCTCCCCTCCACCATCTGCCTAGAAGCAAGTGAAGCTTCCAGGTTTATTGAAAGGTGTATTTGACCTTGAGAGTTGGAAGTTTTAAAGTATAAGGAATGGCCAGGCTCAGGAAACACAGAGAAATGTTGGAGCTGGGTCTCACCAGACACCACCACTCAGCACAGCCCTTCTGAGGCATCACAGCCCTGGGCTCTGCCCCGTGTCACTGACCAGTACCCCCAAGACCTTCTCCACAGGGCTGCTCTCAATCCCCACATGGAAATGCACTGGCTGTCTCCTACCAGCCTGATTCTCCAGAGCCCACAGAGATGGAGTGGGAACCCTGCTATGGAAACTCGCTGCAGAGCTGTCCCCTGAATCTACAAGGTGAGACAGCACAGTTCAGAAACAGGCAAAAAAGCCAGGAAACACCAGCAGTGTCCCAGTACTGTCAAGGCCGGGCACATGCCAGCACAGACTGCACTGGTCCCTAAAGCTTCTCTGAAGAGTTAGATGATGGAAGATCCAGGCAAGTAACCTTCTCTCCTTCCTGTTCAGCTTTCTGCATCCTCTATGCTCAACAATTCCTCCTGCAGTGGAGTTCCCCAGTCCCCAGCTGACCTCACCAGGCTTTCAAGCAAGCTTGTTCTGCTCAGCACACGAGCTCCTGCCTTGGGAAGGGGGGGGTCAAAGAGAAATGGAGGGGGGAGAAGGGAGCACTCGCCTCCTCCCCTACAGAATGGAGGCAGAACTCACAGCAGGGATCTGTCACTGTTCTAAATGTGGCTTTATTTACTTCTCCCTTAAACAAGTTGTCCAGGGTTTGGTGCAGGAAATAAAGGGCATGCCTGCTTGGAAGCTCCATTTGCAAATCATTAACGACAGCAAGAGGGGCTGTGCAGAGGTACTTCAGTGTGAGCCTGGCTATATTTCATTCTCTTAGCTTAAATGTGAGGTCAAAGCCCTTGGGAGACAATAAAGGAGAAGTGTTAATATGCCATGAGAATGAGGAACCATGATTAATCGCCCTACATCTGATGAGTAATTGGCTCTTTTTTGAAGCTCTTAAATAAACACAGCACTAAGCGGCCAATGGAAACTTCACGTAGCGCTGCCACCCAGCAGACTGCACGGGGCTTACTGGGGGTTGAGGGCCTGGGGGATGAAAGGCTTTTAGTTTCACCTCCAGCACCAGCAGGCAGAGAAGGGCTGGCCCACAGCAACACACCAGTAGTCATGCCACCATTCTGCAGCTTGGTTTTTGGCCGTGCCCACCTCCTCCAGTCAAAGTCAGGAGGTTCGGCTCAGAACTCCAGGGAGCTTCCCAGATGGTGAGAGACAGTCCACGTCTGGGGGGTGGGGAAACCATCCAACGAGCTCTGCGTGCTGTACTGGGCCAGAAGTGCAGGATTTACTGCAGTCAGGCCTGACTGCCCACTCCGGTCATGCACGAGAGGCCAACTGATGGATGCATGAACAGGGCACAGGTTGTAGGGGTTTGATAGCAGAGAGCTGGCTATGAATGAACATAGGCAGCCCCATCTGCAGTGCTTCAGCAGACCTGCAGAGATGGGCACACTGCTCCCGAAAGCATGGACACCTGACAGTCCTGTTTTTCAAAGCAAAACTGCAGAAATGTGGGATGCTTACAGCCGCTGTCCCCAGGAGGTGCCCCTGCAGTGGCTCTGGTGGTGTCGAGAGTGTGGGATGCCACTTTGGGCTTTGGAGACCAACACCTAAGGTAACGGTGAACACCTAAGGTCAGAACCCCCAGACTCTGACAGCTAGAGTTGCTCCTGCTCCTTAGTATCAGCTCCTAAGCTGCTGGGATAGCTTGTTGATGAAGGAGCAAGATATGGATTCCATACTGGGGGGAGCACACTGGGAGAGAGGTGTGAGATTAGCTCCACGGAAAATGCCGTGTCCAGTTTAATGTTCATTCTTGAAAACAGACGTCAAAAAAGGGCTGAAAATTCTCCAGGCTCCCACCCTGCACGCTGGGAATAACAGATGTTCCAGGAGGAAAAGGAGGAGCATGGGATGGAAGTGGGACAGAGATGTAGAGCTGAGTTAAACAATTGCAAGTGCAGCAACGAGGTCAGAGCCTAGGGCTGTGGAGCAAGCCCCAGGACAGTGATGCTGTCTGCTGTGTCACCTTACTCTCCAAAAGAGCAGTGCCCAGGCTGCTGCATGTGAACACTGTTCACCCACCCCTTCTTTGGGATGGAAACGAAGCCCTACAGCTACTGAACTCATGATCTTCTCGGTATCTTCAACGAGGGTGTTAATTTTTGCTTGTATGGTCTTAATCACCTGCTTTTAGGCTAAAGCACAGTCAGTAACCTGAACTGCTGTTATGGTCTTGGTTGGTTGTTTTGAAGTCCTAAAACTTACAGCAAGTATTCAGAATACGATGCTGTTAAGCCTGACAGGGGCCCACAGGGACAAAGGGGCTCATGGACAGCCCACGATGGAGCAGGCACAGTAAGGAGGGGTGGCAGACAGAGACCATTACACATATGACCACAACATCCTGTGCCACCCCTTCTTCCTCACTGAAGGAGCTGGGACAGACTGAGTGTGACCTGTGGTGAAAGTAAGGGGAGCTGAGACACGGTGGGGCCGAGAGAGGTGTCTGGCTTCAGTGGAGTTTGGTGAAGGGAGAGGAAAGGTGTTTGATTACCCAACAGTGATTAGAAGTTTGTGTTAGTTGACAACAAATGAAACTAAGTAAAAAACCATCCCCCAGTTGAGACTGTTTTGCCACTGACAAATGCCTGTGCCCAGACCACGTAGGGATTACAAGGGGGGTCACAAAAGCTGGCATGCTTGGCAGAGAGCGGCACAAGCACGTCAGCAGGAACTGCTGAGGGATTTGCAGCTCTGGCACCTCTCCTGCCATATGACCCCCAAACTAACCCCTTCTTAGAAAGGCAAGGTGAACTCAGAGCAATTGGCATTCCCAGCAGCTGGGAAAGGTGTGCTCAGCTGCTCTCAGCAGCGACCGTGTAGCCACTGAACGGGCAGGAGGAAGGGAGAACTATTTCCTTGGGACTTATTTTCTCACAGGGTGTGCCTGGTAACTCCCATCCAGCTGAAGCCTGGCACGGTGGGTGGGAATCCTGTCAGGGTGGATGGGGTGAAGCACATGTGATGATCAGCCCAGCAAAACCTGGGTCAGGATAAATGGGTCAGGCTGCCGTGGCATGAGGCAACATTATGAGTGGAGCATTTAAGAAATGGCAGGAATTGGAGGCAGGTCTTCCAGGCTATCACTGGGGATACAGAAAAAGACAGTAAGTAGCAGCCAGCTGGTGCTCTTCTGTCTCTGTGGCCCAAATTCCACCCTCCAGTCGGGATAAAGTGCCAAACCCCAGCTTAGCAGCAGCTGAGAATTGCTGAGTGACCAGAGCAGAACTGCAGCGCACAGAACCTGTGAAATCTCAGAAGGGTTAACGAAAGCAAATCGTCTCTAACTGAACAATGCTGCGCACGGCCTCTGCCCCTGCTTGCCTGATTTATTTTCTCCCATAAAAGAAACTTAGTAATTGCCTTTCAGAAATTCCCATCTCTGATCCATGTTTCTCGTGGAAGGAGGCGAAAAGGTAAAAATAAACCAATACATAAATGACATAAAAGTAATGAAGCCGGGTACACACATTTCATACATAATTAAATGGGATCAACTTGGCATATTCATTACAAAAACAATTACTCCCAGGACTTTATTCCCTGCTACAGCCATCTCACCTTACCTGTCAATTTTAATTTAACTGTTTGCTGGAGGCTCCGGCTCGCCAGCCACAACGTGTAATTTGGAGCAGATGAAGTAAAGTGACAAATACTCCAATTCTGCAGGGGACGGAGCACGCTGAGCTCCCCACTGCTAGAATAAAACCTTGTGAGTGCTCAGGCTCTCTTAAAGACAAACCAGCTTGCTGGGGTCACCGAGACAGACTTGCAGCTGGGCTTTTGAAATGCATATAAAGAAGCCCCACTGACTTGACCTGTTTGGGATATCCAGCATTTAAAATGATGACTTAGAAGTTACAGAAGTTTAGACACTGGTTTAGCTCATAGCAGACTTGAACCAAAAGGGTTCTCAGGACAAGAGAGATCTCGAGGGGCTGGAGCGGGGGCAGAGGAGGGCACAAAGCTGGGCAAGGGACTGGAGAAGAGAGCATATGAGGATCGCTTGAAGGAGCTGGGCCTGTTTAGTTTGAGGAAGAGGAGGCTGAGGGGAGACTTCATCACTCTCTACAACTCCCTGAAAGGACATTGGAGAGAGGCTGGTGCTGGGCTCTTCTCTCAGGTAATTAGGGATAGAACCAGAGGGAATGGCCTAAAGCTGAAACAAGGCAAGTTTAGAGTGGACATTAGGAAAAAATTCTACACAGAAAGGGTAATGAGATATTGGAATGGGCTGCCCAGGGAGGTTGGTGAGAGATTGGAATGGGCTGCCCAGGGAGGGGGTTGAGTCCCCATCCTGGATGTGTTTAAACATCGCTTGGATGTGGTGTTGGGGGAGATGGTCTAGGGGTGAACTTGTAGAGTCGGGTTAATGGTTGGACACGATGATCCCAAGGGGCTTTTCCAACCTGAGTGATTCTGTGATTCTGTAGAAGGCTAATCCAAAGCAAAGCCTTGCTCTGTTTCCAACCATCCCTTCAAAGCCTAGCACATTTACAGTGCCAGATAAATAACAATTGCTATTTTTAAAGCACGACACTCACGCTGGGCCAGGCCAAGCAAGACCACAACCAAGGCAGGTATGGGTAGCCAGCTCTGCATCATGGCTGCAACATAAACGAGATGAGAATCAGCTCCTTCACAGTTAACAGCCAAGGCTTAGGGACTGAATGTAGGTAGCAGTGGACTGGGGGACTCCTGGACCCCTATGAGCACTTCAGCTCATTTTTAAGGGGAACCAGTGTCCATTAGTTCTCCTGCTGGCAATAAATTCTGTTGCCAGTTCACACACACCTAACTAGGTGGAGCAGAACTGAAGAGCTGCCTTAGTCCTTTCACCCACTGGTACAGGAAGCTTTCTCAAACCTTTCCTGCAGTTTCACCAGCTCTGTGGTGGCCAGGCCCTAAATGATCCATGAGATCCATGCAGCGTGCTTGGGCTGCTCTGTGATCTCTCAGGGAGCTGCCATTAACTCCATCAGGCCTTTCCCACACTCCAGTTGACTCAAGCACAGGGAAGCAAAGGACAGGAAGTTACTGTAGTTGAGATAAAAGGTTGGCAGCACCTCTGTGTGCTCCTCTGTGCAGCTGCCACTTTTAAATGATGAGATAATTACTAGTGCTGATATGCATCTTCTCCTCAAATTATAGTATTCACTGTGTATTTTTGCTTATTAAGAAATATCTTCTTTTTTTTTTTTTTTTCCCCTGCACAAACAAATGTCCTTGGAACTTGCCAAAACTCATCACAAGCTTTTTGCCCTTGAAAAATTCTTCACTACTATCATCTCTCACCCCCATGTCCAACTGATCTTCTTCAGAAGTCTTCCCCAGAAGCAGTACTGAACCAGACTGCATCCAGCAGGCACAGACTATCAGGTAAGTGCAGCGTTCACAAGCTCTTTGTTTCTCCATTTTCATGTGGGCTTTTCTTTTAATGAGCCTGGGTTTTCTGCCAGACCAGGAAAGCTAATGATGTCATTTGTCTCCTGGTCTCTCCTGCACAAGGTCTAACCTGCACCACTAACCTTCCTTAGTCTCCATTATTATTGCAGTCTAGGAGCTCATAATAAATTGGTACCTTCATCAGTGACACAGAGAACTCTCAGCAAGTTTGCAGATGACACTAAGCTGAGTGGTGCAGTTGACACATCTGAGGGACTGGATGGCATCCAGTGGGACTTGGACAAGCTTGAGATGTGCGTCTATGTGACTTCAGAAGGTTCAACAAGGCCAAGTGCAAGGGCCTGCAACTGTGTTGGGGCAACTCCCAGTAACAATAGAGGCTGGGGGATGAAGGGATGGAGAGCAGCCCTGTGGAGAAGGACTTGGAGGATACTGGTGGATGAAAAGCTGGATGTGAGCCAGCAATGTGTGCTTGCAGCCCAGAAAACCAACTGTATCCTGGGCTGCACAACAAGCAGCGTGGGCAGCAGGTCAAGGGAGGTGATGTTACCTTCTCTACTCTGCTCTGGTGAGACCCCACCTGGACTACTGCATCCAGCTCTGGAGTTCTCAGCACAGGAGAGACAAGGACATGTTGGAGCAGAGCCAACTGCAGCCCGCTATGCCACACTGCTGCATTTAATGCAAACACATCCCTAGAGGCCCGTGAGGCAGGACAGTGCCTCATGACTTTCCAGAGCACAGAGCTAGTGCTGCAGTGACAGAACGCTGCATTGGATGCAATCGAGTGAACACAGTTGCTCTCAGCAAGCCACCCCCAGCTCCTTCTCCCTGCCTCCCCCCTGATGTCATCCCTCCCTCAGATCTGCTTCTCTTAAGTGTTGGTAACAGCTTCCTAGACAGGAATAGAGGCACGGACCTGTTTTCAACAGATGCCTTTTTGCACAATTCTGTGCCAGAAGTTACTGGATGGCTGGCTTACTGCACTTACTCCTGTGTGGAATTCATACCTGTATTCAGCAACCCCTCCTGCATGCTTCTTCATGGCTGTATCCGAGCTCATTCCATAGAAGAGTTTCACCTTCTTGCCATTCTTTTCAATAATCTCTCCAGCACACTGGTCATGGCCTGCAAACATCCCTCCAAGCATGACGAAATCAGCACCAGCTCCTGTGATCAGCAAAGGGACACATGAGGAAGGGAGAACAGGGTGAAAGCCAAAGCAAGAACACAGTGGCCTCCAAAAACAATAGCCAGCCCTAAACGGTTTGGTACAGAGAGTCCAGCCCCTTCCTGTAACAGACAGAGCAAACTTGGAAGAAATGCTTTACTGAAGAACTGACACACACTGAATTGTATTTCTCTGGTATTTTAAATGGAAAGAATCCTTCTCTGTTGTAATGAGAAAGATATTAGTCTACTCTGTTCCACACTCTTTATTTTCAAATTCAGCTTTAGCCCTTTACTTCATAAAAGCATCTGAGCATGGTTCCTTACTAACTACTGTTACGAATGCTGCACTCAGAAGCCCTACTCCCAGAGCTGGGACCCGTGGAGCTCAGTGCTATACAGAGAAGAGGATGACAGTTCCTACTTCAAAACCTTTCTAGGCTACAAATTCCACGTGGGAATGTACCCTGAAGGAGGGCACACTCATGAACGTAATGTACTCCTCTCGACAAGGACATAAGCAGATTTTTGTTAATGAAATGATGGATTTTTCAAGTCCATCAGCCAAATCTGTTCAGTGTAGGTCTGGGTGATCCCTAGGCAGTAAGTTCTGGATGGGTCTGCACTTGATTGCTGTTGTTTAAAAACTCTGGGCCAAAGACCACCACCCCTGAGCTCTGTGGTTCTCAGCATGTACTGCAAAGGAGATCTAACCCATAGCTACAGCTCCTGAGTATGTTCCAGATACTGAATAACAACACTGAATACTCAGTCATGCCTGTTCACTCTGTCCATCTCCCCTGCTTTGCAAATCATGAAATCAGTTCCACTGGGAGTAAGATCAGGAACAAGGTTCTTGGAATAACTCTTGATTTTCTATTGTAATTTCCAATATTTCCAGCTGGGCTGGAACTATTCCACCAGCAGCTCCTCCTGTGATATTTTGGCATATCTAGTCTTGCTTGGAAAAGTTTGGCTTTTGCTCTTTTATAAGCCCATGGTGGCCCATCCCTGAAACAAGGCATTTTCCTGTTCAGATTCTGCTTCTCCAATGTGCATGTGTCAGAACAGGCCTCCCCTCTGCCCAGCTTCTTCCCAGAACTGGCAACAGAACAGGGCTAGAAACCTCACTTCATAGAAAGCAGATGAGCCTGAACTAACCCCACCCCGTTACGAACATGCCTGAACTCTGGGGAGATCTCAAGCCAGGTAAGTCTGGCATTAGGCTTTGCTCTGATCTCTGTCACTATCCAAACAACAGCACTGGACCTTGAAATCTGGGAAGTAAGTAAAATGATTATCAAAGCTGCTCGGTTTCCGCCATCTGTTTAAAAGCTCTGGAGACAAACCTGAATTTGGGAATATTTTGATCTTAGAACACGTAACAACTGCGGAGCATGCCCTGATTAATAAAAGCCCATTCCCTCCCTCCCTCCAGTGAAGAGCAGACCTAGCAGCAATGCCTGGGAGCAGAGCACCCAGCTACTCTTCTGACCTCACCTCCCTCTGCCTGGCTGTTGTTTGAAAGGAACAGTATATCCGTGGGTAAAGGGCTGCTAAAAACGAGGCTTGTGCAAAACTGCTGAGCACATCACAAGGGCTGGTTATAGCCAGGCACCCATTCAGGTGTCCTATCATGCCAGCTACCTGGCAGATTCTTCCTGAGCTCTCGTTTCAGATGGCTGAGTTTTAAAGGCTCAGTTTGATTCACGGTCTGATACTACTATTAGCCTGCCAAAAGCAAAGGGAACGCTCACGCTTTAAGACATTCTCAATTAGTGGTGGTGAGCTCTTGTTGTTACCTGGCACAATCTTGCTCCATCTTTACAAAAAAATAAGTACCCTGGGAAATCTAGTTGATGTCTTCATGGGTGGAAGAAAACAACAGTAGGAAAGAGGGACGGGTTTGGAGTCAAGATTTGAAGGAGGGTGTTTTAAACAAGTCAAAAACCTGCCAAAGGACACTCTGGACTCTGCTATGTCAATACTGTCCCCTGATCCCCAGATCTAGCCCTGTCTCTGGCTGTGGGACTCACAGTCTCACGATTATTAATGCAAAACAGTCACATGAAATCTACACTGGAGAATCACATAATTTTGGTTCCTGTGCACTTAAGTATCTGTTTATTATTTTCCTTTTGACCGCGTATTTTGGGAGGAAAGCAAATATGCTTGAATTACAGGACTGAAACTCATCCAGCTTGAGTAACTTTTGCAAACTGCAACATAATTCATCAAGCTCTTCCAGAAGAGAGGAGCCATGTTACAGCAGAAGCAGCACATCTAAACACTGGAATGACATATGCTTACTGCCCTGCAGCTCCAGGAATGGCAAGCCCCTATTAAATATATCCAATGCTCTCCAGAACTTTCCACCCTGCTTCAGTGTTGCAAAGATGTCTGGAAGTTTCAAGCCTATTCCAATAACTATTTTTACCAGTTAACATCCAACCAGAAGGCTGTGTTTTTTATTGTGGGTTTGCTTTACTTACACATGGGTTTTTGTACGACCAGAAGCACCGGTGATGTTTGCAACACCCAGCTGCAGTCTTTCATTTTCCAGTACAGACAGCGTGCCCCTTATTTTAGGTTGGGAGGACTGGGAACACCTGGCAACAGCCCCCTAGATAACGCAGGATGGGGATGCATTGCATACAAGCATCCCAGTAGCTCACCCAGAGTTTGCTAGACTAGTGTTTCTACCCAGAGCCACTTCATGCACTGCTGCTGGGGAGGACTTCCCCTTCGAGGCTGCATCTGGGCTGATTTTGCTCATTCACATTTCGCAGCACCTTCTCTTTCGTGCTGTTACAGAACACGCGTGCTGACGCCAGCCCGATTTTGCAGCACTCGCGCGGTTCTGCTGGAGTTGGACAGAGTCCCTCTGATGTCTTTTGTCCGCCTGATAATACAAGTTACTGATAACCAGATTAGCTCTGCACAAATTCAGCTGGAGTCAGCCTGGATTTGTAGCCTGGGCAGCCCTCCAGGCAGATGCAGTGTAAGTTTGCCTGGACCACAGCCGGCCCTGGAATCCACACTCACCTGTGCTCCAGCTGAGCCAGTGAGCCTTTGCAACACACGTATTCACACACGGCTATCAAAAGCAGGGAAAAAAGCCAGTATGACCTGCCAGGTATGTTTTGGAACCAGTATATGTCCCCGGTTGACTTTTCCACATGATTTTCCCCTCCTTTTCCTTCCTTGCTCCTGTATCTCTTCTCACCACTGCTGTAAAGAACAGCAGTATTGTGTTAAAGATGCTGGCGTCAGATTCAAAAGGCACAGTCTGTTCCTGGCTGCATCACAAAAATATATGTGACCTCCAGCAACTGAACTTGGTATTTCTGTGCTTTGACTTCTCATCTTTAAAAGAGGAGACAGCAGTGCTTCCCTGGGGCATTCTGAGAAATGTGTTCATGTTATCAGCCTTTCCAAGGGTGCAGTTCTGTGACCTGTCTGAGAGCTCAGCACACAGCTCTGTCACATTTTCTCTCGCGCCTGCATCAAAACACCTCTTTTCTTCCCTGTCAACCTACACCTTTTCCATGATCATCTCCAGTATACAGGTGGCAGTGACATCTTCAGTTTCCCAAATCCTTATAAGGTTCCCATACAGCAGTTCCAGTATTCCAGCAGTCTCTCCCAAAGTATCTGTCACTCCCAACATTTCTGTCCCCCGCATTCAGTTCTTCTCTGTTCCTTGCTTTTTTAAATAGGCTTCTGCCTTGTTTCCCTTCTGTCAAAATGCCTCTGACTCCTGACATGTCAGTGGTGTCACCTTCCACTTCATGGTTCTTCACAACTCTTCACTTGCACTCAGCCACTCTACTCCTCCTGTTCCCATGAACCTGCCTCCTCCAGTCACATCTTTAGCCACTTTCCAATGCTAGTCTTCACATCTGAAGTGCCCTCGCACTTTTTAGGATTCAAATGGCTGTTTATCACTGCTTTATAATGAACACCTCGACCCCATTTTAATGAAGACTTTACAAATATCCACCAAAGAGAGACAGCATAACCCCTTTAAGTCTCTCTTAACTCTTTGAGTCTCTTGTCCACACTTTCTCCAGGCCTCCATCCCCAGAGGAAACTGGGGGTCTATACATCTGCATGTTCTAGCACTTGGTCTCTTGCTTTCCCATGTATTTATGTAACTCCTCCCCACCCAGCAAGTGCAAAGGTCTGTGCCAGACAATTCAGTACCAGTATCAAGGCTCTGGCTTGTAAAGGCTGGGCACAGAGGCTATCTTCTACATGGCTCATGTAGCCCAGCACCTCAATAACACTCAATAAACACTGATAGTAATAACATTATCTAGAAGCTTGTTTTGCCACCCGCCTTTGACAAATGCACACGTGGCTCCAGCTAATCAGATGTCTACGGTGTGTCTACCTCAATTATACATCACCAGATATGGAAAGTTTATTGCCTCGGCGTAATGTCTATCAGTTCCAGCCCTGTACCTGTGACACAGGTCAGACTGATCTGTCTGGCCTGGAGTAGAACTACTGCCTCTGTAATCTCAGCTTTGTGATGCTTCTGTCTCAGGGTCAACCCATGGTAGCCTTCAAAACATGAACCACTGTGAATCCCAGCACCTCCTGACAATCATCAAGGCCAGAATCTGCCCTTTCATGGGGTTCAAGGAAGTTTCTGTTCAAGTTAGCCCAAAGGGACTACAAGGACCCTTCAGTTTTACTATAAACATCACAAAGGAAAACATAAACACTTTGAAGTTCCTTCCTGTTGTTCTTGTTGAAAAAAGATCTTTTCCAAGGTCCGGTTTTCTGTGCAGGCAGCTGGGAATGCAGTGAGGTGGCAATCCCAGGTCACAAGCTCCCAGTGACAATACCAGCAAGAACTGGGCGAGCTGCAGAGCCAGAGAACATCAGGCAGAGCAAAGGCCTCACTGCAGGCAGCATGAAGTCAGAGTGGGCTGGGCTGAGGAGAGGTCGTGTGGCTTTTTTAATACAAACTTCTTGTCAGAGGGTGGATGCTGCTGCTCAGCTATGTCAGAATCACCCAACTGGAAGTACCTATTCCCTACGACCCATCACCTACCAGGTAATATGAGGGTGCTGTGAAATCTTGTGACTGAGCAGATTCCTTGCTGGTAGCAATCACTCCACGACTGTGCTTAAAATTCTCTAATTAAGTCTTCCTCATCATCTGACCTGTCTAAAAACAGGAGCTGTCTGCAAACTTAGATGACAGATTTTGGTTTCAACCTTTCCAGCAGGCTCAGAGTTTTTCTTGGCAGGTCTGTAATCTGAGTTTAAGCCTGCCCCTGCTTTCCATACTTGCAAAGCTTCCTGCCAAGCAGACATGCTGTATCATGAAGTCCTGCTTCTCGTATCATATCTCCCTGAAACCCCAACGAGACACCGTGCCGTCCCACTGTATTCTGGGTATCACCCTGCTGTCACATCTCCAAAGAGTCTGGCATTTTGGAGAGTGGGGGAGTGTCTTTAAATGTCCTGCCAGCCCAGGATGCATTTAGTGCCTGGTTCCTGTACACTGCTGCAATAAGGTTATGGCTAAGTGACAATCCTGACCTTACCTCCCCACAATGATGTAACTTTCGTGCCCAACAGAAAATACAGATGACATTCACTGGTCTATCAGCAAGAGCTGGTGTAATTCACTGAATCTAATGGCATGAGAGCGGAATCTGTTAATTATTAACTTAGATGTTTTAGACATCTGCTCAGCTCTAGGGGATACAGTATAAATAAAATCTCATCTCTCCAAGTGGACAGCTGATCCCAAGAACATCTCCGGGGATCTGGCCTGCCTTTTTGTTTTGTACTTCTGTCCAACACACATTCCACCATCTCTTGGTCCATTCGAGGCCCAGGTCAGTCAGATCTGGCAATGTAACAGGCATCTCTGAACTCTACTCAGAAGAAACCCTTATCAGTTTTCTCTGTATTACTGTCCCAGTGGTTGTATCCCACAGACAACTGTCAGATGTTTCTAAACAGGACTTCGCTCACTGTGCGGTTTGCGCTGCAGAATGTGCACCGTCTGGTCCAAAGAGCAAATTCACAGCCGGTGTATTCATTTCACTGGAGTCACCCAGAGGGATGAAGGGAACCTACTGCGGGTTACACACCCAGGGTCAAACCGACTCCCTGCCGGCACTGGCGATACGGGCAGCACACGCTGTCCTTACCGAAAGCTTTGGCGACATCTCCTGGGCAGCTGCATCCTCCGTCCTGCACAAACAAAAGAGGACAGTGAGTAGCAGGGAATCTGTATGATCCTTCCTATTGCTTTCCTTCTTAAGGCTCATTTACTCTACTGGGAAAAGCAGCAATGCACCTTCCTGACTGCAATTTCCTACATCCCAGAAACTGGAGAACAAAACCTCCTCTGATGACCTGAATCATTCCCTGCCATTTTAATGAAAGGATGTGTGATGCAGAGGTACCACAAACCCCTACCTTAAACCACCAAAGACATTTAAAGTAACTTTCTCAGCAGTTTACAATACAGTAAAAGGTCACAGTGGGAGGGGTGAGGAAATACACTATCAGCTATGCTGGATTTTGATCTGATAATATCTAGCAAATTGGGTAATCTAATCTTTGGTAAGTGAAAATGAACCTCTTATCGTACTCCTCACTGTGGGTTTGGTAAAGAAACAGCACTAGGAGATCTTTAGCATTTCAGACCTACGTGTTTCAGTTTCAGGGCAGAGCAAAGAGGCTGACGAGGGGGTTTCGGTTGAGGGCAGTTATGTACATGAGGCAGGGCTGTAAAAGAGGAATGGCACGGAACAGAGCTCATCATGTGCTATGGTTCTTTAGGTTTTGTAAAGGTCTGAGCACCAGATAAAAGATCCTTCTACTCGATACAGTCATTGTAGCAAGAGGGCTCCTGATGCCTTTGATGATCGGGGTCCATTGCTGACTGCTGCCAGCCTTCCTGCTTTTGAAGCTACTCCCCAGACGGGATGGTTTCTCCATTTTGCTTCACCTCCCCGTTGGCAGAAGCACGTGCCTGCGTGCAACCTGCAGCAGAGCATGGCCAGGCACCCCCACCATCAGCCCTTTCAGAGCTGGCTGTCACGGGGCCGAGCATTAGAACCTCTGCACACACAGAAAAGGATTCGGATGCAAACCGAGCAGGTGGATCCAAAAGTGAGTGGCTTTTCAAAGGGCATCCCACTGCAAACAGCACCTGGTACAACTTTAAAGGCTTTTTCTCTATTTGCTGATACCCTCAAGCACATTATTCCTTTTGTTGAGCTAGACACTCTTGCTCTCAGCTCCAGAAAGGAGTGCTGGGCTGCCAGCTAAATCCCTCTCTCCTGTTAAGGGCTCTGCTTGTGCAGTTCTTTCCCTCTGACAAGTCTGTCAGAGCCTGGAGGAGGGTGTGAGTGCATGTGCATGTGTCAGGCGAGGAAGGGCCAAGGGTACAAGGAGGTGTCTAATAATCTTCCAAGAGCAGTGTCAGGAATTTGCCTGACTCTTACTGCCTGAGACTGAGACAGGCTGGCTGTGAATACTCTGCAGTAGATGGGTTTCAGTCTGCTCATCTTGGGTACCTCAGTGTCTGACTTCTGTAACGAACCCAGTCGTGGCAGTGATGGAGGCTGTATGCTTTCAGAAGTACCACTGGGAGGGGGGGCCTTAGTGTGCAATCATTAATCATCAGCTTCAAAAAATACCACACTGAATGTCACCGAATTACAAAACGCTGAGCAGATTAAGAGACTTTCCCAAAAGCCCTTCAGTTACCATTTAAGATAAAAGGAACCGATGATGATGATTCACCGCACTTCTTTATCTGTAGATGTCTCCACATAAGCAGGTAAATGTAATGATTCACAGAAAGGGAAACAAAAAGGGGACATACTAAGCAGTTAGGCCAGAAGATGCTATATAATAGATCTATATGCATGAAACCACTTGATTCCATGTGAAAAATGAAGCGCTCTGTATAGAAAATAAGACTGTGCTTCTGCATTATCTGGGAAGCTTCCCCTTGCAGTTCAGCTCATCCCAACAGAGGCCTGGCTCTGGACTCCAAATGACTTGCAGAACTGCTGGCCTTTAGTCAAGTATGCTCAGCCTCTACCTCAGAACCATGGGGAAATGTCTCTGTAAAAATCATCCTGTGAATTTGGAAGAACTGGACTTATTCTGAAGTAAGCCTACAGGGAAGGATGGCCACGGGGTCTGTAGAGGGCATGACTCTGGGCCAACTCAGGGCTAAGATGAAGCACAGGCCAAACCAGATTTCCAAGTCAACGGAATTATTTTAATGCGGCAAAGATGATTTTATTTTCCTCAGTCTTGTTTTCTGAACAGACAAACAATTTTACAACAACAAAATGTAGCCTGAGGAAAAGAAACAGTATAGAAAAAGAATATGAACTAGTTGAATATTTAATATTATATGCAACTTATATGTTTGTAATGATGATTTATACGCTTCAAACAACCTTTGTAATAAACTGTCTAAGCAGCCCTTCCTACAGTATCAGCAAACAGCTATTTATTATGCAGAAGATATATAAAGTATGTGGCATCTACAGCAGTAGAAACAATACATATGGTGCTTTATCCTGAACTACATATGCTGGGCATATTTCTGCGTGGAAAGTGTTTCTGTGTGGAGGAAGAGATGGGTGTGTGGCAGTAGCTGGGTGAAGAACCCGTTAGTCATCCTTTTCACTGGAGGCTGCTGGCCCACCACCCAGGCAGGGCAAAGGGGAATGAGGGCTCTGGAAAAGGAGAGCCAAAGGAGAGAGGACACACACAAGGCTGCTCCCCATTCTCCACATTGCTGGCTTGCCTATGTGACTGCCTCTCTACCACTGGGTAGCAGTACTCTGGTAGTAGTACTGCTGGTAGTAGTTCTCTGACCTACAAGAAACAGAGACTTCATCTCAAGGAGGGCATTTCTGCAGGAACTCTCCTGTTAAATGTCCCCTCCACTGCAAGAGACTGCTGCATTTTCTCAAGGCCAGCAGGCTAGTGAGAATGAAAACTGAGACTATAGGCTCCCAGGCAAATAGCACAGGACAGAAACAGTGCCTGTATCTGAGACAGGGTTTCCTCTCCTCTTTCAGAGAGTCATAAAAGATTAATTTCTGAGGTGAGATTTGAGTCTTAAAGGTAATTTAGCATGAAGGAAGTCACTGGTGCAATTTCACCTCCTCCTTCCCTGTGTAAGTGACTCTAGAGAGACACCAGGCGTTCACTTGGACTATCACGTTTGCCTAAAAACTGTCACCTTCTTTGTCAATGTATCGGCTCCAAAAATCATACATGATCACTTCAGTAACATTTCAGCCCCTAGTTTGTGCTGCCATCATAGCAAAGCTACTGCAGAATGGGCTTCAAGTGTGCTGTGTTCCTCACCATGCCTGTACAGTGCTCAGCACCAGCACCTTCTCATTGTGTGAGTGGGATTCCTTTCCCTTCATAATGTAACAAGCCAGAGGAGCAGTTTGGTGAAGGTACTGGACAAGACAGAAGTGGATTCAAAAAGGCACCCCAAGTGACTAACCCATATCACATCATCAGCTATTATCTACATGGAGATATCTGGTAGACTGTGAGTCTTTTCACATCCTTCCTGCTGCTTCTTTATCAATATAACAAAAAGCTACTGGGCATATTTTCTCCTGATGAATTGACGTAGGTAGCAGTGGTACTGTGACTGCTGAGGTCTCCTCTGGCTCAGGCAGGGTGTGCCCCTTCCTGAGTGAGACATTTTGAAGGATGCCATGTATACTTGCTGCTGCTAGACCCGAGAATATCCTTAGGCTTGCTCCCCTGTGGTGTTTTTCCCTCAGGAGGATACCTCTCTCTTGTGCTGCTCTTGCCAGAGCTCTGGCAACGGCCACACAGTCCAGCTTTTTCTTTCCCCAAGAAACACACCAATATCTATCTGAATGCTGCAGAACCCAGGCATAATATCCTCCTCACCCTTGCTTTAGTCTCTTTACTTTGGGTGACAGAGTTGCAGTGGTGTTAGAGACTCCAGTTACAGATGAAGATAATTCTCTCAGCCCAGTTGTTGCAGCAGACAGGTATTAAATCGCCATCCTAAACTCCCCTGCAGTGGCTGGGGGGTTGATAGCTGTGGCTCAAGAAAGCCAACATGACCTAAGCAGGCCAGGAACTGATCCATCCCCAAAGCAGGAAAGGAGAGAAAGAATAGTACCGAATCATGCCATTTTTTCAACAGTCTAAATACACACTAATACACACTGCCTGCTTTCTTGTAAAATCAGGATAATAACATTCTGAGGGCTGCTAGCAGAAAATGATTATTGCAAAACTAGGATGGGTCTCTGAGCAGCACTGCTAGGATGACACCTATAGTTATCCAGCCTTCCTAGTAATGAGTCAGTCTTTTATGCTCTACTGCACACATGTTCTGCTGTCTGCTGCAGACATAAACATTTGTAATACTGCCCAAGTCATAAAATCACAGGCTGCTTTTCTCCTTTTTTTTTTTTTTCCTTTTTTTTTTTCCCCTCCAAAGGCTTATTATTTCCCCAGAGCTTTGTGAGAACGTAAGTGGCTCACATGCCAGCTGTGCTCAACAGAGCCACCTCTGAAACACCCCCTGCCCCGTGAGGACTCTGAATCAATCCAGCTAGCAGGGCACAGTTGGGCCCATACCATTTTTGCCCTGTACTCCCCATTACTGCCTGCTTGTCCCTCAGTCTCTGGGGAAAGCCATGTTTGCCTTTCACTCATGTTTCAGAAATCTTCCGTAGGAATTGCTGTTTGCTTCAATGTGAGAATGCTATCAAGCTTCCTGGGCTGTTCACATAACAGCCTACTCCATTCGGGGAGCAAGAGGCAGCTTTCCAAAGGCACAAACAGGAGTGAGGTGCCCAAGGCTTTTTAAGCATTAGATGGAGTTGTATTTAAATCTCTACTGACTACACCCTAAGAACTAGTCCAGGGGTCAATGGGAGATGACTGAAGCACAGCCTTTAACGTGCAGGGTACTGGACTGTTGGATTTTCCTATATGGATTTGCACAGTGGGAATCTGAGAGGAGATGCTATTTACTTACAGAGATGATGTGTCCTTTCAAGCCATGCGCCGAGTCTGCGCACTCAATGACAGCACTTAGCTGTGGATAGCCCACCCCTGTCTTAATCCGAGTGGTACACACAGAACCTAGACAAGAGAATGAGAGGAAAAAAACCACAGCCCATTAGGCTGACAGAAAAGATACAGCTTGTTTTCTTGTGGGAAAAAAAAAAAAAGTGTCTTTTTTCCCCTCAAGAAGTTTGTATTGCCAATGTTGGCTTCTCATGGATAAAAGGAACACACAGGAACCCGAGTTTTGAAATGCTATCACACCACTTCATGGGAGCTGTAACTGAAGTGACTAATAATCTAAACATCTAAATATCTCCCCTTTCTTCTCCAGGGCTGCAATTCCCAGTTTAGGTCTCAACAATACTGCTTCCTGGTGAGGGAATTACTGCATCACGAGACAGCACATCTGACTGACCTGCCTGAAGGGGGACAAAAGGACCAGAGTCACAACCTGTGAGACTCAGCAGCAGCATTTAACACTTGAATCTTTCTTCCAATAAGTATTTCTATCTCTTTTCTACATATGTTTTTAAAAATCATTTCAAGAAAACCTGTTTATTTTCTTTTTTTAAGGTGGCGATTTTCCTCAAGGAGGAGGAAAATCTTTTGCCTAATACTTAAACAGAAATCTTTGGTTGATTGAAATAGCTGGGAATATAAAAAAAACAGCACACAGCATTTAAAAAATTAGATAAGAAATCATCAGAAAGCTGTACAGTGTAGTATTACAGGAAATATACTAATTACATCTGATTATTAAACTATATTATTTATTAAACTATATTATTTATACACATACATGGTGCTTGTATATATGTATATATAAAAGTAAAGGTGTATATATATATATATTAAAAACCCACTTCAATTACAGTTCAACATGGTAACATGACTATAACATTTTTTGGAGCACCTTCTGTGCTTTTCTCCTCAAATTAAGAGTTGAAATGAGGACAGGTTTTTACCAGCCCAGGCCTGATAATTTAAGATATAGACCATAAAGGTCTACATGATAACAAGAATTTCAAAACAGATTCTAAACCAAATGCAGTGAAATCTGGATCCCTTCACCCAGATGATACCCAGGTATACTGGAGCTACCAGTAAAGTAAAAGTTTCCAAGGATCTTTTAAAGAACTGAGAAGGAGAAAACACTGAGTATTTCTGCAAAGTAGGGAGAAAATTAGTTTTAAAATCATCTCCATAGGGTATGCACTTAGGTATGTAATGCTTTATAATAAATCACTGCCATTTTCCACAGAATGGACCAGCACCTGGAGAAGAGCCTCAAGACCAGATAGTCTGTGAGGAACATTTGTTACTGGTGGGTTTGGGTGGTCAACTTGGTGAGGAAGATCTCCAGGGAGGGCTATGCAGTATTTACTCCTAACTCCTCGCACTTCAAAGCTACAAATTATATTAATTCTTCTTTTCTATCTGAACTTCCCTGTGCCAATTGCACGATGACAACTCTGTCGTTTATTCTTCATGTATTTGGCAATATTTATTGTTGCTTGCTGTCTTCCTGGGCACAACTGCAACCTTTATCATACCTGTTATTATATTATCCATTCACGGACCACAACTGTGTGGTATTGTAAACAATCTGCCTGTGCTGGCTGATCACAGCTATACTGCCCATGGCACTTGTGCTACCCAGTTTAAAATCATGTAGTGACCTCAGCTGCAGTCTGAGAAGAAAAGGAGGAGGAAAAGGAAGGAGCACATGAAAATCCTCACAAGGGAGGCAAATTAAAAATGGGAAGACAGCATGGTAATATATGCCAGACAACAATATTAGGGAAGGGAAGAAAAATGCTGTATGAAGTTTAGAGTTCTCCCATTCATCCATGGGAATGTTACAATAATAGGTCACATATAAGTGCATTAATACAAGTTGTAGCTCCCAGGCAACAGTAACAGGCAATGTTATCCACACTTCCCACTTAAATTAATGCCATTTCATCTTTGAAGACAATGACAAGATGGGCAATCTCAGCTTAGCAGAACACAAATAATAAAGCTATTTCTAAACCTATCTTTCCTTGACAGAACTAGATACCTGAGCACAGTACGACTTGAGCTTTAGCTGGGATGACTCAGCCTTTCTTCAACAGGCTAGGAAAAGTGTTCCTAAACACACAGTACCAGTGATAATGTCAGCAACTCAGGGCTTCCAGTAATAGGCATCTTCATTGCCTATGTATGAGATATATTAACACTTTGCAGTATGAAACACTAGTACCCCGGCCATCTATTTCTTAAAATACACTATGTGCAAGGACACCATTATTTTACTGATCTGAGTGGGTCCAGGCATCCTAATGGGCAAGCAAATAGCATTCCACAATGGTTCCATCTGGACAACTTCTCCACCAGTGTTACCATAAGTGACCCTTATTTGACTGGATTTGACTTACCTGGTCCGATACCCACTTTAATAATATCTGCTCCAGAAAGAATAAGTTCTTCTACCATCTCTCCTGTCACGACATTGCCTGCCTAGACAGAAGGAACAATATCACATATATTGGAGATTTCAAGACTACTGCAGTAAAGACTAATTTTGGTAATGTAGAGTTTTATCCAGAGCTTTTACAAGTTGAGCTATATAGAGTCAAGAAGAATACAGTTCACCACGTTGAGCATGCCACAGAGATTTAACAAATCTCACAGGTGCCTTCTCAAATCAAATGAATTTTGGGATTGGTCTAGTAAACCCTGATCCTAAAGATCCTATTGGGGTATCTGCTTTGTCTTCTATCCCCTCTAATCCTCACCCAGAGGATCTCAACCACATCATCTCCAACTGTAAGGGCCATACAGACAGACTTCTCCCTTACACACAGTGCAGCTCCTACACCTCTCCTGCCCTGCCTATCCCACCTGAACAGTCCATAGTCCTTCATCTCATTTGCCTGTGATTAGAATCACAGAATAGTTGGGTTCAAAGGGACCTTTAAAGGTCATCTGGTCCAACCCCCCTGCGATAAGCAGGGACATCTGCAGCTAGATCAGGTTGCTCAGCCAACCTCCCCTGGAATGTTACCAGGGATGGGGCTTCTACCACCTCTCTGGGCAACCTGGGCTACTGTTTCACCACCCTCAGCATGTCTTCCTTCTCTCTAGTCTAAATCTCCCATCTTTTAGTTTAAAAACATCACCCCTTGCCCTGTCACAACAGGGCCTGCTAAAAAGCCTGTCCCCCTATTTGTTATAGGCCCCTCTAAGTACTGAACAGCCATAACAAGGTCTCCCCAGAGCCTTCTCTTCTCCAGGAATAAAATAGTGAAAAACATTGTGGGAAGATGTTCAGATCTTACTTAAAATCCTGGCAAATGTCTTTTTTTGCTTTAGAATTTAGCATTTCGAGTTCCGAAAGAGTAAGGAAGGTACAATTCTTGTCATTTTGTACATTGATGCCAAAATTAGTACATATATTCAGACTGCATAAATAAGGGCATATACATTCATCTGGCTCTGATGATTCCAGATGTCAGTAGGGACCTCCCCAGGCTCCCAAGACCTTTTGTAGGTGATTGACAGCCAACTGTCCTGCTAGAACATCCACTAGCTCCTCCAGTACTCCGGGATGAATCCCCTCACACCCACCATTTGAAAACCAGGCACAGTTTGTATTTCATCTCTGCAGCTTGTCTCATGTCTGTGGGGTGCTCCTGACTAGGAAAGCTGCACAAAATAAACCTGCACAAAATAAACTTGCACAAAACACCAGTCCAGTTACTCACATCATTGTACTGAGATGGGCTATTCATTTGTGGAGATCTGAATTTAGGATCTAGAGATGTTAATAAAACCTCTTATGTAATATCATTCCAGGACTCAGCAAGCGTTTGTAGCAGTACCGATATGGGCAGGGCAGGAGGCAAATCCTAAAATCCTCACTTAGTATTTTCTTCGTTCCTTCTATTGAAATAAAACTCCTGCTGAAATCAACAGGAACTATCCAGGGAATGTTGGGCAAAGCCTACTCTCCACTTACGGATTTTTGCCTCCTATTTCACCATTTATTTATTTTTAATGAATTTTACTTCCCCCTTTTATTAGCCTGAAACAGCCTACAGGCCACCACCTGAGGCACTTATAAAAACAAAGATACTGTTAAGGCAGGAATTTGTGGTCTACGACACAGGACCACTTAACTCTGCACAAAACTGCATGATATTGATTAAAAATAAAATAGAATAAAGTAGAACAGTCAGGAAATAAAGAATATAGCTGGAAGCACTGTGCCTGTTCTAAGTGCTGCTTCTTTTCTGCTCAGTGGTGTGGTACACTCCAAGGAGGGGTGAGGGAGAGCACGCTGCTTACAGCATCACGGAGGCAGTTTACACCCGGAAGGCAGCCGACTACCTGTGCAGGATGATGCACAGCACGTTACAACGGGGTGAAATACCACAGCACACAAACAGGAATGAACGGATATTGAAGTCAGTGGCTCCCTGAGATTTGGGATCAAATATGTATTTAACTTAAACAGCAGTGTCTTCTTATTAGCAGACCATAGCGGGCTGTCAAACTGTCTTTGCAGAAATGCTAACCAGACGTTTAATGTTAAGTTACTGCTGGAGAATGTTGGAACTGCATATGTTGATTCAAAATGCTCATCCTAGCAGGGAAAAGCACTTATGTCCCCAGCATACATTTTTTTCCTGGAATGCATGTACACACGAGTGGTTTCTGTCTTTCTGAATCTGCAGATCCTTAACAAATTTTCAGGGAAGACATGGAGCTCTACAGAGCAGATTTCAACCTGCCGATGACAGGCTTGCTTCTTTTCCTTTTGCAGCCTTCAGAGAGCACAAAAACAACTCACCATGAGAGAGGCACAGCTATCTGTATGTGAAGAGACCCTAACATCACAGCTGAAGGGCAGAGAAAGCTGTTTTTCTCACATCCAGCTGAACTCTACTTCCACTGAAACTGATTCTTGCTTTACCATTGATGCCATACCAGTATGACAGCTGAATAGAGGCAGAAGGGCTTTTGAAAGCCCCACCTGGAAGGTGAAGCCAGAATACTATAATTTAAAAAAATAAAAAAAATATATGAGAAAGTGAATATAGAAAGGTTGAGGCTACAGAAATTAAACCCTCTTAAAATTAACTAATATAAAGCAAGTAAAGTAACTGGAACTTGTACAAAGCCACTCCAGACAATATATTTTGTAGTGTATTTGGGCAAGCAGTCAGGGAACATAGCAATTGGTGGAAGTGTTTTTATCAGTGAAAACCACTCTCATCTCAGTGATGAGCCCATGTACTAACACATTTCTCATCTGCTGCAGAACAGGCTTTCTTTCAGTAATTACCACCCTGCTAATGGAACTTTGCTACCCCTGACAGTAAAATAACCACATCAGCAGCAAGTGAAAGTCAGGTAAACTACCCTGCTTTCCGTGTGGTCAGTTATGAGGAGCTACAACAAATTACCCTGGCTGTGGGCCCAGCCTTACACACTCAGGGTGACACTCATCACTCGGTGAGGCTTCAAGTGTCACCCTGGCTCATTCCAGCACTATCCAGGGTGAGTGAACTGTGGGTCAGCCCCGAGGGAAATCCTGGCCTTAGAAAAGTCAAAGGGAGTTTCACGACTGACTTTAATGGGATCAAGATTTCACCTAACAGGATTATAAAGGCTACAGCTTCTCTGACAGAGACAGAAAATTAGTGAACACAGTAGGGCAGCGCCTCTGAATTTCAGTCAGGCATTTGATACTGTGCCTCATAAAAGCCTGCTATAAATATCCACTCGCACCACGACAGGAACACTGCTGCACTGATTGAAAGCTGCTGGCAAATGGCAATGGATCAAGCTGGGGAGAAGTGTCTGTGAAAACAGTTCTCAAACTTTCTTCTTGTATCCTAGAGGAAAGCACAGTCTGTGCCTCCACACTATCAGGAACACTGCCAAAGGACACGTCCCACCCACCAAAGCAAAGGGTGCTTCACCATAAGCTGGAGATGATGGCCTTTGAGAGGCTGAGCTGTACCAGGTGGGTGGTTGCACTCGGTATTGGGGTGGACCCAAGACAGCCTCAGAAGCATCACTGTCTCCTACCTGGGGATCCCAGCTGGCCCTTGCTCTGAGACCACAGGGCCCTGGGGGACATGTCATGACTGGACTGACTCCGTAGCTTGTTCCAGAGATAAACTGGGAGGAATCTGAATGGTTTGCTTTGACTGAATTCTGCCTCAGCTTCGGCCCTGAGAAGTTCTGCTACTGACTCCACGGGGAGCAACAGTTCCTGGCCTCTGCTGTTTCCCCTCTGCTCCTGCTTCATGATTCCACCTGCCTCCCTCTCTTGCTCACGTCTTGTGGGTGCTACTGCATCTGCAAGTGTGCTTCTGCCCCAGCCTTTTCCTTCTGTCCACATTCCCTGCTCCCCTCCCTAGGATTTCTTCTGTGTACTGAACAAGAGAACACTACAAAAAGAAAAATTCAGGATAAAAACTTGGCAAAGCTTGCTGGCAAAGATATCTTAGCTTGCTAAACAGATTTCCAGTGAAACAGAAGAACCCTAATGGCTACAACTACACTAATAAATGAGGAGTACTTTTACAGTAATATAAAGGTCCTGACCCTCCATCATGAATGTTTTGCTTTAGATTTCAGTGAGTAGGCACAACCCAAGCACATGATGCCGTGCAACAGCAAAACACCTGCCTGGACCATTACTCTTGCTTCATAGGGGCCGTGCTGTATTTCTGAGACACTCAGGAAACTTGAATACTACTTTTTCTGCCATCCTCAGTCTAGTAAGTTATTTAAGGCAACTCATGTTGTACCATTGTGCTCCTGTTTGTCCTCCCTATCCTTTGTGTTCCAAGGAGAAATCGATCTTCTTTGTAAATTAATATGAAAGGCAGGAGTAAAAAGAGCTTGTGTCAGAGACAGGCAGGAAAAAAATAAGGTCATGTCACTATAAAAGCAAGTACTTGAAAAGGCAAAAACATGCATTTGGAAGGTTGTAACACAGGAGACATCCATCTGCACTGGAGTATCAGCCACAGAGAGTACTACATAAACCACACATCACCTTTTGGGCCCCTGAGCTGAACCCATTCCATGGCCCCTGGGAACACACATTCCCCGAGAGCCAGGGTTGGGTTACTGGTCTGTACTGCAGGGCAGCCGGCTGCGGAATGAGTGGTCATGCTGAGGAAAGCAAACAAGGCAGCCTGCAAGGTCCTGGAGATCGTTTTCAGCTCTGAGAAAGCTTCTTTATTTTTATACCTTCTATTTAACTGCCAACCCTTTTGTTTGGAAGCCGCAGCAGCAGAGAGCGTACTGCAGGCATAGCACAGAGACATCAAAGCAGACAGAACAAGTAGCAGCAGGACATGTCTTCCAGAGTATCATAAAAGGAGCCTGGATGAGCTCCTGCATTTCAGTCAGGAATAGCTTCAAACGGCTATTCTGGCACTGAGTGTAAAGTAAACTCATTTGGAAGTGGGGTACAGTTGTGTCCCTAGTTGAATCAAGAGACTTTCAGGAGCTGCACTGACTCTGAAGGCTTTGGAAAATGGAAGGGTTTTGAGCACCCCAAGTTTGGAGGAGTGGAAATTATCCCGTGCAGGAAAAAAAAAACCAAAACCAAAATATGAGCCATACTAAACTATGTCCAGAGAATGGAGCTACAGTCAGAAGGCAGCTGAACAGGTCAGGGCTGTACATGTGCTCAAGCAGGTGGTGCTGTCAGGACAACGAGACTTGAAACAACAACAGCCTTAGTCATGGGAGCAGAGAAACTGAACAGGTAGCTTCAGAGATGTGGGAGGTGGATGAGACTGACTTAAGGACCTTGGACTAAAATCTGGGCTTGACACCTGACTGTGACATTGACCCTCTGGGCAATTCATCTTGGTCGAGTTCTCTCCTCAGTCAGCAAAGTCAGCAGTCTGTGGGGAGCTGGAGGAGGGGATGACACGTTAATTGTCTTTCCACTCCCTCTCGCAACTCTTCAAGCCAAACACACTGGAGTAATCATGTCACTAGGGACAGTACTTCAGATCTAAAGGAAGGAAACAGCTCCTTCCCTCAATGCAGTGAATATGGAGCAGGAAGCTCAAAAAGCCCACATCTATCATTCAGTAAATCCACAAGCTCTCCCCAAAGCTATTGGAAATATCTCCATACCAAAAAGGTTCCCACATCTGCTGGTAGCTGTTGAAGGATGCCTATGGTAACCCAGAAGCCCACAGACATTCCAGCCCATTTCCATTTTCCAGTGCCACCATCATTCAGAAGCAAGAATGACATGAGAGGAAAGAATGCAGCCTCCCCTGAGCTGCCTGAATGTGCAGTTCCCTACTAAACCAAGCCAGAGTGTGCATTTATGACCATTTTTACTTCACATTTACTTTACATGTGTGAAGCTTTGTGTCTGGCATGAGACAGTGAGAAAGCGTTGCCTAAAAATGAGATGATTTTTTTGCTGCACCGGCTTGCAGAAAGGCTGGTAGCCTCATTAAGAAGCTGCTGCTTGTTTGAGAATTTCTGCTATTATCATGGAAACAAATTCAGACCCATTTTTCAAGGGCCCTGGGAAACAAGCAGGAGCAGTAGGGCTCTGCAAGGAGCCCTGTGCCAGTGCAAACACCCTAGTGTAGTGCAAAAGGGCTGGAGGAAGCATGAAATTAGCACTCTGGGAAGGGATGGTAACATCACAGAAGGCACATGAAAAGCCTCAACACTGATTATTTTGCTGCCCGATGACCCCGCTCACAATTGCACAACACCCCTCTGGTTCTTATCACAGGCAAGGATTAGTCCACATCCAGCTGTCTTCACAGTGATCTAACAGACAACAACAGCCATTGGCCTCGACTGGCCAGAAACGTCAGTGCGTTCCCACAGCCAATCTCAGCTTGGAATCACCAAAATAAACCTACACGCTTTATGATTAGAGGTCACATCTGGTGTGGGAAGAAGGATGTAAGTAGGAAAAATATTGGGTCCACCCAGCCTGCCCAGCCAACATCAAACTGCTGTATCAGAGCACACATTGAACATTCCCACAGACATTATCAGCAATGGGGGACTGACAATGCCAACGTGTTATTAAACAGCCGTAATTCGGCTCAGAGTCAACAGCTTGCTGAATTGAAAGGGCAGATGAATAGAGCTGCCCTCTATATTCTCAGAAGGGTATCTGTCCACATGTTATTTGTCTAGAAGACAAGAGGTTTGTGTCAGACTTCTTTTGTTTCTTTCTTTCATTCTTATTTTTTTTGAATGACTCAGAAATTGATCGAGCTACCAGAGAGCTTCTGATGCCTACCAGCCAAACTCTGGGCCCCGTTCCTGGACAGAATTGCTACACACTTACCATAATGGTGTGATGTGGGAAGAGGGCACGGACAGACTTCACAAACTCCACAAAGTGCTCTGAATAGCCGTTTGCCACATCCAGACAGATGTACCTGAGAGGTGGAATGGCTTCTAGAATACTTTTTAGCTTGTCCAAATCAGCTTTTCCACTACCCGAGCTTGCTGCTACATGCTAGAAAGACAGGAGAAAAAAGGGAACTGTAGTTTGTAGAAAGTGGGATGAACACATGCTTCATGTCTTCTGCATAGTCTCAGAAGGACTTGTACTGGAAACTAGTGAAACCTCATACCATCTAATATGAAATGCATACTTTCCTGGGAGTATCAACATATTACTTCTGTTTTGTTTAAAGGCTCAAAATTAAAGCAGAATTAGCATTCTACCATCTCTTTGTTCACAAAGTGGATTCTCACAGGCATTGAAGTTGGACAAGGCTCTGAGCAGCCTGGTCTAGTTGAGAGTATCCCTGCTCACTGCAGGAGGGCTGGACTAGATGACCTTCAGAGGTCCCTTCCAGCCCGAGCCATTCTATGATATAATCACCCGAGATGGATGAAAGCTCAGCCGTACTCATAGTAACATGTTAAACATGGAATCAGCCCTAACTTGGTGTATTTCCAAGGAGGCTGAGTAGCAAAATTCGGGGCATTGTCAGAGAGTGGGATCTGGGTCTTTTAAGTTCACCAAACACTCCCTTGATCTACAGAATGACAGAGTTTGGAAGGGACCTCTGGAGATTGTGAAGTCCAACCCCCCTGCTCAAGCAGGGTCAGCTACCACTGAAAACAAGCAGATTGCTTCCTCCTTTGTCTTCCTTTGAGTTCTTTCCAATAGAAAAATAGTTTCCACAGCTGTTGGCCCACAAAACCTCTGCAGAGATTCAAGGTCACAGAGCAAGTCAGTATTTAATCACTAGGAGAGCCTATGAACCACAAATGAGCTAAGTGCTGAAGTGTTCAGACACAGGATATTCCTGGGACTGTTTTCTACCCTAGAGTGGCATATTAGCAGCCCTGATGAACCTAAGTGATAGTCTGCCTCTCAGACAATCCTGTAATTAATGGCCTTTATAATATAATTCTAAAATGTGTCACAGATAAAGATACAATACAGCTGTGGGGTATTCTTTTCTATACAGAAAAGGTTTCAAAATGACACTGAATTTCTGAGGAGGAGGGGAGACAGTCAGGCATGCTCTTAACTGCCTCTCCTGGTGCAGGGGCCTGCCAGAAGAACACAGAAGAAATCTGGATAGGAAAACCTCAAAATTTATGTCACTGTTTAAATTTACTGAATGGTGTTTCTCTGAAATGGCTCAAGCTAGGACCCTGTGAACAAGTGGGGTAGCACAGGTAGCAGCATGAGCTCTAGTGCAAGGAGGTAAACGGAGCTTGTGGTTGGGTCGCTCCAGGCTATTCACATTTGTGGTCTTGGGCTTCTCCCTCACCAGCACCACCACAGCTCCCAACAGCAACAGAAGCACAGCAGTTAAACCTATTCCCAAGTATTTCCTCCTTCTTTGTTCAGGATATTTCTCTGTTTCCATTCCAGGCCTACATAAACTTTGCTTTTTTGCATCTTAATAGAAGCACTTTCATAATGGACTCACATAGCTATTCTTTTTAAACCAGGACAAAGCCACTACCCTTGATGCATTTAAAAACAGCAAGTATCTTCATTCCCCAAAACCTCACTTGACAACAGCATTCCCAAGAGACCCCAGCGTATGTGAGTTCAGAACAAAGCAACAAACCATAATAATTTACAGTACGAAAATGTACCTCAAGGCATTCTGGGTGATTGGCAGCAAACAGTTTCCATTCTTCCAGAGAATAATGCTTGTGAATTGCAGTGAACATTGCATGCTAGCAAAAATAAGAAGACTAGTATTAATGTCCAAGTTAGTCATCTTTCCCTCAACTGCAGAATAATAAGGTATCAGAAATTCCCATTTGAAGTCTAGGCTCATCCTTCTCGAAAATAACAGTCAATAACAGACCAGGCAACTCCAAACAGTTCTTCAAAGATAAATTAGAGTACTTAGCTCAACTTTCAGGATCTCGTTTCTGATGCATTTCATGGAGTTATGGTCAATATTTTGAACATGCTTAAGCACTGCAAGAAATTAAGGTGAGCCTTGGCAGCAGGGTCTAATTAACTAGTGACTCCTGACTGCTGCAGCTTTATCCACCATTGTCAGATAATAATTTTTTTTTCTGGAAGGAAGCACAATATAGACCTCAAAAACTAAGCTTTAGAAGCTACACCTGAAGCTGCGCTACACCCAAGGTGGAAGATTCCCAGTAAGCATCTCCACTGAAACTATCTTATACCTGGAGCCCTGTCTGGTAACAGTACTGCTCTAACAGCACAACCACACCTTCACATGCTGGATGGGGTTTTTGAACTCACACCCCTCTGTTCTCCTAAAAACTAACAATGGCTGCCCACTGTGACCCAGTGGCTTCCCAATTATTGCAGAAAAGAGAATCAAGACTTACTTTTGCCATAACCACGGCCATTTCAAACGTCCCCACAGTGTCCATGTTTGCCACTATAATGGGAATTCCTGTGTACGTCTGCTTGGAGTTGCGGAAGGTGAAGGTGCGCGTGAGGTCGACCTGCAATGAACAGGCAGATGTTACTTTAGGTAACTGATTGCAATCTAACACGAGTTTCGTCACTGACTTCAGATACAGCAGGTCTGCACACTGCTGCTTAATCTTCCTCACGTCTCCTGTTCTTCCACCTTTCATTCCACTATTACCTCAATCTATTTTGTTACAACTGCCTTCCGAATAAGAAAGAAAATATAAAAGTAAAATAATGTTTTCGGTGTTATCTTGCTGAAGAAGAAGAGAATCAAAATTAGAGGGGAGAAAAAAAAAAAAGAAAATAAATGAAGTCAGAAGGGGTTGGCAAGCAAAGAAAGGACTATGACAACTGTGGATTACCCGATACGGAAGAAACCTTAGCTGTTTGTTTGGCTGCCTGAGATACCCAAGTTGAAGTCCTAATTCCACAGAAGTTAGAACTGGAACTCCCTCTGTCTCCAGGGCCCAGAGGGCTTAGTCCCAATCTTTAATGTAAATGACAATATCATAAAGCAAGTTCTTACTTTTGGCTATGGTTACCAGCATTCATGCCAAACAATATGAACAATCGTACTCTGGCTTATTAAACCATGAGGCTGCCAGTCTCTAAGTTAATTGCTTAAAACTGCATCAGCCTTCACCTTCAAAGTTATTTCTTCCTCAGCATCCTCAAATGGTCATGGTAACATAAGGCATTTTGTTCCTTAGACTTACAAGAGGCAATATCAAGTTTAAATTGGTTCCCACTGGTCTACTTAGCATCTTCCAAAAGGGTTTAAAGAACACCTCTAAGAAATGTACAACTGCAAGATATTAGGTTAGTCTCTTCAGTAGTGAAAATGAAGACTTTCATAGCCTTCATTACTTCCCACTTTAGCTTTAACCCAGGAACATTCATCAGAGACCTGAAGTGAAATGAAATCCATTACCAGAAAGGAGGCAATATAAAAAAAAATACAGGACTGCAATTATCTACTTAGAGCATTTTGAGTACTGTCATATTGCAGGCTACATTCTGACTGATTAATATGGTGATTAATACAAAAGAAAGAACTTGGTGCCTCAGTGGTATGTTGTGAAACAGGTTCTCAATCTGTATAAGCTCTTAAGGGACGGGTCACTTTGGTGAATGAGCTTTATGGAGATTCACCTTTCTCCCCATTTACTACCAGAGGACCAGTTCTCCCAAAATTCACTGATGACATAACATCCTTATGAGAATTCTGCTGCAGCTAACATAAAAAATAGCATGAAGATAGGTATGAAGGAAGTATGAAAATTTAATATATTTTACTCCCTTTTAGTATAATTTTTTAACTAGAACCAAGGAAAAAAACCAAACCATACACGAGTATTGCACACCCAGTTCTACACAGACAGTAGTACCAGAACCACTCCCTTACAGGTTTACAGAGTCAAAATATCTCTTTCAAATGAACTTAAGAAAGAAGCAGAGAAAGACTGAGGCAAGATGCAAAGCTATGCAGGAAACAGCTATTCTCACCTCCACTTACCTAACATCTCATACATGACTCCCTCTAGCCAGACAGATCTCATGCAATTATCCACACATCTCTAACAGCAGGCATTTATGAGGGATAATTGCAGGGCTTCCCCTAATGAGGCTTTTGTTCTCTAAGAACAGGAGAAATGGCACTCTGGGTTGGAGATATTTATGTGGTGCCCTAGTTCTCCAAATAGCCAGTACCAGTTGTCTGGGGAGGGAATTCAAGGCAAGTTTTGCAAGGCTTTTCCTAGCCTACCTTCCCAGGTCCCAGGAGGCTGATCTTTTAGAGACCTTCAAGGACAAAGGTCTCCTCCAACCCACTGTGCTAAACAGACACTCACGAACAAAGACCTTGCTCTGTCACTTTTTAATCCTTCACACCCTTAGCCTCTCCAATACCTCATAGCAATAAATTCCAATATAGTTGCATAAAAACTACGCCCTTCGCCTAACAATTACATTTGGTGCTTCCTACTTCTTGCTTTGTGAGAAGCAATCAACAACCGCTTCTCAGTTTCACCTTTTCTATTCCACTCCTCATTTCATGGACTTCCAGCGTATCCTTGACAGGATGAGGAGCTTCTACTTCTCCACACTGAGCAGTGCTAGTATGTTTAGTTTTTTTCTCACGTGGAAACCAGTCAATACTGGTGATCATGCTGGCTGCCATCCCCTGGACCTATTAAGCTAAGGGATCACCAGAACTGTGTACTCAAGATGAACATTACAAACCTAACTGGTTTTCCTTAGTTCCTCTAGTAGCATTTCTGATCATCTCTTCATTCCATTCCTAAGTGGTAACAGCTAATTTATAGCTTATTGTTCTATGAATTATGAGAAAATAACTCCTGACTCTAGGATTGCTCACCACCACTCAACAACCATCAAAGTTTCTTTAGAAAGAAAATCATGAAGTGCATTTTATAGGAGACCTTTGACACATGAAAGTACTAGGACATGGGTTACTCTGTTAAAGCTCCCTGGACTTATTTGTATTGACAAGTTTAGATTAATGACTAGACTTCCTACAGGACACTATCTGGTGAACTTCACATGGCCAGCCTGCAGAGGCAAGTCCAGCAAAGCCAAGAATAGAAGCTACGTGAGTACAGAGACCCCACACACAGATAATGCTGCTGCTCCTCTAATCATTGCTTTAACCATTTCTGACTCTTGAATTCAAGCGTCCAATTTTTTGCTACCTTTTCAAAAAGAGAAAGCAATCGTGGAAAATGAAGACGGAGTAAGGAATCAGAAAACAAGTACCAACATAGCAGACCTACAAGAAGAGCTGCAAACATCTCTATGTGCCTCTCTGAGAAGCTGACTAGTTGCAACATAAAAAGCTTTCCTTGCGCAAAACGAGGCTTTCGCAGCAGAGAAGCAGACGCTTGCTGATAGAAGCTTCAAAGCAGCAGCTTGCTGGTTAACAGGCACTATAGTATGCTGCCTCTGTTCCTCTGCCAGAACTATTTATTTATATTCTTGTTTTGAAGCAGACTGGGGCTGTCCATTTCAGATCTGGCTCTCACAGACACTGTTTATTCCTGTTGCTACGGCCTCAGTGATGGTGTCCGATGTCTTAACCTTCATCGGTTTTCACTGACACACTCCCACCCCCCCCATGACACACACTTTTTTATCATGTGAGAAGTTTTTAACAGTTCATCATCGTCACCCGTTACAACCCTGCCGTATCAGCTCATGTTCCTCCTATCGTTTTCCCTTCCCAGCAGCCAAGTCCTTCTTTCCCCAGCCTTGTGTGAAGCTAAATATACACAATGGCACACTGGAAGGAGCCAAGTGTCACTCGGTGCGGCACTGCCCACCTGTTTGCCGGGGCACCACAGGGGATTCGAAAGAGGGGCCAGAGGTGCCCAAGCAAACGGCCAGAAAGGGCCCACAGGCCTTACGAGCAGTAACTGCACACCATGAGGAGTTACTCAGCCAGGACACCGTTCTTTGTGCGTTTGAAGCAACTGGCCTGAGGTTACCTTTCTGCTGAGATGGTCTCTGCAATCTTACACCTTTGTAAGGGCAAAAAAATTATGCTTAGTTGTCCTCAAAATCCCCGCCTGAGCAGCATAATGAACAGGGACACCCCACTCCCCTTTCCACTCTACCTCACTTGTCTCGAGACTCTCACAACTCTGCTTACTCTAGAGAAACACTTAATCCTCTTTCCATCCCCCAATGCAACGTAATTCCTTCACTATTCAAACCAAATCCTGCGTTAACCTTGGGGTCAGGCGAGGTGAACGAGAAGGCACCTTCAATCCCGGGGCAGCAGCCATCTTTTCCTGGAGGAGCAACCCCCATGGGATTTCCTGGGGTCTTTCCTGATCCCTGCTGAGAACTACAGGAACATCCCGGCTGCCAGCAGGGACAGAGCCCCGAGCAGCCCTGCCCGCGGGGGGAGAGCCGAGCGCTGCCCGCACGGGTCCCGCAGCAGCGGGAGGCAGGTCGCGGGGTTAACGCCAAGTCACGGGGGTGACACGCACCCCGCCGCCGCACCGTTCCCCCTGATCATGTCTCCAGCATCTTCGCCGGTTGCTTTTTATTACTGATTTTTTTTTTTTTCTTCTCCAAACGAGAATATGGGTAACAGCACCGGGGGCTCGTAACCGGACACGCTCCCCATCCCTGCCCCGGAGAGGGGCTGGCAGAGCTGCCGCCTCACCCCCTGCTGTTGCCACGGAACCCGGAGGTTCCCCCCCCCCCCCCCCCCCCCCCGCTCAGCGCCGCAGAAACCCGCAGCGGCACCTGTTCGGAGCAAACAATCTCTCCCCCCGCTTGGTATTTTTGCAGAGGAGGAAGGACAGCGCGGCACCAGCTCGCCGCGCCCGCCGCCTCCTGCTGCGCCGGGGCCGGGGCTGCCCCGACAAGGTTGAGGGGGGGGGGGGGGGCGCGCCGTGGGCTCCGTAACCCCAGCCCCGTCCTCCCCTCCTCCCAGAAGCAGCGGCATCCCCCCCACCCCCGCGCCACGTAAAGGGCGTTTCGATCGGGGAGGGCATTGCTACGTTAGACTGAGGAATAAAAATAAAGCAAGGAGGGAAGGAGGGTTAAGGAAGTTAGGGGCTTGAGGACGGAGAAAGAGCATGCTGGCTTTGGAATGCCCCCACCTCTGATCTGCTTTTGAGGCTGCTTCTTTTAGGCCTGAGCAGGACATCTTTAAAGTCCAGTTTGAGGTCTGCGTCTACCCGGGGCATCTTGCCGTGGGGTGTGCGGGGGGCCGAGGCTCTCCTGGCGGCAGCGGCGGCGGCAGCGGCGGCGGCGGCAGTGGCGGCCCCGCTGCTCTCGCTCCGCTCCGCTCCGCTGCACCGCGCCGCCTGCAGAGCCGCGCCGGCCAAAGCCCGCGGGCTCCGCACCCAGCCTATTTATAGGGCGCGGGCAGCGCGGCGCTGCGGCCCGGGCCCCATCGCTTTATTAGGAGAGGGTTGTTTTCAGACGGGTAACCGGCCGCCCCCTGCCCCTTCTCCCGCCGTAGCCATCCCTAATTTCTCCGCCGGCCTGGGCGCTCTGCGTGTGGCGGCGGTCGGGGGGTAGACGGGGACGCGGCGGCTCAGCGGCAGCCGCCCGTGCGGGGGGTGAGGCGCGGGCACCGCCGGCGGCACCGCGGCCTTAAGGGTAAAGCAAGGGCAGAGGAAATGGCGCCTCCATGTGACCGAGCGGGCGGTCGCCGGGGCCGCCACCTCCTCTGCCTCTGCCGGGTGTGGAGCCCGGCGCTGGCGCGTGGCAGCTGAGGGGCTGAGCCGACATCTCGCCCATGGCGCATCACGCACACTCCCCGCACCCCGCTCCCCGACTCCGCCGCCCCCGGCGGCGCTTGCGGCTGCCCTGAGGCCGCTGCCCTGAGGCTCCCTGGCGAGGCTCCCCGGCGTTATTCGTGTATCTGCGGCACGGCCCAAAACTCGGTGCCTCCAGCCTTATAAAAGGCCAGGCTTTGGTGTCTCTAGGCTCTGGTGGAAATCCGGCTTTTCCAGGGTGCTCTGCTCCAGGCCCAAGCCCGTCCTAACCCAAGCGCAACCCTGGCCTGCTCCCTGCCCATCTGTCATCCTCTGGTAGAACCGAGTGTTGCCCCAGCCTCTGGGACCCTCCAGGCTGGTTCCCCATCTGACTGCAGAGCGAAGGGCTGGAGTGTTTTCGGCGTTAGAAACGTTGAGATAACGTGCAGCTGGTTTGTCACAGCAGAGCAGTCACAGCACCAGCCACCTAGAGCTGCCTCTGCACAAGAACTCCCTATTTTAGCACATGTAGAGAAGCAAGAGAGCTTCTTTTTTGCCTTCCACAGCACAGAAGAGCCCAGTCTGTGAGTTCATGTTTTTAATCACTAGCCACTGTTCCACAAGCAGTCACCAAACCCCCACAGCAGCAGGATTACACGTGCCGAGTCCATCTACATCTGTGGACATAAGGATCAATACAAGGTCACCAGATACTGTATCAGATGACTTTCACAGGAGCTTTGAGCCTTCAAGTCTATTTAATGATGAAGTCAGCGGGTTGTAAGATTTGTACTGCTCTGGAAGACACACAAGCTAAGCCTTGTCAGTGACTGGTCACTGAAGCGCGGGAGGATCATGGCTGGCTTCCCTTCCTCGGGCACATTTTGCAGGGTGAGGTACTGCTCTCTTCCTTATCTGAAAGTTGCACTCAACTGGTCACCACCCTGCCCGCAGCAGAGCTCTTCTTACACATTCTCCGCTCAAGTGTCCTAGATAATTCAGTATGACCAAGCACGAAGCCCAGGCTTTACACAGCTGTCAGGGCATTTGAGTGCTTCCAGTTTTGAATGTCCAGGTTGAGAAACCTTGAAACTGGTTTCCAGGAGAGCCTTGCCACTGTATTTCCCACAGAAATATTCAGGTGAAACAGGACCCTTTATAGTAAGTCTCATCTGCCTAACAGAGGCTATTCACTTGATGGTTTCTCCTCTGGCTTCAACAGTGTAGCAGAACTACTAAAATTTATCCTTCAGACAAATTGCCACAGCTCCAGCCATTTACTGTCCAGTAATAAATTAATGTTTTGTTCAGGAGCAGAGAGTACTGATGAGGATGGGTTCTGTGGAAGAGGCATGCCTGTAGCAGAGGACTGAGAACGGAGGAGAAACAAATGCCTTCTGTCTGTGCCTGGCACCATGTCTTCTCTTTGCCCTCATGGCAGGCATGTGATGCTGAGAAGAAAGAAAGAAGCCGCTGCGCTGCACTGCAAATGCAAAAGGTCAGCGCTGTCATGGGGAGTAGGAGATGGAGGCCAGCACCAAGACTTGTAAGCCCCAGAAAATCATGCCTGATGCCATTTCTCTTTTCCCATATTATAATTGTAATTTCCACTCACAGAACTCACTGACCTATTTTTCTGTAGATTACAATATAAGCTAACGTCCAGTATTTTCCCCATGTAAACGTACCAACAGAGCAGTCTGGTCTCTCGGGTCAGCTCTGGTGGTCTTGAAAATTTGCAAAATCCTCCAGCATCTTACTTCAAGATATATTTTCTGTAATTAAAATTCTGTTTTCCTGCTGAACCACCTCTGTCTTTTTCAGTGATCTTTCTGAAGTATGGACACCAGAATGGACATGATCAGTCATCGCATTAATACCATAGCCAGAAGTGAAGATCACCTCTTTATGTATCTTTGCTGTTCCTCTTTACACCTGCAGTGGTCCCATATTATCTCTTGGTGCTATGGAAGAAGGAGCTGCTCAGCCAGGCTGTGTGAAGTTTGGGTATTTGTCCTCTAAAGGCAAATGAGTTGTCACTGATTTCAGAAATGATCATATGTAAATGATTCCAACTACTTTCCTTCAGACCTGTTCTTTTCTCTACTTAATTGTTTTACATTTGTATTTAAAAATGGATGGAACGACGCACTCAGAAGAGAACTTCTCAGACACTGTATCTGAAAAAAACAGTGCCATTATAGCTTCATAGGTCTTCTGACACTTTCCTGAATGTAATGTTTTTTGAGAAGAAGGAAGTGGTCATAGTAATGAAAATAGTTATTACCATGTCTCAAGAAGTATCTATCTGACTTCAGCCTCTGATTGTCTAGGAGTTATTGTTGTCCTTGTGATTTTCAGCCTGTTAGTGTAAGTGCTGTTGTGTTTCATAATAGAAATCAGTTCACAAATGGGATCTGGTGACAAAGGACGTGGCAGAGACAGAGGTACTCATTGGTGTCTTCACCTTGGTCTTCCCTGGTAAGATTTTCCTTGGGAATCCCAGGCCTCGGAGACCCATGGAAAACTCAGGAGCAGTGAAGACTTACCCCCAGAGAATAGGGTCAGGTTGGGAGGAGGGAGAGAGGAAAGCTTCCTGAGGACTAGGAAAAAAAAAAATAAAAAAAAAATCAGACCTGTCTTTGAGAAAAACAAGAAGGAGGAAGGATCTGGGTAACTACAGGTCAGTCAGCCTCACTTTGATGCCTGGGAAGGTTATGGAGCAAATAATCCTGGAAACCATTTCCAAATACACGAAGGACGGGAAGGTGACTGGAAGTAGTTGGCATGAAATTACAAAGACAAAGTCATGCTTGGCTAACCTGATTACCTTCTGTGATGAAATTACTAGTTTGGTGGATGGGGGAGAGCAATAGATGTTGTTTATTTTGACTTTGGCGAGGCTCTTGGCAGACTCCCATAATGTCTTCATAGACAAACTGAAGCATGGACTAGCTAAAAGGACAATGAAGTGGATTGAAGACAGACTGAACTTCTGGGCTTACGAGGTTGTGATCAGTGATGCGAAGTCCAGCTGGAGGTCAGCCATTTGTGGTGTACCGGCTTAATTATATATAGCATTAAAACCACCCCTTTTATGCATGCTCAGTTTTCTTCTCATTTGAATAAGAACACTTCATCACCAACTCCTTGGTGCTGAAAGAGGTGTTCAGTGACAACCTTGAAGTACGAGCACTTCTGAGCACCAGAAACACCTCTGCGGTGAATGCTTAATGAGGTTGTCGTTAGTTCTCAACAGAAACTCTGGTCACAGCAGATGCACAACTAAAGGCACACACTGATGACTTTGCTGTGGCTCCTAAGGAAAAAGCTATAGCCTCATACAGCTCCATACAGCCAGCCTGTAACATAATTAGCACGCGTGTTTAAGGAGTGTGGGGAGCAGTAGCGAAAGCATTGCTCAGCTGGCAAGTGCTCCTGCAAACTGTGTGTCACAACTTCCCAGCAAAATCCCCTTTCTGGAAAGAACAACGTGCCGCAGGACACGTGTGATGAAGAGCTTTCACTGTTAAAAAGAAGCAGTACATTTGGGAAAAGAGCCTTGTTTTTCTTATGAGAAATGTAAATCGCTTTGGTTATTCTGTTTGAATTTGGGCCTCGTCTAGACTGAATAGCATTTCCCAGTAGATGGATCGAGAGACCTAACTCGGCAAACCCTACAAATGCAAGCAGAAGATTTCTTTTGGTTGTGGAGATAAGGAGGTTTCTCCGATCTATCACTAGCATTACAGCAGCTACACTAGGGCTTTTGCTGGCCCTGATAGCCACCAGAAATGGGAGGAGTGAGGCTGACACACTTGATTTAACAGAGCTGTGTCAAGCTAACTTCAGGCACATGCACAAAGATCACTTGTTATGAAGTGAAGAGACTCATATGCCGTAAGTATTTAATTTCAAAGGTCTTAGGGTAGACCACTAATCATAATCTGAACCCCAGGCCCACACTGAATTCAGTAGGACCACCCCTCATTCAAGGTACAACTGCATAGAATTAGAGCCATAGCCTGGTTTGGGTTGAAAGGGACCTTTCAAGGTCATCTGGTCCAACCTCCCCTGCAATGGTGTCAGGGATGGGGCAGCCACCACCTCTCTGGGCAACCTGGGCCAGTGTTTCACCACTCTCCTTGTAAAATTTACTTAGGAGTAAGTGACAGTATCCATTCCCATTTGATCTCAGCAGGTTTCAATTGTTAATTATAAGTAATCACAGCAAATAATAATTAATGAGACTCTGACCTTCCTTGGCTTATGAAATACATTACGATTCTGTCTGTGCTGATAAATGGACCAAGCCCAATCTCTGTCCCTGCAAGGCAAGGGTGTCTCTCACACATAGCATCTGTTTAGATGCCGTATGTGAGCTTCAAGGGGTTTCGCTCGTCCCACACATTGGAAACAGTCTGATGCTGTTCCCTGAACTGTCCTCAGACTACCCGGTGTCCTGGGCAGGTCGTCAGTGTGAGTGAGATGAAGAGTATGAACCATTGCATGGTAGAGCTTGTGACCATACACTGGTCCACTTTGGTTTACAATAGGGCTTTACTGTTACGAAAAATACCTGTAGGGTTTTCTTTAAATGGGAAATCCTGTTTCTGTGGAATTAGGCTTGGGTACGTAGGTTTATCCTTAGGTTCACATTACTCAGGATCAAGGTAGTTAACACGGGAAATAATAAATAAATACAATAGTTCTCTGGCCCCTAACACCATTGACTTGGGCATAAGACAGAGTTAAGGTCCTGAAAGTCCATTTCCTGCTTATGGAGAAGGGTCAGGACATTGCCTTTTTTAACCCTGATAATTGTGGTGTTTTTTTGGTTTGGTGCCCATAAGCACACTGCTATTGCTATGAGAAAAAGCACATCATTAATTAAATAACCATCATTATATAACCAAATGGCATTTTCTTTATTTTCTGGGCTTTCCTTGACATTTTTCTGCTGGGTGGAAGCCTCGCTACAGATTTGAAACTGGAAAAATGTTTCTAAACTATGAACATCTGGTAATGACTAACTTTCAAACCCAATTTAATCTTTAAAGGAAGCCTTAATAACTTTGCTGCCCTACTGCACCATCTACAGGCAAAAACCCCCATGTTGTTGATACTACAAAGTGTTAGAACTGTGTTAAGTGCTTTCTTTAATCGTTGCAATTAATAAATAAAAGTGGAACTTTCCAGTTTTTAATCTCAATAAGTATGAGGGGTTTCTGCCTTTTGTGTTTAAAATTACATTTCCCAGAACTTTAAATACCTTGTACGCTTTGGCCAGGGAGTTTGGCTACTGCAGAACTCGTGTTAATATGCATCTTATCATGGGGAAATAGAAAACAAGATTGGCTTGGACCTTTATTGCATTTTAAGAGTTTAATGGGATGTAGATAAAAGCTGCTGCATTTATCAGCTGTCACACACTTCTTCCTAAAGACACCTACATAGGGATTATGATTAACATCAACTCAGTTGTCACCAACTGTGCCTTTTTTATCCATAATTCCTCACTGCCTAAAGTTAAAGATATTCTTAAAATGACCTAGAAAATGCTGCCTCTCTTTCCCACAGCAAATAAAACCTTGCTAAATATTCTCGTATATCATTATGATAAAATGGGAAGGGAAAATTTAATGCCTGAGCTTGTAAAATATGCACTAGTTTTGCAAGGCTGTTTAAAAAGTGAAGCTCATTAGTATGTGAGGCCACAGTCACTGCACATCTGTAGCTGGTGGCCTACATCTAGCATGTGTTTTGAGTGCTCATGATATTTCAGTAATCAAATAGGAGAAATATGATGTGAAACTGATAGACCAAACCTCACGAATTGCCCTCCCCCTTTTTAGAGGGAAAGCAGATTGTCCTTAGCTGTTCTTTCCTGTGAACACATACGCTCAAAAAATGATACATCAAGGGGTAAACTAAAATGAAATACAGTCCTTAGAAGTGGTAGATAGATATATGCATTCTGTCAAGCAAATTTAAAGAAATTTAAGTGGTTTAGGTTTTTTTTCTGGTAGGAGAACAAGGGGCTGAATTTTCTTTATGTGGATTTCAGTCTCATATAAAGCGCCTTTGCTGGGAAACTCTGGAAGAACACGACTTGTCGCAGTGTGTGCGTGTGGTTCCTGAATGCAGTCTTTTCACAGACTTCTAAAAATACTGCATTTTTTTTGTCTGTTATTCCATGTGCTTGCCTAGCAAATTATTGTTTTGCATTCTGATTTGTGCCTACCTGTTTCTTTCCCGAGCTGCTGTGCGGCAGCGACTGGTTTTTGATGTTAAAAGAGTTGGCACGTTTCACTTCTGTTGTCTATATTTCAGCAAAGGCAGAAGTCACTTCCAGAGGTGGTTTGCAAAGTGCTTTGGGATCCTTCGGGATAAAAGGTGTGATATAAATATAAGATACCATTCATTCCCTTTTTTCCTACAGCACACACTGTGCTAATAGGTTTTGCTTTTATCTTGAGCTCCCCTGACTAAATTGTCAAACATCTCAGTAATACCACGAACGTTTTGCTTCAGGCACAGTCATAATCACTGTTCTGTTAGCTCTGTCCTTACAAAAGGATGGCTATTCTCCAGGCACACAATTGACTCTCCTACTACCAAATGCCTCTTTCTTCTTGTCCTACTCAATAGCTTCTCTGACAATTTCCCTTGAGTTTCCTTGCTTGGGTCTAAATCCTCTGGATCTCATCCAGGTCCCATTTCCCATTTGCCATGTCAGTTTACCTGCAGTACATTGTAATCTGTGCTGATCTTGTATCCTGAGCAAAAAGGACCAGCACAGGGGAATTTCTTTGGACTTCCAAGTCCTGTGTCTCTCTTTCTTCCCTCCTCTGTGTTCAGATAGCAAAGGCTCTTCCTCTTCAGACAGCACAGTGAGGAAAGCAATAATCAGCTTCTCCAGGCTACCTAAGCAGCACTTCATTCTCTGCTCAGAAAGAAAGAGGCAAAACACAATTGCTTTTCTGAGCCCTTCTGCCCAGCTCTGTGGGAAAAGGAATAATTAGCTTCATTAAGCTCCAGGGCCAGCAGCCCCTTGCCTTCCCTGCAGTCCCCTTACTTGACCCCGCTGTATTAGAGCTGCAGCCAGTGCCACAGTAAATACAGCTGAGCAGAAGAGCTTCTCCCAGCTGTGGTCCTATCACTGCTCCTGCTCTTCCTCATGTGCTGCCAGGGCACCCACCCAAAGGATGCACAATTGGTCCCTAGAGAGCTCAGATGGTAAATGCAGAATGTGCTGGGCCATTTCCTCACACTCCCCCTTTTTAAGTCCTCATTCTTTTAGCTTAATTATGGCTTTTTCTCTCCCATATTTCTGGACCTTCTTGCATTCAACTGCAGGCTCCTTCTTTTCATCCTGATGCGCTGCTGTCAGGTGGTAATGTATCTCTCACCAGAGCAGGAACCTGCTATGAAAATCCACAAGCTGCAGTGTCCCTTTGGGGCCAGGCCAACAAGTCTGGTGGGATTTGTTAAATGAGATGTGTGGGGCTACACTGCCATGTGGGGGAAAAGACAGGAATAAATAAATGGCTATAAACATTTGATTTCCTGATCTTTGAAATGGATCTGCTTGCTCAGTTCCTGTGTCTAGTGCCCAATTTGGCAAAAGACATCTTTCTTTACTCCCAGTTACTTTCCTGAGCCTACGTTTAGGCTGTGGTGTAGCAGACTGGTATAGTCCATGGCATAGAATCTAGCTTCCCTCACTTACATAAGCGTAAACTGGGACTCCATCTGTAGGAGCCAGGGACAGTATCATCATGTAAAACTCATTTGCCTGTGATCAAAAGGGGTCCTTGGTTTTCTTTCCCCCATCTCAGAACAGAGCTCAGAAATGCAGAACCATTTTGACATTTAAAAACCATTTGCTATTTAATCAGAACAGAAATGTGGCATGTGAAGAACATGGGCATATATCTGAGCTGAGATTTGGGAGACATTAATAATGAATTATGCTGATAAAGAACAGCTGTATTCTTACATCAGAAACCATGGGGACAAATAATTGATTTGCCTTCATTAATTTCCCAATTCTTTCCTGGCAAAAAGTCCAGAAATGCTTAAACTACAGATCTAATTGCCACGACAAGAGCGTGTGCATTAAGAGATTGTATCAATTATTGGCCCATCGGATGCCCTTATGAAAGCTGATTTCTGCTTCTGCAATATTAAGACTTCCCCCCCCCCCCCCCCCTCCCCCCCCCCCGAGCCTTTTTTTCATTGGCTACTAACAAGGAGTCTGGAGGAAAGAATGTGATAAAATGTGATGATAATTTTCTTATTCAATAGAGAGGAGTCGGAGTCTGTTTCTGAATCTCAGCCAAGCAGGGCTGCACAGAGCTGTGAGGTCAAAGGGGGAAACACGGTACAACAGCGATTCGCTCTTGACTGACAACAGTATTGAGGCCACAGCTTTTTTTGTTCCCCTGGTCACACCAGACTATGAAAAAACCCATCATACCTAGGTTTAAAGTTGCTGGTTCAAGTGTGGTTTCAAAAGAGGAAAATCAAACCAGTTGTTGAGATGAACGTGGGAGTCGAGTTGGGTGGCAGGGGAGGAGGGTAGTGGAGGGATGCCAGTTTGTGTGCCCAGTGTTTTTGAGGGGACAATGCAGTTCCAATTATGATGCTGAAGAGGAGCTCTCTGCCCCTGCTCCCATGGGGATTGCAAGCCTGAGGGCACAGAAAATGCCATAACGTGCTCAAAACTCAGCTGCCCCTGGATCCCAATGAGCCATCTCACACAACAGCCCACTCCAGGAAGGGGATCACCACTGGCTTCTCTGCCCAGATAGCACTGCAGGATGTGATGGGCTATGTGGTGGTGGGCTTGGCTGGAGAGCAATCACATCCAAGACTTGGTCTAGCTTGTCCATCCTGCAGATTGAGACTCCTTCCCTTATATGCCTGTGATGCTGGAGTGTAATGTGGGTTTAGCTTTGTGCTTCAGAGAACCATAGGGGCATAGACATACACACAGGACATATATATGAAAACTGTACATCACAAACACTCCTATTGCAGCCTACAGACTGAGGAAATAGTCAGGATCTGGTAGACATTCAAAGGACAGACTGGGACCCCAGTTCCTGGGAAATACATGCTAAACCTCAGCTGGTATAGCTCTTCTGCAGGATACAGATCTTATATTTATAATTGATCAAGTGCCTTTGAATGAGTCAATTCTTATTTCCGTGGCAGGCAGATCAGAAATCTTGGCATTGTTTATTTTGTCGTGAAGCAATCCTGACAAGTATATGTGGCTGCTACTTAACAATTCCTGCTGCATCTTTGAAACACTTCTAGACATCACTTAATCAGGTGAAGGAGATCTTTGCTCACTGCTTGTTCTCATTCAGGTTTGCCAATTACAGCTTGTCTAGAATTTCATCTCCTCTTACTGGCAAACGTCTCTTCAACTCTGGCTAATTTCTGCGGCTAGGCTGAGTGATCAGAACCAGCAGTTTTGGATGTGTGGTACGTGCTCACACGGGCGCTGGAGCAAGCAGAGGTGTCAGTGCTTTGGAGAAGTGCACATGGCAGCATCTCTGGGAACTATGGGTGTCTTGGAGGGACTGCAGAAGGGTTCAGATGTGGTTGCAAATATTAGGGGAGTGAGGTGGTACTAGACAGGTTGGGAGGTGGGGTGTCAGTGAGTGGGAAGGGATTAGTGACTGCAGAGGACTGTATGCTGCATTCTCCTCAGCCAGGGAACTGCAGAGTGCTCTTAGTCATTAGCAGCAGCTCAGTCTTCTCTGAGATGAGAGACACTTAGCATCAGCCAGGACCAACTCAGGCCATTCTGGGGGATGCCCATGCCAGATGGGGGAAGAGCCACTTGCAAACCATTCGAGAAGTGCCCTTTGTGTGTCAGAGGCTCCACACTCATTTTCTCAGCTCCTTGTACTGCGGTGGATGCAAACAGGAGATGCTGGTGCCACATCTTCCAGATTCTGCTGTGGTGCTTTTTAAATTATTTTTCTTTCCAGTTAAGATCATCTGTTAGCAACATAGTGGGAAGCTATTTCTTTTATCTCTCCACCACGCTAGATGCTGTGACTTGATTTATTGTGTGGGACAGTAACCTGCAGATGGCAGCTTTACTCTTGCATCATGTGAAGGTCTCTGCTGCTTGCTTTCTGCCATCACTGCTCAGAGCAGAGCCGCTTCCTTGCTCTTCCGCAAGAGAAAACAACAATTTACACCATGTCATTTTTCTCTGTTTCTTTTTCTCTAGTCTGCTTGTGACAGAGGAAGTCACCCGATCTACTATAATCTATTTGGCTAAATAACACGCAGTTCATTTGCATGGCATGTGATTACAAGGTTCTAGAGGACACTAATTAGGAAGACAATCTGGGGAGAGAATAGGGATTAGAAAGTATCCGTCAGTCAGATGCCTGTCAGCCAGCAGAATAATAATAATTAATCATAATTAACAATACGTCCTGTGTCAGTCGTGCATCTTATCTGAGCACTCTACAAGCATTTTGTGTTTAATCTGCATAGCTCCTTCTGAGGGGAATAGACATGATAAAATATTTAGAACTAAATTTGCAAATGGCATTTCTGAAACGAGACCCCTAAGGCGGTCGTATACAAGTGCCAAAATAAAATGCCTGATTTTCAGACGTGCCAAGCATCTGCAAACCCTGGAGCTTGCGTGCTAGTGTTAACTTTGATATCTCTGAGCACAGACAGCACGAGTACTGCCTGCTGCCTGCTGAAGGACAGCGTTTCAAGGGATACACGGGCTGTGCTGGGAAATGGAAGCCTGACCCTGTGGTCATGACTGGATTTACCTCTCATCTCTACTGTTTGCAGGCAAGGAAAGAGCCTGATCACACATGCAGGACCAAGTTCTTACACATAAGCTGCGCACAGGTTGAGGCTCTGCAAGGCCAAACATACCACAGACAGGTCAGCTGAGCTGCAACTATTCCAGTTCCAGCTCCTCTTGACGATGGTGGGAATGCTTTGAATATAGCTGGGATGCTGCCAGCAGTGATGGTAAATGTGCTGTTTGCAGGACTCGGTGTACCTACGGCTGCTAAAGCAGCTCTCAAATCACCCTCCAGAAATTGTCCAAGGCACGAAGAAGTGTTCTGGTAAACAAAATACCAAGTCGCCACACAAGTCGAATTTCTGAGTCATAACGAAAACAAAAGCAATGAGAAAAAACTCACAGCAGCTTTGTGAAACCTCCTTTGGTTTTTATATCTACACATTTTTTTTTCATAGTTTTCCCCCTCAGGTAGGATCTCGGGATGTGTAATGCTAGTTTTAGTAGCATCAGAAAACAAGCAAACAAACAAACAAGCAATCCAGATTTTGCACTCACATTGACACTGCTTTGCTGCCACCTTTCCCACAGGCAGACAATTTCTATCATTTTCTTAATCAGCAACCCTGAAATCAGAGCATTACAGAAGCTCACCATCTCCATCTCCCCAGGCTCACCGGAGAGACACATGCCAGTTCAGGTGACAAGTGTTCATGTTGTCCAGCTAATAGTATGGGCAGTCACTTAATTGGATGGTACCCCACCTCCTGCAGACCTGACAATTTTTTTTCTAACACCATTTGACTGAATAAATAGAAATAAACCCGTGCCACAGATGACTCTCCACAACCCCTGGGTATATAGCCCTTCCTGGCCTGTGTTCAGCCTTTTTTGTCCCTTTTTTTTTGTTTTTTCCTATGACCACTGTAACAAAGAACTGGTATACTTTGTAGGGGAGGAGACTAAAGTCTGCCACGTGATCTCACAGGTCTGTAGCACAATGGCAGAAATCCTCCAAGTTCTGTAAAAAATGTAGATTAGTTAGGAAATTTCTCTTTCCAAACTTAAATCAAATTGTAAAGAGGGAATACAACCAGTGTTGCAGCTTTAATGCTATATACTTGAGATAAAAAAATTCTTCCCCCTCTTTTTTTTTTTGATAGTTCTCCAATTTTCTATTTTAAATATGCTGCAGTATTTTTGAACCAGAATAATACAACCCCCTAGAAAATGATGGATATAGGACAAAAGGTCAAGAGCTCTGGCAGTGGACCAAGCACAGCAGATTATAGATTCGTAACGTCCCTTTGGAGCCTCAGAGTTATCACCACTTTGTAAACAAATGAGCAGGCTTCCCAATCCTCCTTGCTATTGTCTCAAGTTGCCTGGGAACACAGGCAGAGAATTCTACACCGGTGATCATCTGATGCTAAAGTCAGTAATAATTACTACCATGGGGCCCAACGCATTTCCTCTGTCTTTAAAGATAAAATTCCACTACTCCGTTCAACACAACACATGAAAATCTTGTGTGTAGATTTGGCGACGTGGCTGCAGAGGTTTCTGGGGGTGTTGAGAGCCCACTGTGACTTTTCTGCAGCTCTCAGCTGGAGAGATGTAGTCTGAGCTCCTGCAGAAATCCTTCTCTGAATTTTATGCAGAAGGGTCTTTTTATCTCCGCGGATGGAACTGTCTTTTCCACCCCTCTAGGCAGTCTCAAGTGTACTGTGACTAAATCCTCTCAAACTGCAGTTACCCCTGTGCTCACAGAGGACACTACCACTTGGGGCAGGAAGTGAGAGTTCATCCCTTCAGAAGGAGCTTGCCATGATTTCACAAGGCACAGCAGTAACCTGGTAACCGACATATCCATTCCTCTTACATTTTCTAGGTCAGCGTGAATCATTCTTCAGGGAGCAAATTTAACCAGGCAACCTAAGAGGACTGTAACTTCCCCAGCTCCTGCTGCCCGAGGAGAGGGTTGTGCTTTCATGGCACATGGTGTAGCCAGGGTGATGCGATCCCCACCTCCTCCCCACCCTCTCAGGGTGCTGCTTTGCTATGGACCACGAGGCTAACAACAATTCTGGTTCCAATGATCTCATCCCTCGCATCCCCCTGAACAAATGCAGAGGAAAATGAGAGAATAAAGCAATTTGGTCTGTCAGGAGACAGGACGTGTGCATGTAAGGTCACAAGGAACCTGTGGCAAGACACTGCTCAAAATGAGAGGCAAATTCCAAAGCAAGGTGCCAGGCAGAGAGGCAATTCTGGTATACACCCTAGTCTAGCCCTACATGGGATGTAGAATCATAGAATCATTCTGGTTGGAAGAGACCTTCAAGATAATCAAGTGCAACCATGAACCCAGCACTGCCAAGTCATCACTGAACTATATCCCTCAGAACCACACTTATACATAATATAAGAAATCCATGAACCTGGAAATATTAAAGGTTCCCCCACTACACACATTCGAGGCTAGAGACGTATGTATGAAAAGAATACTCTTCCCTTTCCATATGCTCTGAACAACAGCAGTTGACACTTGACTCCCTTTTACCCAGGTGAATAATACTTTCCTGCAAGACAAAAGTGTACAGCGTGTAAATTTGACCATGCTGCAAGATTTCTTTGGTGTTATCTCTGAAGATACTGTGGGCCAGTCTTGTTTGGAAGCCTGAAGCTCTCACAACATAAAGCAAAGAAAAAAAACCAGTGCCAGCAAGGGTTACAAACTGCAGTGATTTGTGCTGGGGACCACAGGGTATGACATAAACATTCATTCTTGGTGCAGCAGTTTGTGGGCAAAGAGTATCTCTCAGCAGGAATAAGCCATGAAAAACACAGAACGTGTCTTAAGCAGTTATGTGGAGCATTCCTAGCCCATAGTTATCACCAACTAGGCAAATTCTTTTGTCTTGTGATGAACTTTTTTGACCTCTTATAAAATACTCCACTTCCTCACGCCTCAGTTTCCATACAGGGGATAAAAACATTAACTTGCAGAGATGTTGTGCTGATTAATTGATGCCCAGCTGCACGTGAGAAGAAAAGTGAAATGTATGAATTTCCTTTTAAAACGGTATTTTACTATCTTGCTGAAAAAGAAACCATTTGGACCACTGCCAGCATGGGGAGGGAAGACACAGATAAGCAGAACTAAGCAAATCTTGTGCACCCCCCAAATCATGCTCTTCCAGGACTTGCTCAACACCCCTCACAAGACCAGAGTATCTGCAAAGTAGCTGCTCTCTCTATCCAGGTTTCATTTGGGCTGAATATGATTCAGGGAGCAAACTGTGACAGCTGCTGTTCAAACACAGTGGGCCTTCTGTTGATGTCAGTAGTTGTACAGGAGACCAATTTGGCTTGCTGTCCCATTTTAATGAGTGCGTGAGTGTGTGGATCCCCTGTGTGTAACACTGAGACAGTGTTAAAGCAGGTCAGGATTCGGTTTAAATTCCTCAGCCTCTGGGGCTCTCTTGCTTCCTGCTGAAGCAATCAGCTCCTCAGCAAAATGTGTGTCACCGTAGCAGAGTCAGGGGTGCCATCTGCAGTTAGAAAGCTGGACTCCACAAAATCACAGAATAGTTTCGCCTGGAAGAGACCTTCAATATCAAGTCCAACCTTCTTCCTAGCCATAACAAAACCCACTGACCCACGTCCCTAAGCACAACACCGAAAATGATGCCTTTGCTTCCAGTGCCTGCTGCATCTTCTCGTGGAGCCTCTGGAATGTGGGCCTTCGTCTTGAAAGGGAGGTCCTGGTTTGTTCTGTTCCCGAGGCTGCTGCACGGGGTAAGGAGAGTACAGTTTTTCTTGTAATCCACCTGTACAACAACCCCAAGAGCTGTTTACAGGGAGAAGCAACTCCACCATGCACAGGACAGCAGGCTCTGAAGTCACTTATTAGGTACAAAGAAGGAGTGGGTTGAATGAGGAGCTAAGCCACAGCTGAGAAGCTCTGGAAATCAGAACTTTCCTAGATCTAAGAGGTTTAAGGTTTTTGATGAAGACTAACCATGGCCCATTGTAATAAAGCTGAACATTTTTTGGGGGGGGGAGGGGGGACGACTGTGTCTAAACCCTTGATTTTGGCAAATAACAGCTGACGAAGCTGGAAGCTGTGTGCTGCACATGCAGGCTGTAAGCCTTTTGTCATTCTGAATGTTGGTTCAAGTAAACTTTCTTTGACAGCTCATTTGCATCTAAGCTATCCCCAAAGAGTCTGAGAGTTTGGAAATAATAGAGATGACATTTGGGTAAGTGTTTAAAAATGCACAGCAGCAGCATGCTCAGAGGCTTGCATTAACAAGCAGAAACGAATCCTGAAAGTGAGCTATAAAAAAAAAAAATTAATAAATAAAGCAAAGCAGAGAATGTGTCTGAATGAAGTAAACTTCACCAGGCATCTGATGACTAAGTAGGAAATGTTTTGTGCCAAAACCTGGGAAGGTAAGCGTTACTCTCAGGATGACAGCGCCAGAAAATAAACCAACAGCAAGGAGGCTCATGGCTAGGATGCAGAGCTGAGCTCAACCTCTGTGAAGTGCTCCATTGAGAAAATTGCTTGCAAATCAGGCTGAATGGCAATGGAAAAAAACAGGGCAACAGAATGGTTTCAATGAGCCAAAAAAAAATGATGTGATTTTAAATGTTCCTGTCCTCTAGCACAGGCACCGTGCCAGCAAATCTGTTCAAGCAAGCTTTGAGGATTAGGGAGATGCAATTTTCCTAGTTCCCAGGCAGTCAATGTCATGTGTAACTCTGGAGAGGTTGCTGAGTACCAGTAGGGTGTATCCTGACTGGAAAAGAGCTGGTGAGTTTGGAAGAAAGATGCTTATGCCAGGATGGGTACTGTAAAGCCATCTATTTATGAGTCCAGGTGTAGGTAGCTCCGTGCAACCGAAGCGACACAGAATTGTAGGTATGAGGAGCATTAAAGTTCATAAATTGGATTTACCACCGTTGTTTCCATGACATGCAAATATTCTGATTTTTACTCTTATTGCTATTGTAATAACTTGTAAGGGCAGCAGTTCAGCTTAGGGCCTGATTTTACAAACATATAATAAGAGACAGCATTTGCCTAAAAGCTTTTTAGTCCAAATGGGGTGAAACGAATAAAGAACTGAAGAAAAATTTTAAAAAGCAAGATGAGGGGAGGAATTGCCCTGAAGTAAAAGAACAAATTAGGGCAAAGCCAGAACTTCCAAGTTCAGCATCGCGCCCGTAACAACCGTGCAGAGCTGCTCAGTGGATATAAACCACAACTGTACTGGGATCAGCATTTTATACTCATTTTGCCAAGCATAATTGCCTTCGCTCTGAAGAAAGAGAACAGAAGCACTCAGGAATCTAGCTCTAAAGTGGGGTATTTTGGGCTCTGGAATGTTACCCAAGTATATTCATTTGTTGTGGAAGAATGGAGATCAAATTCAAGCTGTTGACAGATTCAGGACCTAGCTGTGAGCACCAGGACCTGATCCTGCTCAGGGAGGATTTACATGGTGTTCACTCCAGCCTGGAATCAGGGCTCACTCCTGCTTGCCTCTGTCTGTTCTTAACAAAACACAGCAGGAACCACTGAGCATTGGAAATAAGTTTTAAAGGTCATTGATTTCAGCTATTTATCCTCCCCTGTTTTCCACATGCTAGATTACGTGGTTTTACCTGGAGCTTTTTATGAGCTTGCTTTCTCTTCTGTAGCATAAAAAAAGTCAGCCTGCAATCTGAGCTCCTTTGCCCACCAGTGCTGTGCTCGAGAGCACACAAGAAGCCAGAAACACTCATATAAATTATCTGCAAAGAAAGATCAAAGGCAATGAGCTGGTGTTGACTGTCCCCATTCGTTTCAGTAAGCAGCCCTAGTGCGGCAGAGCTCCTGCCGAGTGCCAGGGGAGCCTGCCCTCGTTCCTTCAGACCTCTCACCCCAAATAGTGCCTGCTCAGCTGTACCCCTGGCTCCTTTTAGATTGAGGAAACACTTGAATTACAAGGAAGTAATAGTGCCCTGCAGTAATAGGTGAGCAAGAGCCTTTTCTACCTGTATTCCTGCCTGGAAAGCCAACTGGCTCACCCAAGCCTCGGTGCAGGCGGTGGGGTGGGAGGTGAGCAGCATGGGCAATGGGGAGTTTGGGTTGAGCAGGACTGAGACCGAAGGCTAACACAGCAGCACAGGCAAAACCTCTCTGCAAATTCAGTGGCTTTTTTTTGCAGAGGTCAATTAGCCAATGGGGGGCATTTTTATAGAGAAACTCTAATAGCTGAGAAGGGAACAGGATTTTCTCTGTGTTGAGAAAGATGGAGAATTTGAAAACTCATCTGCTACCTCTTTTTCTGGAACAAAATCTCTCGAGTTTTTTGTGCACTACCTGCCCTCTTCCACCCTTTCCCAGACAGGCATGTTCCCCTCTTTCCAAGCTGGTTGCATGGAGGAGCAGTCAGGTGAGGAACCAGCTGCTTGAACACTTAAGTGAGAAGCAGGCTGAGGAAACACTTTGATTTTGATAAGCAATGTTTCAAAGACCCCAAACCTTTTACTTTCAAGAATTTCTGAATTCCCATGGGGAATAAAATAAGATCCCAACTCAGAAATAGAATCAAAACACCCCATTCACTTGCCTCTTTCTAATGCTAACCCTAACTCCCTCTAAAGCAAGGACTTCTCAAACACAGGCTATAAAACAATAAAATTCCCAAAGTCCATCAATATTTATAAACTACAAGAGGCTCTGGAGAGATTATTAACCTTTATTGCTAAGGTTATTTCCATGCCTCTTCTAGGTTTTATTCCTTTAGGCTTTTCCACAGTCTTTCCAAATCACCCATGTCACAGATATCATCTGAGAGAGACAACTCCATAGAGCACAGTCCTTAATCTGAGTCCTTTTTTGTTACTTGCTCTTCTTTCAGATAAACTTGGATCAGTGTGATCATGTACATGGTTATCACATATGTTTAGTAACATGAAATGCCTTATCTGTGGCTGCATCTGCAGTTGCATTTTCATTTGGTGCAGTACTGTAGTGTTGAAATGAACCCCCTGGTCATTCCCATTTCTGCTACACAGAATTGCCTGACACATGGCAACTGGTCTTCCTTTGAAAGGACCTGCACCAAAAGCTCTACTACAGATGTGCATCAAACATGCCCCAGCTCCCAGTGAGAATATAACCTACGACCCATCCACCAGAGAGCTTCAAACCACTCGCCTTGGGATGATCAGGTGGCACCCTCCATGAAACCAGATGAATTCAAGCCCTAGATCCTCCTTGTGCAAAAGGCAGAAGGGAAAAAAACCAGCCTAGACTGTCAGATCAAGTCAGACAAATGAAGTCAACAGCAGTGGTACAGATCACTGTCTTCCCTGGGGATATTTGCTCTGTGTCAGTCTTGCTGACTGACCAATTCCCTCTTTCTCAGCGTGTCTCCATTTAGCCCATACCCAGGGCTAAACTCTAGCAGTTGCTCTACCACCTAATGACCCCTCCCCAGATGAGAAGGGGGCAGGAAAAGGAGAGGAGACCTGCGGGTTGACATGAAAAACAGATTTAAGGAAACAGCCAAACTAATACCAATATCAAGTAAACAAAGTTATACTCAGCCCAGCGAACGTATGGTGGTCACAACAAACAGGAAAGCCATCCTGGCGAGCAGACTGGTGAACAAGTCTCTCCATGAATGGGGAGAAGCCAGAGAAGGAAAAAGAGGAGCAGGATGAGCCTGATTCTTTGGCAAACCTCCCCCTTTATACTGAGCATGTCATTCCTGGGCTGGGACAGACCTGTAGCCAGCTCGGGTCAGCTGCCCTGGCTGACTCCAACCTGCTGCCACCCTGCAGACCAAGGCTGGCCCAGGATTGTCCCAGCCAAACCAGGACAGTACTGTATTTGAAAAACAAAAACAAATTAGGAATTTATTATAAACAAATTACCAGTTTGCCCTGTTACTGCTGTGAAGCGAGGCCAGTAAAATCTGGGCTAGGAGCCCTAGGAGTGATTCTACTCAGGAGCCATGCCCTCTGCCTTCACAAAGCACTGATGCCAACCTTGTTTCAGCTGAGCTCCAGGTGCTGAAGAGTTCAGTGTGGCTTGAACTCTGACACCTGGCAGAAGGAACGGTGCGTAGCTGTGGCCCTGCCTTCTCATATCCCCCAGTAAACCCTCACATTGCCACTTCTTCACCTAAGTGTTTTTCAGTGTAAACTATTTGGTAAGGATAGCTCCAATTTTGGGGAACAGGCTGATTTGTAAGCAGCTCCTGTTTGTTGTTGCTTTGCCTGTATTAAGCATCGGATTTCTCTTGGAAAAGCAGTACTATTTATTGTCCTACCTCTTACACACACTCCATCCGCCCAATATTTTATGCGGCCAGAGCACTCCTCGTGAGCTGAACACTGTGCTGGGTATGTTCCAGATCCTCAGTGTTTCCCTAGCTCTGCTGGAGAAGACTGGAGGACTTATTTGCTATATGAATTGCATTTGTGGGCTTTGATTGCTCTGTGCTTCATGCATCCAAGCTCCTCCATACTCTGTCTTATTATTCTGAACACAGACAACACTGAAGGCACATCCTGCATGCTGGTGACAAGGGCCAAGTGGTCAAGGTGAGCTAGTTTCTGCAGCTGACAGCTAGAGCTGTGATAGATAGCACCGTGTTGAGCTGCTTTTGATTCACTACCTAAAGAAACCCATTATAGGTAGGTCCCTATGGGACTAGCATGAGGTTTGAGCCAGAGCTGTGGACCTGTAGCAAAAGTCTGGGTGACTGCACCAGCACACCCTGCCATGGGTGTAGAGTAGTTCCAGATTGCATGAACCCTTAAAATAGCAAAGCTCACAAATTAGCATTCTCTTCCCTCTTCTAGTTCTTGCTGGTTCCTCAAGGAAATGTCCTATATGGGCTGCCAGTGATACCCATCACTATTTAATACAGTCAAAGCATCCAGGTATCTTTCTGGGTAATCTCATTTCCAACCTCTTCTGTTCTCACAGGAATGTAAATATGACTTCAAACCTTCAGGTCTTGTTCCGTGCTCATGAGACGACAATCACCCATGAGGGGTTGGGGTGCTGGGGCTGTGATGCATTGTCTGCTGTGGGCTGGTTCTGTAGGTAAGATGCCAGATCAAAACCTTCCTGGCTTCTGTCCAAAAAAATCACTAAGCTGGAATCCTGCCCGTGAAAAATAGACTCCAAGAAAAGGGCAAAAAATACAGCTACAACTTTTTCTGATCTGCTGTAGCTACAACGTTAAATCTAGTGAAATGATTGTACAGCATGAATAATTATAGTCTTATTTGCCTTTCTGCTGCATGGAAGAATTAAGCTCCTTGAAAAAAATTAAGAACAATGTAGTCACGGTCCATTGGAAACAATTACGAGGACAGAAGAACCTGAGATGCAGCATTAAATACCTTTCTTTTTTTTCGTCCTTTATTTCCTCTCCTTTTAGTTTTTCTTTACATGGCTTTGCTGACAGCATTGTCACATTTTTTTCCCTGGATAACTTTTGTTGTGAATTTTGTAAGATGTTTTTATCCATTCTTCAAGGCTGATGATAAGATGAATTACTTAAGGCATCCTATTGTTCTCCAGTTCTTATCAACCTTATGATTTAATCATTTGACATGGATACATTCTTTGTACATCGCTACACTATTTTTTTTCTATATATAAATCAAATGGAAATCAAAGTAACAAAACAACCCACACTGTGAGTGGATGGTCAGACAAAGCAGCCACCAGGCTGCCACTAACAAGGATTACTGATATATTTATGAAGAGAACCCTCCATTTCCATCTCAATGGACACTTGATTTGAATGTCATGATGAAATGCATTGCTTAGTGTTGGGAGAAAAAAAAAAAAACCCACATTAATTATAAATAATCAGTTCTTGATTTTTGCAATGCTTAGCATCAAATTAAAGCACAGATAAACCAGCACACACAAAGCTTTTGGCTGAGCTTAGGTGTGTCTGGGGTGCTATTGATGGGCAAGGATCTGTAAGCATTGCATTCAGACCAGTTTCAGGTAGTCAGCTTAGATGGAGGATCTCATTTCCTGAGAGAAGAAAATGGTGTTATATAAAAATGGTGTATATATATATATATATATATATATAAATGGTTATAGTTGCCGACTGACAAGCAAAACTCAGTTCTGGTGTTAGGCTTTCCCCAGGAACTTTTTTACATACACAGAGTTGTTGATGTGAGCTCTGTCTGTCACATACAGGCAGGAGCACAACAAACAACTATGAAAAAAACCCCTCACGTAGTGTTTTATTCCTGCAGACTTTGAAGAAAAGAAAAGATGAGTATTCCAGCACTGGCATATCCAGGTAAATTTGTGACACAGGAAACTAAAAGCCTTATTTTGGTACTTAATTACCTCTGAACTCCATGGTCAGCCACCTAATTATAGCCTGTGTTCAGCCAAAGGCCAGCAGAGATTCTCCTCCAGCCTATGCTGACAGGACTTGAATCTTGGTATCAGGAGCCCACAGGTTGCCTCCAGGTTATCTGTGGCTGGTGATGCAGTTGTATTTGCAGAGATACCGTGGCCGTGCCATAGTTCTAAATGCATTTCATAGTGCAGAGGTAACAAAAAGAGGCATCATGACAGGTTTCCATATGGTACTGCCTCTTCGCTGAGCAAGAGGCTCGGCGTGCAGGTTGGCTCTGTGTGACTCTTGGCTTCTTCCAAAAATACAGCTGGTCATTAAGGCGACTCTGGTGATGTTATTCAGCTGAGAGAGAAATCAAGTGTTAGTGTGTATGTAGGAAGGCAAGTAAAAGAGAAAACAGAAAGCCAGAAAGAGGCAAATCCATACAGCACACAGCATGAACGCACTCACAGAAGTAGCTTGTGTGTCCCTGCAGTGTTTTTATTTGCTTTTCATCCCACCGTAGGATGTGGGAAATAGGCTTCAGAGTGTGCTGAAACAGTGGGGGAACAAAGTGGGCTCCTCTTCATGTTCCTTGAGGAATCTTAGCTTACTGAAACTGCCCTTAATTGTTGGGATTGAAATGATAACCAGAGAAGGGCTTGGATGGGGATGTTGGCACTTTTCCTTGTGTCCACAGAAGTGAGAAAAATACCTCAGGCCAAGGTTGCTTCCCCAGTGATATGTTTGCTCAGTTATCTAACAGATCTTGCAGTTGGCAACACCTATATTTAATTACAACTTCAGCATCATGGTAATGGAAAACTGTTTTTCCTCTGCCCTCAGCCTCTTAGATGTCAGGCTCATCTGCTGCTCTTTTCCAACTCCCTGATGGAGCTGCAGTGAATAACAAGCTGGTGCTTCCGGATGCACTGTGCATAAATACTCCTGGAAGCTACCCAGAAAATACCCTCCAGGAAAATTCCAGAGACACTCTTGATGATTCACTCAGTGCTAGTGAACCACCTAACTGGATGTGAGCACTCACCCTGTCGGAAAGGGCTTAATCTAATAAGCAAAACAGGAGACTGACTCCCAGCCCCTTTTAATTTTTTTTTTTTCCCCCTTCTTTCAATGCCATCTGCTTCTCCGACCTATTTCAGAACATGCAAATTCACAAGCGAGGTGAAATTTCCCATCGACCAGTAGCCTGTGAAATATAATTACTGTGCTAATTTTGAATTCCGGGCGGTCAGCAGAGGCCAGGAGCGCTCGCTCAGCAAACGCAGGAACACAACGACAACGGATACTAAAAACAGCCACCCTGAGATTTGGCAAGGAATCCAGAACATGACAGGTAGCTTTTTTGGAGGGGTCAGAAAACAGACAACAAAATGCCCGATAAATGTGTGGGGTTTTTGGTGGGTTTTGGTTTTTTTTAGGTTGCACAGATGCATTCCCAACAGATCTGGGAAGGAAATGATAGGGAGAGGGCATTGCAGCCGGGCTGCTTCCCCAGCAACGCCCAGAAAATGAGAGGCTGTTATGAAACCTGCGCTCTCTTGCGAGCTCTTTGCTACCTTGTATGACCTCTGTCAAGTTCTGCTCGCGTTCAGCGCTGCAGCCTGTCTGCAACAGGGGCTAATGACACTAAGCCTGCTGGATAAATCCCACATGGATTTATGGCTGCGCAGTGCACAGCGTTCCGAGGTATGGAGTGTGCCAATTTGACAGTATCGCTGACAGGGGTAAGGCTGTGATGCTTTGTCAAAAAAAAACAATCTTAGAGGAATTCTGCTTATGAAATAATTTTCCCATTGCTTCACAGTGGAATAGAGGAGTGAGATTTAATACTGCGTTTGAATGGCAATCATTCTGCTGCTTGCAGTAAAGAGAGTACATAGATGATTTCTTTTATTATTCTTCTTATTATTCTTTTAGGAACACCTTTGGCATTCACCTGATATCAAAGAATGTGTTTTGATGTGGTACATGAGCCAAACCCTGGGGTAAATTAAACTAGCACAGCCCCGACAAAGTAACCGCAACATCAGTTTTGTCCATTAGCATCTTTAACAACATTTAACATTGATATCTAACATCTCTAACCCTGGTGGGTCCCAGGCTGTGACGCTGAGAAGAGGTGAGCTCAGCTTGACAAAGCAAAGCCCCAGCTCTCTTCTGGGGGAGCAACACTCTTTGACCTGCTGCACTGCTTACCTTGGGTGAGGAGCTAGAGGCGCTGCCGGGTGTGCTCATAGCAGGACCCCAGGGAATCAAAACAGCAACCGTTTTGCACCTTGTCTCCCTTTCTTGGGAGGGCATACATACAAGGTGTGCATGGATTGGATGGGTGAGCACATCTCCCTGCATCTGAGACCAATTCCAGACTATTGTAGCATAGACAGAAGAATCGGAGAGCTCAGCAGAAAAGATACAGAAGGAATTCCTAATGCAAAGATAAGACAAAATGTACTGAACAGAGGCAGGGGGAAATCCATTTTGACATACGTGCTTAAATCAAACAGCCCAGTGATTAGAGCACTGGTTCAGATGTAATCTGATTTTGGTCAGATCTGTCTGAAAATCCTGTCACAAAAGGCAGTTTCTCTCTCCCCTTGGCACTGCACATCTGCATCTGGGGGCAGAAGGAGAGGCAGGGGTGCTGCTAGATGGAAGTGCCAGGCAGCACAGGGCTGGCTTGCTGCAGGTGCTCCTGGGCCAGGATAGAAGCTGCCCTGCAGGTTCAGTACAGCGATCTGCAGTGTAAATGTGTTTTAACAACCAGCTGGGAAAAGCCTCCTGCATCACATGGCTGGCATCGTGTGGGAACTCCACGTAAAAGCAGAATTCAAATCCAGTGCTGAGAGCTGCTGCTTTAAACATAAAGATGTTTTTCTCCTCCCTCCCTCCCCAACATTAACATGTTCTCCAAGTCAGAGCCATCTGAATGAGGCAGGGTAAGAAGAAAACTAACCACAACTGAATAAATCATAGAAATCTATATGCACAGATTACAGATTCACAGAATGGTAAGGGTTGGAAGGGACCTCGAAAGATCATCTAGTCCAATCCTCCCTGCCAGAGCAGGATCACCTATGCATCTATCTGCATGATCTGGATTGTACACACACGAGGGGTTTGCATAGGCAAGAATTTTTAGGGTGGCAAAAAACCACCCATTTTTCCTCAGTGTTGTTCTTAGAAAAATTCAGTTGAGGTTTAAAAAAAACCTCCCATCAGTCTGAAACAGGCAGGCAACACAGTAAGTCAGTTTTGAGTGATGCAAATTGGTGTAGTTATTTGAACAGTTAGAGGCAGACATAATAATTGTTCCCCTCTGCCTATATTAAAATGTCTCTCTGCTATACAAAGTCTTCCATGAGCTGCAGCTCTCCTTTCTTTTAAGTTGTTGTCTGAGTTATGGTGAAACAATACTGAACATTTTTCTGTCACGTTGGGTCACAGGACCGACACAGTGACAAGCAAATGAAAGAGCACAGGCAAACAAAAGCAAGGGGTCAGTGTATAGATGTCTGACATTATATCTGCCTGGAAATTATTCCAGAAGTCAACATATGCAAGAAGTTAAGTGTGGCTTATATTTTCCCTTTGGTCCAGGGCCCTGGCTTTCTTAACGGCAAACACTCACAAACACACCATCTGCTCTAGAAGAGTGAGCAGTTTAATGAGGAGGATCAGATTCTTTCCATCTCACTTAGTCCTTGGTGCCCGTTCCATTTTCTGGGCAGCTGTCATCTGCAAGCAATACAAAATTTCCTTTGGTTTTCTTGAGCTGTTGTTCAGACTCTTAACTCATTAGGTCAGTGATTGGGGATGCACTCGGGGATGTCAAATACATTTCCTATGATTTTGAAATAATTTGCTTTTTGAATGAAAGATAACTGATGGCATCACTCCTTTTCCAAAGACCTTGCTTTGCTTTCGCCTCCCCCGGGGGAAAAGGCTCCAGGTCCTTTCCCTCAGCTTCCCAGGGCTTCTCTCCTGGCTGCCATAAAAGCAGGACTTTTTGCTCCGGGAGGTGATGCTCCTCACTCAAGGTTTACCCAACTGACAGCCACATTAGCAACCAGCAAGGAGTCCGTGAGCAACCCGAGGCTTAATTTTCATAAACCTGAGCCATTTATTTCTCTAATCCCATTGCACAGCCAAAGAAGCCTGAGTGTCCAGGTGGAGCAGCAGAGCCTGCCACGCTCCATCTCTGCCAGCTACTCCCTGAGGCACTTTGGCGGTTCATTGCACTTGTGCCAAGGAAAATGCCAGCAGGGTCCACGTCCAGACAAAGACATAACTAGATCATTCTTTATGTTTGAGATGAAGGTCCCGTTATGCTGCTGTCACCATGAAATAGGACCTGAGATATGTCCCTTTTGCACAGTCCAGCTGGTTTAACAGCGGTTTGGAGGAACTGTGAATTCAGTGTATGGTTTGGTGGGATAAGGAGAATGAAGCTCAGAGAACAACTGCTATCTCATCTTCATTAATGTCTGTGTAAAGACTTACACAGTAAAACGAGGCTTATGACTCACCTCCCTGAGCAGCTCTGGAGGAAATGTTCATTCTACAGAGAAACAAACACAAAGCAAGAAGCAAAGATAACCCGCCCACTGTAAGCACTTCTGTGTGAACAGAAAGACCTATCCTTTGTAGGAGGGCACCACGTTTTCCAGAGGATAGAAACCCCAGGGTAGTAATTACCTGAATCTTCAACCTACAAAGCAGAGGGAAAGAATGAATGTCAGGGGGGAAGAAAATGTCTCAATATTTAACAAAAACAAGAGATGTGCCCTGACTGTGCTGCTGAGATCCTGATCCAGATGGCAGCCTCAATTTTGAACTCCCAAACCAGAGGTTTATCTGGTTTCAGTTCAGGGCCTCTTACAGAAACAAAAAAGCCAAGACCGAAGTCTAGAGCTGGAATGCTGGCCTCAGACTCGGGCCTGTATTTGTGGCAAACTGTGATATCTTATAAGAAGATCACTAAGAGGAACTACATATATTACCAAGAAAACCTGTTAGGCAGATGGCTAAGTACCAAAGATTCCAGTCTAGACTGGAGTCTGCTGCAGGGTAAGTCACTTACAGCAGGGAGAAACTAAAGTTTATGACACGGTGCCATTTATTATTAAAAACACAGCAGTGTATTTGATTTTTGAGGAGTTGCCCTTTATCTTCTTGTCGCTTTTTCCTTACGCTTGTTCGTTTCTCTTTCCACAGTCATGTTTCCCTCTAGCTCAAGGACATGATTTTCAGGATGACTTACAGCTATGCTGCTGATTCTATGTTCATGAGAACACACCCCGGTTCTGCTGTTATTCTGCCTTCTTTCCATTGCTGCAGAGCTCCCTGGCATGTAGAGAAACTGTTGTTTGCAACGGTGACCTTGGCTTGCAGGACACGGCGGTTGATGTGGAGGGAAATCCTGCTGGTAGGAAAAGGACTTGAGTGGGAAATGCCAGCACCTGGGCACTAGGGATCCTACCCAAGATCACAGTCTTTTGGGGAACAGTGTCCATTGTGGTAAGACATTTGCATGTCTCTTTTTCCATCCAAAAGTTTTCCATGCCTGTGATTCCTACCAGCCTCAAACGTCTCCTCCAAGAAGGGGCTAGCAATTATTCTTAAAAACAGGAACAAAGCAAGCTTCTCTCTCTCTTTTTTCTTTCTTTTCTTTTAACTGTGGTCATTTACTTCTTCAGCCCCAGGTTCAAATGCCTGTCTCCCCCTGGGCAGGACAGCCCTGGTGACAAGGTGGCAAAGCACCACTTGCAGACTGCTGAAGACCCTGCAGCTGCCTTTCAGGAGTAATGTGTACCGTCAGCATGCTGCCCAGACAGGTGGCTCTCAGGACACTTCAGTGGACACTTCAGTGTTGCTTCACTTTGTGGACCTCGGAGAGGTGGAGGGGCAAGTTTGCTCCTCAAACCACAGCAGAGCTGAAGGGTTTTGGAAAGTCCCAGTTCAAACAATGACATAGACAAACAGTTTTAAGGTCACACACAGTCACCTGGTGTGTCAGCGTATCTTCAGGGCTAGTTTGCTGCTGGACACGTGCTCTGTATTGCCCTTTTGGAACTTCAGCTTCTGAAGCAAGAGTTGGGTTGGCTTTGGAAAGGAAGTCCAAGTGTTGGCCGTGTCTCTGTGCCTGGCTTACTTCAATCACCAATAGTGTTTGAATGAGAGTCCTCTATTGACTATTTATAGCTCTAAACAAGGAAAACAAATACTGTCTCTTCAGATGAGCTGCCAATGTCTCTGTAGTTCCTGCAGTTGTAGTGCTAGGATTGGAATTTGGTGCCAGATGCATGGATTCCTCAGACAAACAGCTTTCTGGCAGGAGAGAGGAAGTTCTGGCTCCAGGAAGCCTGTTTATGTGAAAAGTTGTCATGTTACCATCTATCACTACCTGCACTGATTTGCTTTGAAGAAGCAGAGAAGCTAGACACTGACTCTTGGATAAAAATAGACATGGCAAACACCTTCACACCTAGTTCAATCCCATCATAACCACTATGTGACCCTAACAGGGTAGCTACAGACAAGCATTTTTGTTTAGGCACCCCAATGGTAAAAGGAAATGCTAATTTATAGTGATTTTTCTCCTGATGCTGCAGATGGAGAATGATGCCCTTTGAGCTCCTGACAAAGCACAGAAAGAGATACGTCTGTGAGATCTTCACCAGATGGTGTTGGCCAAAAAAGTCAGATTCTTTTCTGGGGCAGAGTTTGTGGACAGCTGCTAGGAGGAGAAAGGTTTGCTTCAGATCCTGGATCACAGAAATCACTGGTGAAGGAACAGAATGGTCTTCAAGAATAAGGATGGGTCAGCAAATAGCACACAGGCTAAATCGGGTCACTCAGGAGAGGAAGGCATCAACTTCCAGGGGCAGATTGATTCCCCTCCCTGCTCTTGTCTCACCCTCCCCCAGCCTCCAAGCAGCTGAAAAGGAGTCTGCATTTTAGCTGGCAAGAAATCAGCAAGTGACTCGTTGTTAAGCTCTGGGCAAGCTGGTATGGTTGGCTTGCTTGACCTTTTTGTTCCAGGAACTTGGTGCACGCATGAGTGCTATGAAGTTAGCTGCTGGGCACCCCCCACCAGTTCCTCCACCCTGGCAGGAGGTCATTCTGAACCTTGCTCACCATCCCTGAGCACAGGGAAGCACCAGTCCCGTTGGCTCTTCCGCATCCCTCCCATCCTGCTCGCACACGGAGCAATCACGATTCCCACCCACTATGTTTTCAGAGCTGTCACAGTTTGTTTTCTCCCCACTGCTTTTCCCACCAGTGATGGTCCTTTAGCTGGGGCTGTGAGAGCCCTCCGTGTGTTACTCCTGGCATCAATTCCCAGCTCACACCACCTCCTGCAGGAAACTGGAAAACCCTGAAACCATGATGGCTTTTTACCACCCGGTGTTGTTGAAGGTAGTGCTGAACCAAGGGGCTCCAGGGGCAGTTGAAGCTGTGTGGTGTCACGAGCTCCTTGGAGATGGGGAGGTTTGGCCGTGGCCTGCCTGGACCGAGCGCTGGTGGGAATTTCCCTGGGGAGGTGCCAGCCTGGCAGCAGCTTGCCTGCCCCAGCGCGCCTCATCTCATGCCCAGCCCTGTCCTGCCTCTCCCAGACCGCTTCCCACTCAGCCCCTCTTGCTGAGGGCCAGCGCTGCTCCCTGCCAGGCCACCTCTCCCCGGGGCAGCTGAGCTCCCAGGCCCTGCACTGTGTCCCCCAGGAACTCCCCGCCTGGGCTTCCTCCAGCAACGCTGTGCTTGGGCCCTGCCGGGGAAATTCCACCTCTCTTCTGGCAGTCTGCCTCAGTTGTGGTCTTTCTCCTTTTAAACCCATTTCCCAGTCTCTACTTTTTGTTTCAACAGGCTCCTGCTGGCTGAACCCACGGGCACAAAGGCGACCGATGCCTTTCCCTGGCACCGTGTGATGTTTTCAGTGAAAATCAGAATTCAAGAAGGATATTTGACCAGGCATTTCTGAAGCTAAGACTTATCAATTCATAATTTAAACACTCCATGGATAGCTTGTTGTTTAAAACCGTATATGGGAACTCTGAGCTGTAATTTTCCCCCTCCTTTGATCAACGTGCTGCTGTGCAGTGAAACAGTGTAGGCCGACGGATGAGAATTCTCCCCCAAGGGCATCGCGTTAGCAACGCAACAGGCCTGATTTAGCAAGGAAATAAATCTTGAGATGTATGAATACTGCTGCAGCCGGGGTTCTTATGGCACTCGGGGAGGAAATCAAAATCATTTCAAAATACAGAAGCCTTCATTCTACAGTTCTTTAGCGTTTCAACACTTGTATGTACCTTGGAATGAGCAACTACGTACCTTGACATGAGCAGCTATGTGCTGGAGGATAAATCACCAATGTAACTGGCAACATCTTTACATCCTGCCTTTGTAGTCTCTTGTGGGTTGAGCTCTCCATAGAGATCTTAGGAAAAAAAGATTCCTTAGACACTAGGAAAAAATTCTTCACAGAAAGGGTAGTGAGATATTGGAATGGGCTGCCCAGGGAGGTGGGTGAGATATTGGAATGGGCTGCCCAGGGAGGTGGGTGAGATATTGGACTGGGCTGCCCAGGGAGGTTGGTGAGATATTGGAATGGGCTGCCCAGGGAGGGGGTTGAGTCCCCATCCCTGGATGTGTTTAAACACCACTTGGATGTGGTGTTGGGGGAGATGGTCTAGGGGTGAACTTGTAGAGCAGGGCTGATGGTTGGACACGATGATCCCAAGGGGCTTTTCCAACCCGAGTGATTCTGTGATCTTGATGCAGTGAAGGGAGGAGGAAAGCCAAGCAGATAGCAGTAGAAGGCTGGGTAGCACAGGCGTAGCTATTGCTAAATCCCTCTCTTGTTTATTAATTCTATTTAAGTGTAACAGCATTTTAGTAAGAACATCTCTCCTGTGGTTCAAACTCAACCCTCTCTCCACACAGCCACTTCTGAATGTTCTACCATCAGGAGGTCCCAGGAACTACCATGGCTCCTGCTCCTGAATTTACCCAGAGAGTCATGCTGCCTCTGAGGTTTTTTCTCATTTAGGTTCTTGTAGCAGAAATTTAAGACTACAGCCTTTGAAAAAGGCATTGCACACACCCAACGGGATTACAGCAGCTGCACTGCAGCTCTGAAGGTAAATGAGAACTGAATTCTCTGAGAGTTTTCTTGCCAAGCTGTACTAGCTTTGGAGAGCAAACATCAGCACAGGAGCTGACTTTGTGACAAGTGGCTGGTACGCACGGAGACACTGACGTGAGGCGTGAGAGGCACCAAATGAAACTTTGGGATCAATCCTCCTGCTCCTGAAGAAGTGTAGAAGACAGAAACTCCAGTTGTTTCCACAAACTATTCTGTTCTTTTTTGGTTTTGATTTTTTTTTCCCCCCACTGCCACCCATTACACATTCAGACAAAGGTTCTTAGGAGAAAAAAAAAAATTATAGTATTGTTTAGGTTGGAAAAGACCTTTAAGATCAAATTCAACCATTCTCCCAGCACTGCCAGGTCACTGCTAACCCATGTCCCTCAGCAGCACATCTGCACAGCTCTGAAACCCCTCCAGGGATGGGGACTCCACCACTGCCCTGGGCAGCCCTTTTGGGGGAGAAATTTTTCCCAATATTCAACCTAAACCTCCCCTAGTGCAACTTGAGGCTGTTTGTACTTGTCCTGTCACTTGTTCCTTGTGAGAAGAGACCGACCCCACTCAGCTCCAGCCTCCTGTCAGGGAGCTGTTGACAAGGTCTCCCCTGAGCCTCCTTTGCTCCAGGCTGAATAGCCCTAGGTCCCTCAGCCGCTCCTCCTAAGACTTGTGTTCCAGACCCATCCCCATCCCCAGCTTTGTTGCCCTTCTTGAGACACAGTCCAGCCCCTCAATGTCCTTTTTGGAGCGAGGGGCCCAAAACTGAGGCCAGTATTTGAGGTACAGCCTCCTTCATGTGGAGTACAGGGGAACAATCTCTTCCCTAGTCCTGCTGGCCAGGCTGTTGCTGATATAAGCCAGGATGCTGTTGGCCACACTCTTGCTCATATTCAGCTATCTGTCAATCAACAGCCCCAGGTCCTTTTCCAGCCACTCTGGCCCAAGCCTGCAGCATCACAGGGGTTGTTGTGACCTAATAGCACTCTGGCAAACAAGAGGTGACTCCTTCTGCAGAAGGGCTACGTGGCTTGCGGAGTTTAAGACTTCCTATTGTTCCTTTTGCACTCCTCCCACCACTTGGTAGCTCACAGGGGTTGGACCCAGCACATCCAAGAAGCAGTGTACTGGAACTGCAAACACTGAGCACCACACACCACAGCAGTTGGGGATGGGTAGGCAGAACTTCTCTAGCGTAGAATGATCAACTACATTTCAAACAATGCTTCAGAAGAAAGCTGTGAACAAACCAGAGCTATTCTTACATTGTTTTGTGTAGTATTTGATCTTGCATATAAACCAAGTGAGGCTTTTAGCGATTTGCAACAAGCAGGTAATGGGATTGTGTTAAAACCACACTGGCTGTAGAGCACATGGATATACCGACCTCACCTCTCCTCCTGGAGAGGATCCTGAACCTCTGGCTTGTGCCAACTAAGAACCGGGCTCCCAGCCGTTTGAGGTAGCCCAGGACTTGCCCGACTCTGGTCTGGCTCTGCACCTTGCCACTCCTGCCCAAGCCTTTGCAGAGCTTTACAAGCCTGGGCATAACCTGTTTACAGAAGTTACAGGCTTTGCCTGCATTCCACCACTGCCCTGCAACATGTTAAACCCCACCTTGATTTGAGTTCTAACTACTGTAATTTTTTCTACTGTAATTTTTTTCATTAGGGATGTCTAATTACACAGCCAATTTAATTACAAGGACCTGGAGTTAATGCTTGCCTGTAACAGCTTGATCTTGTTGAATGCTTTCAATCAGATGCCTGTATTAACATCTCTATATTAATTTACAACCCATTTCAGACAGCTGCCATGGGGTGATGGATTAGATGTTACCGATGTAATTCTGTTCACACAGGACAGAGAGATCTTGGTGCTTTAGCCCTGGCACACAGCAGCTGGCCACAGTGTGCTCTGAGAACCCTTCCTTCCTTCTAAACAGTATATAGGGACAGTAACTTCTTTGTCAGAACTGTGATGTTTTTCAAGTGAATTCAGTGGCATGCACTTGCTGAGAGATTAAATTTTCATCTTTAAAAGAGGACATTGAGACAAACAGCTCTTGCATTGTCAGCCAATGTGTTCCCAGCCACCTTCCCCCCCTCCCTGATCAAAAGTTCAAGATAGCCTAAAATAATTCTAGGGCCTCAAGCTTCAATTCCTGAGTAACTATCTTAACAACAGGACATGATATTCTCTGATAATGTCTTAAATAATAATAAATTACCTTTATAAGGTCATAGTTAAGTGACTTCAGTTCACACTTGCTAGAATAGAGCCCCATGGATTCCAGAGAGCTTTGGTCTGATCTCAGCACTGGTTCAGCTTACTGGGGGAGGTAAGGCAGAGCACCATAGTGAAAAAGCTCAAACACCATCTCCAAGAATGCAAAAAGAGAGTCCTAAATTAGTAAATATGAATAGCTTCAGTCAAAAGACACCAACACATCTGTCATTAAAACTTTCCTAGACAGGACTGCTGAAACTCCCAACCCTCAAGCTGTATTTTTTTTCATTTCTATCATCTCATTGCAATTTGGGGCTATTTACTGTAGGAAAGTGCTTTACAAAGTGAATTCCAAAGGCTTAGTTAGAATCTGCCAGCCATTTGGAGTACACTGCCTGAACAAGGGTGGTTAGACCCTTGAAATTCTCATGCAACTGAGTAAACTTAATTACCTCTTAAAACATGATGCAACGTTTAAGACTGTAAACATGAAAATACTTCATGCTGTATTTTTCAGTTCAGTAATGCCTCAGATGAATTTCAGAACAAAACTGAAGTCTTATCAGTGACACAAAGTAGATTTTTAAAGTCCTTTATTAATCTGAATATAAAAAGACAGAAGTTGCCTACGATATAGGACAAAGCTCTTGCTTCATGAGGAAACAAAATTTTCTTTACAAAGTGAAAAAATAAATACCCTCTTAGAGTAAGGTTTATATGCTAATGTGTCATAAAAAAGTAGAGTTTTAATATTTTGACAAAATGTCTGTGCAAAGAAACAGATGCATAAACACACATTACTGCTACATTAAGGCAATATGAAAAGTATAGTCAGAAAATTTCAGTAAAGTGACAGTGTACTTTTCTAGCTTTAAGCCAGTATTGCACCCAAACACGGTCTCCAGTTCCCTCTGCACCCTGGAGAATACACTAGGAAACCAGAGGCCAAAATGCCCAAGTAGGGGGGTGGAGATCAAAGACATTTTAGCTGGAAATGACCTTCCCAATAAAGTTGTTAACTGAAGAAAGCATTTAAAATTATACACAACCCTTATTTCAGAAAGTAACAGTAAATGTTTAATAGTTTAAAATCAGTCTCCAAAAATAAAGCCACCTGAAAGGGCAGCTGACTGCAGCTCCTGAGACCACCAGCCTAGTTGGATGTGGGAAACCTGGGAGTATGTTGCCCACTGAGAGCTGTGACATCCCATTATAGTGCTGGCACAGAACATGGCCAACTAGAAGAGACTTTGCTGACCCCACCCCTCAACATTTTAACAAACTCACCCTACCCTCCCAAAGCTATTCTCTCAGAATTGTTTTCCATTTGATAGAATTCTGAGTTAAACACAGCTATTTGATGAAGCCTTGGGACTTCAGGTTAAAAACCGTATTTAAAAAGAAGTCCTCTCCTTTTTAAAGCAGTTTACTAAAAGCAGAAACTACGAGCCATACTGAACTGATATTTGTAAAAGCTTGTCTTACTACTAAAATAAATGGAGCGACTGTACTCAAAAGGATGTAGGGAGTGTAGAACTGGGTATATCCATGTGTACACCACACTTCTCCAGGGTCACCTAACTTGGTGGCAATGCCGCCGTGCTGCAAACTTACACGCTGTTCTCCTCTGAAGCAGCAAGAGCTGATTACACTTCCACGCTCAAAAGCTGTCCCAGACCATCTGACATAGTGAATGAAGAATATTTACGTTAAGAAATGCAGTATTTTTGCTTTTGATCACGGCTAGGTGCCGGAGTGATTGCCTTCTTCACAATCAATGGTTGCATTCTGTATTAGTGCAGTTTAAAGAGTACATGATGAGTTTAAAGTGTACACGTAGATCATATCACAGTCAGGTTGAGAAGACTGGTGTGGGTTGGCAAGTACACATGCTGGACGTGCTCTACACGAGACCTGCAGACAGGACATGACTAGAAAGAAAAAAACATTAGGAAATTAATTGATACTTTGCATTCTGAAGAGTCTCTACACTAATTGGAGACTTTCCTCAACGTACAACAGAGCACTTTTCCACAGTCTCCATATTTAAAACAGGGTATCATGAGAAGCACACAGTTAATTCTTACCCTCACCACTGCAAGTTAGCTTAGCACAGCTAGAACTCATCTTTCAAATGCATCATCTAAACAGAATGCTCTTTGGAATTAGTTTACCACAAACAAAACATTGAGTTCGGCTAGAATATCAATGTGAAGATATTAACCCATGACTCAAGTACTCAGAAACCCAAAACTTCAACATATTTGGTAACACATCTCAATGGCACTGCAATTACCTGTAACTGGGCAGCACAGTTCTTGCAGCATACTGTGTGGCCACAGGGACAGAAGGTTGAATTTATTTCTTCTCCACAACACACCATACAGAGCATGGACTCCTTTAGCTTCCGCAGCTTCTCTTGCAGAGCTTTTGTTTGCTGGCAGCTAAGCCCCTCACAATTGTCACAGTTCATGCTACTTTCTGAAGACTTAAGGGGAGAACTTGGTGGTGTTTGGTCACTTCTTGAAACAAGATCCACAATGCCAGCATTATAAAGAGCTCGCCTTGCATGATCATAAACTTCTTTTGATGTTCTTTTAATGTCAAAGACATATTTTTTACCAAGATTAATGTTTTCATTCAGGAATAGGGATGCTAGATGGCCCTTTAAGTCTCGACTGTACTGCATCATGACAGCACTAGTGACAGTGTCACACCTACAAAACAATATGACAGATGCAAACTTGGTTAGTTCATACCAATAAACCTATCCCCACAGTAATTTGTTCCCAAAGTTGAAGTAACAGCACTGAAGTTAGAGCTAGTAGAGAAGTCTGAGGTAATATTAAAGCTCCTGAATGTTGTTTGCATGACAACTCTACTTTGAAAAGTGCAAAATGGAAGCGTGACAGCTATTTTACTTCTTCAAAATGTGAAGTGTCTGGTAAAATGGAGTCAGCCTATGGAAGGGACTTCAGGCATTACCCAAACAGCCAACACTTGCTTAAGGCACAATTCAGCTTGGCAACACCTCTTGACATTGTAATTTCCAAGCACTGCATTAAAGAATTCCAATTAATAGTCTTTAGCGTAAGAGCTCACTCTTTACACAGGCTCAGAAATTTTTAGCATAGAGTCCATTAATGTCTTTAACCAAATTTCCAGTCAGTACTTTATATACTAGTATCAGTACATCTGAAGGGAACCAGTGTGAATGCAGTGTAGAGAGCTAAATTAAGCCATTTGTTTGCTACTATTTCATCTACCCTGAGCACACCTGTCACATGTTTCAGTGATAGGTAAATCTGCAGAAGCCTATTAAGGCCTATCACTTCTCTAAACAAGGTAGGAAAGAGAATACATCATCTCACAGGGCCTAAGGTTCAAGATCTAAGCTTATGGCCAAATGCTATTGCCTAACTGAAATTATGCTTAAATTAAAAGCAGAAACTGCAAAGGACAGCAGAAGTTACAAGCAAAGATCAAAGATCAGAAAGTTAAGACTAAGAAGTTACAGAAGGCTTTATAGCCTGGAAAAAAGTACAGAGTGCAAAACAGTGGAAGAGCATGTAATTACAGAGCAGAACAAGACATGCTTAACATCAAGCTCACAAAATAAGCAGTGGTTAGATGCTGATTAGCTGCAGTGGTTAGAAAGACAACTAGCTGGTTTTAATTGCTGTAACTATTAAAATGATCATATTTGAGAAGCTGGACAGGTCTTTCCCTAGTGTATGTAATTTGCTCTGCTTTAAGTCCAATTCTTCTCTTATGAAGTAATTTATATTAACTATTGTGGATCAGTTGAGAAGACACCACTAAGTGTTTGGTAGTTCTACTGATCAATGGTGGATCTCACAGGAATGAAAAGAGGTTTTAAAAATATCTGTGATCAACAAATGAGTATAATGCCCCTACCCCAAAGAACAACAGGATAAAGACAATGGACAGCTGCTGGCATGAAGGAAAATCCTGGGCATGTGAGAAAGGACAGAGGAACTGTAGGCTAAAAATTTAAATACATGGGATGTGAAGGTGGCAGGTAACTTCTAGCAACCAGTGGAGCCAAACAGAGGAGAAAGAAGTGCTTATGAGCTGCACCTACATAGTCTGAAGGACAGGATCTTTTATCTTTTTGCACACTTTCTCCCTTTTATATGGGACAAAAAAAAATGTAGAACACAACGAGTTTACATTCTGAAGCACTGTTATTCATTGAGGTAGACCAAGAAATTCTGCTTGTCTTGTGCTCCCACCCCACAAAATGGAAAGCAGGAAAAACCTGTTCAGCTTCTGGACTTAGGAGGAAAGTAGAGGCTGTGAAGACAATGAAATCTTGTAGAGAATTTCTGAAGTGCAGCCAGATTTCTGGCTGTGCAAGCACTTAATTCAAACACTGAAGAAGAGCAGCAGTTTACTCCAGCAGCAATACTGACCTGTAAAACGCATGCGTCTCGGTAATGGCTCTGTAGAGTCCACTTGCTGCCCTTGTGCTGATCATCTTGAACAAGAGAACTACACTATTACCAGACTCCTTGGTAACAGTCAGATATACATTCTTCCCAGACTGAGTTGCCATTTGAACAACAGGATAAGCAATCCTATTAATGAATGTAAAAAAAAAGGAAAGGTCATTTAGCTTTTAAGGATAAGGACATTTTCCACAAGCTACTAGGGTGCACTTTCATCACAAGTTAGAATAATCTCTGACTGTTGTCTGTAATGCTGGATTGAAGATGCCACCTCAAAAATACAAACAAAAATCAAGGGTAGTAAGGTCAGTTGTCTTGATTTTAAGCAGGTAGTGTCCTCAGACCCTATATTCCAATAGCTCCTTTTAGTAAGTCACAGAGCAGTTCTGTGTATTTATATAAAAAAATAGAGACATGCTCAGTACTTCTGGAAGGTGAAAGTAGTTCCACAAAACACATACCTGTTGATAGGACTGAAGTCATCTTTACAGATGGATATGCCTTCAGGTCCCACACCAATAAGGAGTTTTTGCCCTTCACTGTCTCGCACCGAGTGCCACTCTACCCCATAGTTCTCCAGTGTTGTAACAAGCTGTAGAACCTGGTATTCAGCAGAAGCTTGACTTAGGCCTTCTAACTCCTTGTGCTTTGCAATAATGCTGGTGATAAAAAAGATTAAGGATAGGTAAAATAACTGAAGTATTTTAGATGACCTAGTTAAACACATTATTAAATGCTCCTGACCTGCTTTACCTGGCTATGGATTTCCAGTGATCATAAACTGGAAAGGGAAAATTACCAAAACATCCTGAGTGTTCAGGACACACTACTGTGTCTCTTCCCCTCCAAATATTTATCTGACCAACCAAGAAGCTTGTAAATAAAAAGAAATACAGAAAATAAAGCATGACAAAGTACTTTGATGTTCAGGAATTGAGTTATGAAGGTGTTTCAGAAATTCTGTTTACTTCTCAGTGTAAGGGTATGAAGCCAGGTAAATTTGTTATTTTCCTTCACAAGTACAGGTCTAAGACATAGTTCCAATTTGATTACCCTGCTTCAAGTACTCAGATACCTCTATTTCCCCAAGTACTAGAGTTCAACAGCTTTTGGTTTTCACAAAGAAAACCCTCATAACATCAGCTTAAAAAATGAACTGAAATCAGAACAGCAGTCAAACATTCAGGCATTTTTGATATCCAGAGCCATCTATTTTTTTTTTTAGCAACACAAGATAAACCATAGCATCAGCAATTAAAGGTGTAACCAAATGTTATGCTTCCTGTCTCCAAAAAGGGGGTTGTATCACTGTGCTCTTTTTTACCTCTCCAAAATGGTAGTGGTGAGCTCTTTTGCACACAACTCTTCATAATTGTACTTGGCAGTGTTCTGGTTATAATCTCCAAACTTCATCTGTGCCAACAATGCACTAAGTTCAATTGCATGCTCTGAAGAACACTGAAGATTACCAGCAAGAAGATCTTCCTTTATATGCAGGAAAAACATGTGCCTGCAATGGAATCAGAAATGTTTGCTTACACAAAATGTTAGAAGATGTTTATAATCAAGATAGGTATCAAGTAACATTTCAGATACATGCTTGGTAACCACTGGTTTAGTAATCAAGAATTTGCAATGAATGTACTAAGCAGAAGTCTGGCATAATGGAAAGAAAAGGGCCCCTCATTATTTGAGGCCATTATCTAAAAGCACAATTAAAAGAAACAAGCACTAAAATACCATGTTCTTAAGAATATGAGCTGTTTTAACTCTTAAGGACACTTACTAATTTCAATTTAGTGAGTAAAACATCAATGAAATGTATTTGGATTTGTTTCCTATGTTTACATTTTTTTTGATTGGCATTTACAAGTTATTCTGTATTTCAGAAAAGACAATTTGTGAAGAGCAGCCCAAAGGAGCATACACACATCCAGCACACAACAGAAGCCACAATTTCTCTACCTAGTTGAAATGCCTCTACCACCTCAAAGGGAAGAGAGTGACTGTGCCAGCAACACGATTAACGGAGTAACTTAAAGCATCAGAAAAGGTGCTGTGGAATAAAATACAACAACATCTACTGTGTAATCACATTTGTCAGTCCAAACTTTACACCTGGGATGAAGGCACATTTGACAACTAGCTGGAAAATTCACAAAGCTGATCTCCATTATCTAATAGGTCAGTTAATTAGGAGAACCCAAAATTTCCAGCAACACTAACAGCAGCCTGCTAATTTCCTCTACAGTCTACCTTAACTTCTATAAATTCATCCTTATCTTCCCCCAAGGATAAGAACAAATGCTAAGAAATTTTTATTACGACAGCATATTTATAGAAACCAGAAGTAGTTGGGTATGACTGAAAAAATAAAATCTTGCAATAAATGAAGCCTTGTACCCACGGGGATGTGGTTTAGCTTTCACAGTAATGAGACATTTACATTTGAGTTTTTCCAAAATTAAGTGGAATATACTTTTCTTAAAAAGCTATATTGAATCCCTGATCACTGAATTTCAAGATGCTAGCAAGTGAGTAGCTTCCCTTCCAACAGGGCTTTCAGACAGTATCTTACCTATATCCTGTTGGAGTGCCCTGCAATTCCATGTACAACAGGGCAAATCTAGCTACTGTTTTCACCACTGTAGGCAACTACATAACGTGCAACGTTTGTGTTCATTCTTAGCTCTATGGTAAATGCTGCAGCTAAGAAAATACTGGCCTGAAAGATTCCCTGCATACAGAGCTTTTGCAATCAGGAAAAACCAGGTATTAAATTATCCCATAAACTGCCCTACTACCAGCAAGTTACAGCCCCAACACCCTTTGCAAGCAGTTTGAGGAACGGTAGAGCTTCAGTGCCATTGTGACACAAGTGCTTAATTGCATCATTCTGTCTAGATAAATTTACACTTCAAAAGCTCTCGTGGACATCTGGTGGAAGCTAATATCCTCACTGTGCAGGACAAATTTAAGTGGCAGGAGGACCAGAACTTCATACAGTAGTTATCTCCACTGTTAGGAGGTTATTCCTCGTTTAGTTTTTCTTGGAGCAAGTCCCAAACCTCTGCTCCAATCCCTTTCTCCTACACCTTGCTAATTCTTCACTTTTTTGGCTTGGGCCACAGAAAGGTCTACCTGTGGCTTTTAAAATACATAGGTTGTACACATTTTTTTGGAGGCTCAGTCCAAAAATCCAAAGTATTTGAAGAACTACTAAAACTATGAGCAACATCAGTTCAAATAGTAGGCATTTCCCTAATTCCAGTCAACACTTCATAAAATAAATGGCTTTTCATGCACTTCTGATCCTCTGTTAACAGCAGAACACGTTTTCCAGTCCTTATAACTCTGTACTAATTGAACATACAGTATTTCAAAGAAATACCTGGATTTTATTCTCATTAGCCAACACGTGTTTACAACTACCCCACCTAAACTGTTGTAGCTTCAGTTTATTTTATGCATATGACAGCACCAGCTACACAGGGAAAAGTCAGTCTTCTCCCCTTGCTGGGAACACCTTATTGACATCAAGAGGGAAGATGAAAACCAGGAGATTGCTCCTGCAAATACAGGTGCATTACAGAAACAGCTACAGCAGGGGCATGGCTTGTCACATCCCATTACTAAAAACCCAGTGATGGCATAGGTAGATAAACGAGTTCAAGGTACAAAGTGAAATAGCATCATATCAGCTAACATGCAGTAACTTCCTATGTATCATATATCTCCTATCACAAGGGAAAACTTTGCATTTTTCTGACTAAGGGGACAAAGATATGGTACTTAAGGGGCAGTTATTGCAGAGTAACTAAAGCTATGCAAGTTCATGTCCTGGCTTACACTACAGTAAGCTAATTTATTGTCAGAAAACAGGCAAAATCACCCATCTTTAACTGTCCATCTTGAAGTCATTGGTTTGCACCTAAAACTCCCATTGCTGGCCCAAGCCTGCTGCATAAACAGCACCCATAATAGGTCAAACTAGTTATCACTGGGGCTGGCATCCACTGCATGACAGTGGGTCAACTTCATACTGATCTGCCAGAGCAGCTGCCCTGAGACAAAGTTCAGGTAGCAAATTCACTGCTAGGTTTTGTTTGTTTTTCATTTAGAGTCTTAAGTGTGTTTGAGGAAGGAAAAGCATCTAGAGATTGGAAGACAGTGAGGTCTGTAAATATTTTATAGTTCTGAAAGTGATTTTGATTAGTGGAGATTCTGATTTTGATTCTGTGCTTTTATTGCTGCATACAGTTCAGCAAAACTGAAGTATATGGAGCCTTGAGGCAGTTCCTTGTCTGATTCTGCAAAGTCTAAAGGACCCAACAGATTGGCTGTAGAAAACCTGATCATATAACAGATACTGTTACCAGAAAACATTTATAGAAGTTATTGCAAAAAACCTAATCACTCCATAGCACTCGATCCACTGTCTCTAGGAATCTCTAGGTACAATGAAAAAGCTGTTAAAGCTTTTCCCACCTCTAAGGATACTCAGGTGCACAGTAAGAGCGTACTCAGTTTTTCAATTATTTCAGTTAGTATTTTACACTTAATGGATTTTTTTACCTAGCAAGTTTTAAAACAATCAACTGCTTTAAAACTGAAAACTGAACCGTTTATAAATGAAGTCCTCTAAAGGTTACATTTCTAACACTGCTGGTAGAACACCTCAGTTTGAGCACCACATAAGAAATGAACTGGTTTTGTTTCTGCATCATTTACCTCTTCAGTTACACAAGATACATTAATACTACCTGTTATAAAGCCGAGAAGCAACTCAAGTCAGAAAAGGTGGGTTTCCTGCCCCTTGCCCCAGTATTCTCTTACCACATTCTGCAGCTTTTTAGCTTTTTTCAGTTCCACACTGAAAACTTTGTTTCTACTACTTTAGCAAAGGAAAACAGAGCAAATAGAAATCTAAAGGCTGTATTAAGAGTTTTAAGCTCTAAACTTTGCTGCCAGTGGAAAAAAGTGACAAATACCAATCCTTTACCAATAAAAGTATTTGTATATGACTAATGATTCCTAAACTGGAAATACAGCCAAAAGAAACCATTCTCTTGCCAGACTACTGTCAAGAATCTTAGCACACATCCCAAGGAACTGTCTTTTCTTTGGGGTATGATACTCCTTGCCACAGGGTAGAGCTCTTCTCTGCTCTGAAGTAAATTTACAGCTCTTTTTAGTTTAAAGGAATCAAAATTAAGAGGCATTGTTCTCTAAAGTATAAATACTTTAGAAATAGAATTGTTTTTAAATGCAGATACAAGGCCACTCCATATGAAAAGGTAAAGCCATTACAGTTACAGTTACGTTCCTCAGTATCTTTGTTCTTGTTTGCTCTCAGCAGAGTGGGTGAAAGGTTACCAGCTGCAATACAACTCTGAGAAACAGATCCATTAAACTCACCCTGGCATCTAGGACAGCAGACTGATTGCATTGTTGGAAATACCAGGACATCATGCACTGACCAGCCAATGCTACAGGATAATTGGATGTTTGTCTGATTTTTCTACCTGCTCCACATAACTGCTAAAAAGTGTTTTATAGTTCTTAATTCATTAACGCAACTGGATAACACTGCAAAACCAACGTGCTTTGTAAATGTAATTCAGATACTGGCAAACATCACACACGACTTTCAACAGCTTCCAAAACAGTAATTACCCATCTCAAGGCTGGTAAAATACAGCTCTTGGGAAAGCTTCATGAAATTGCGTGGCTTGTTAGAATCTGACATGTTATTTTAACTTGTGATGGCTTACATACAAATATTTGACTTTTCAGTCTTATTACACAAGACAAACAACTTTGCCCATTTTGAAGTACATCTGGGTAAATCTTGCATTGCTCAAAAAATGATTCACTTCAAAATTATTTCTACTTCTGTGCAATCGCTGCAATGTTGACTTTATCTTGCTGGACTTAAAACCTTTGTTCTCCTAGACCGTGGTTGGGTGCAACGTGCTGGGCAAACACTCATATTGTTTAGGTGGAAGCAAGTTCCAAGGCTCCTCTCAGCTACATGTTTCACAAAGCAAGCGAACTTTCCACCCCGAGACAGCCGTGGGGGGCAATGGGGAAGGAAGGAGGGTGGGAGCCGGGGTTACAGCCGGTCAGCCCCCAGGGCAAGCAGCGTGGCCCCGTGGCAAGGCCCTTTGCCACTCCCCCAGGCACAAAGTCACCTGAAAATCCCGAGCAGTGCAGGGTAATCATTTCTCCGAGTCCCAGCTCCTCGCTGGACTCACCCATAAATCATTCCGACACAACAATCTCGTTTTACTTTTTTGACTAAGTGTTGCATTACCTATCAAGAAGTAGGGAAACAGTAAAAACAAACGTGACACAAGCCAGAGCTTATGATCTAGATTTTCTATGATCACATGTGCCTTTTAGGCAAAAATGTAACAGTCTTTTTCAAGCCAATGTAATTTTCCATTAGAAAAAGTATAGTTATTCCAACTCCTCTAAACAAGCACATTGTTCACATGGCAGACTTGTTTCTGAAACTCCAGTTGACAGCAACAGATTACATTTGAACAGGATTCTTGCACTGAAGCACTTCTGTTCCACTGAAAACAATCCTCATCTACAGAATCCTGTGGTGAAAGTCAGTAGCAGACAGTCAAATTAGAAATTGAGATCCAAAGAACAATAGAAAAACCACTTTTAACCCTGTGAAAGGAAAGAGTGTAGTAAGAAGGTGTTTCTTCCCCATGCAATTCTCCGATGGACAAAGTGTGGTGAAGGTGGTTTGTTGCTACAATTACAACCTGCTCTGCCTTTGCCCACAGGAGCAAGAAGGCTCCCTTGCATAAGATGAAAATGTGCGAGGCTGATCTTCCACTGGCTTTCACAGCTCGATTAAAGATATCAGAAGCAGTTGATGTCCAGTTGCCAGCTCAGTTTTTCACACAGCATGGAGAAACCTTAACATTAAACTGCTACAAACATACACCTGAGTTTTAAATTGAAGCACAAGGCAAGGATCTCTAAGGAAGCTGTACAATTGGGATTGACAAAGCTTTCAAAGTAGATAGAAAAACCTGGTAACAAATCAGTCATAACATTCCCTATTATCATCATGATGAAGCATATCAACAGAATGTGGAATTACTTGCAGCTTCCCAGATTTCAAAAGCAGTCTCAACACGCATCTAATTTATATGTAAAAACAGCATCAGAGGCAGCAAATAAAGACTGGGAGACTTCCTCAGTGTTCTTCCCTCAAGGGACCAGAAGACAACAGCTCTGCCAGAAACACCCTATCCATCAGTTGGGGACACAACTGCTAAAGGAAACAATGGATACCCACCACCATTTCCTCACTGACCAGCAAGCTGGCTTTGCAAGTACAGGTAAGAAACAAGGTGCCAGCTCTAACTGTCCAGCTAATCCTTTCAAATCTATGATATACTACTGATTTAAAGTTCAGTGACAGGTTTAACAAGTTCTTCCTCTTCTTGCTACCACAGGCTTACATGAAAACTAAATATGGATGCACTGTTATGTACATATGTAAATCCTCAAGCAGACCTGAGCAGGAAAAAAGTAAATCTACTGAAACTCCATGTCAGCACTACAGAAATATACATTAACCACAGCCACCATGGAGTTCTAGGTCTGCTACAGGCAGACTACCAGGCATGCACAACTAAAAGGCACCTATTGCAAAGTGTTCTACAATTTATCAAGAACACTGAAAATACTCAGGATGTAGACTGAGCAGCTTAGCTGAAGCCTCAGCCATTCATGTTTGCAAGACATCACATTGATCACTAAATATGAATTTCAATGCCTGATGCTGTCTAAAGTTGAATAGTTATTTCCAAAGTAGAATTTTATTAGGTATTTTCTGATGACTGAGTCTCAATTTTAAGATTGTTTTGTTAAAAATATTAGTTTTAGAACAGTGTTAATTAATACATAAGTCTGTCCCACCTACAGCCTTTCAAAGTCATCTTTATAGTGAAGAAGTACTTATTCCTTTGATGTACATATACAAACTTCAATACATTCTGGCTACACAACCTAGCTTTTAGAGGCCCTTGGGGTATGTTTCACCAGTTCAAGCCCTCTATTAACTTGCACAACCAGCCAAGACTTGCATTTACAGTGTTGAAGGCAAGAACACAGGTGTCTGCAAAACCTCAGGAAGCTGAACAAACATCCATTCAAGGATAGCAGAAAAATGCCAATCATATCATATTAGTTTTCCTCAGATTCACCCTGATTTGGTCTGTGTATAGACACACATACAACATACTCAGGATAATCTTCTCTGCCTCATTGGGTATGAAATCATGTTACTCCTTTTGTTCTACATAAAATCCTTCATTATTTGGCATTATACTTAGTCTCATTGAGAATATTTAATTAAAAGGACAAGTTTCTTTAAGGAAAATACTCAAAGCCCAAAGAAATGCTACAGACAGAATTTATTTTTTCAAAATAAGGTAAAACAAAACTGGAATGTGGTGAGAATGCATTTGCACAACTGAAATTATCATATAGGACAACTACAGTCTAGCTCCACAACACTCTGAAAACTTCAACCAGATTGATGAGCTGAAGCCACAGCTCCCCAAAAGCCTCGCCCCTGAACATTAGTTTCAAAATTCAAACAATATATGCGTGTTCCTAACTCATCACCTTTTTCCTACAAAATAAACAGTAAAACACACTGTCAGCCCTGACCAATTTCTGTAGACAAATACTCTGTGCAGAGACACCATGTTGCATCCATTGTCTTAATTACCAAAGCACAAGTTAAGGTGAGCAGTGAAAATGTGTTTCAATTTGCCTGATTTATATTAACTACTATCCAAAGCTAACAGGGAAAATTAGTTTAAAGGTCAGCTTTAAATATATACATGCACAGCTTTCTTTAAAGATAACTCCATTGCAATTCATGTGGTAATCAAACTCAATGAGTAAAAAGCAAGCATTCACTATTAATCTTAGAAGACTAATCCTTCCAATTGGATAACAGAAAAACAATTTTGTTAAGAGGACTGTCCACAGAAGAAGCAAAACAGCTGTTTCTTTTGTAGGCTCAAAAGGCCTGTAGCTCTTTGAAAGTTACTGTAACATAATACCACACAAAAAAAAAAGAAATCCAGCAAGTTTTTTTTTTTTTTCTCTGTGGGAGGAATTGTTTCCTGCCTTTCTGTACCAGTGGTTTAGAATGACCTAGAGTAACACCACTGAACAGGGGTTACTATCGGACAGGCAAATACCATATAAATAATTTGCTACTGGCAGCTTAAGTTTCTTTCAGCACTAAGTGCTCATGGAATTACCTACATCCATTACTTACTAGTAGCCACACCATACTTACTACCAGTTTTATTCTTTTTTTCACAAAATGAATAATACATTTATATAACACGAAGGTTTTAAAACTACACAGAAAAGTCAAGAAACATTACCAGAAGATGGCAGAAATAAACCTAGTGTGAAATTAATTTTACAAGTCACAAATTGAAAACAAATGCATAAATTACATCTAGTTACAGCTCTCTTTAACATACCTTGTCTGTTCTTGTAAGATAAGATGCGGCTCTACAAAAAACTTGACTCTTAATTTCAATCGATAAGGGGCTAAACCATCCATCTGCTGGGAGATCCTGTTCCTCAAATTCAGCCATAGATTCTCCCCTTTGCTGCCAGTGAACTGCAGTCCAAAATAATCAACTTCTATAATTCCCAGCCTTCTGCAAACCTGCAAGAAAAAGGTTCTTTATAATGAGGCTACATTGTGATGATGAAAACTATCACCCGAATCAAGTATTGTTTGAGATTGTTCACTTAACACGAATAAGTAAATCCTGCTGTAAGTGCCTTTATACAAAAGATTAGTTAATTGCTTGTATTTTAAGTAGCATACAGACAGCATGTAGACAAGTACTCAGAATAAACTAGTTTCTCCACTAGCTGAAAACTCCATCAGCTTCCATGGTCAAATTCCATCCCCTCTTCTCACCCCCAGGACTGGCACTTAAGAGGGTGGGGGTTTCCACAAGAGGAGACTATCTGCTATTTAACATCACTGCCAGTAACACCTTCTAGGAAAGGAAGAAAAAAGAAAAGTACAACCCACAAGTTTTATTTAGATGCCACCAACAGGCTGGGCTGCTACGTTTGGCTCCCTTCAGCATCCCCATGACAGCCGCCGCAGCCAGAACCGAAGCGATGGAAGGGAGAAAGCACCTAGACGACAGCTTTGGCCAGCACGGCTCCAGGGACAATCTCGGCACCTCCCGGGAGGCTCCCCCCCGGCCAGGCGGGTCCCACGGGGGCCCCCCACTCGAGGGGGGTGCAGCGAGGAGGCCGAGGCCTGCCCTTCCCACAGGCGCCGCACGGCAGAGAAGGGCCGGAGAGCCCCGAGGCGGGGGACGCAGCCACCTCGGCATCGAACGCGGAGGAAAACGGGAGACGGAAGGGGAGCGGGGGAAGCCAGAAACAAACAAGGGGGGAAAAAACCCCAAACCAGCCCCAAAGGAAAGCGGCGAAACGACGGCGGCTCCGCTCCCCGCCCCCACAACGGCGGACGCCCCCGCCGAGGGTCTCGCCGCCGCCCAGCCCTCCCCTGCCTCGCGCCACCGCCGCTCGCAACGGCCGGGGCGCGCGCCCGGGCCCCGCGACTCGGTGTGTGTCATCCTCCCCCCCCACACACACCCGGCTCCGTGGCTCGGAGACGGCGGGGGCCGCTCGCCCGCCGGCTCCCGTGCGCGTCTGTCAGGCGGCAACGGTCCGCGCTGCCCAATGGGTCAGCGTTAACCACCCCCTCACCGAGCCCTGCCGCCCCGGGAACGCAGCGGGGAGGAGAGCGCAGCGCAGCGCGGCGCGGCCCCTCACCTGGTTGAGGCAGTCCTCGCCGTTAGCTTTCGCCTCCACCTCCACCTCCATCACCACCGCGTCCGGCCTGGTCACATAGCACAGCATGGCTGGGGACAGCCAGCGCCGCCGCCGCCGCCGCCACCACGGACAACCGGAGCGGCTGCTGCTGCTGCCGCCGGCGGGGAACCGCAGCTGTCGCTACAGGCTTGAGGCACGAACGCGCCCCCGGCCGCCTACGCCGCCCACCCACGCCCGGACACCGCCAGCGCCCTGCCCGCCGTCCCCGCTCCCCTAGTGCTTGCGCTCGGCCGGCTGCGCTCCCTCCATATATAGCCTACGCCTCTCCCTCCCCCCTCCCAGCGGCACCTGCGGACCAATCGCGAGGCGCCGCTCGCGGCTGCGGGCCGCCGCCGCCACCAATCAGCGCCGCCGCCATCGCGCGTTTGTTGTCGTCGCTCTGTGGCGCCCCCTGCCGGGCCGCCCGGCGGGACACGGCGAACACAGCCCCCCCCCCCCCCCGCGGCCCCCAGGCTCTGCCCGCCGGGGCTCGGCCGCCGTCGGGGTCCTCGTAACACCCAGCGGCTCCAAGCTGCCCAGAGCAGCGGGACCGGGCTTCTGACCTTGGCAGCGGGGGGGGGCTGATGATCTAGATGATCTCCAGAGGCCCCTTCCAACCTTCACTGTGCTGGGGTTCTGTGAATTATGTCCAGTTAAATCATAGAATCGCAGAATTGGTTTGGTTTTGGAAGAGACCTTTCGGATTATCGAGTCCAACCATTCCCCCAGCACTGCCAGGGCACCACTAACCCATGTCCCTCAACACCACATCTCCACAGCTTTGAAACCCCTCCAGGGATGGGGACTCCACCACTGCCCTGGGCAGCCTGGGCCAGGCCTTGACAGCCCTTTCAGTGAAGAAATTTTCCCCAATATTCAACCTAAACCTCCCCTGGTGCAACTTGAGGCTGTTTCCTCCTGTCCTATCGGTTGTTCCTTGGGAGAAGAGACCGACCTCACACAGCTCCAGCCTCCTGTCTAGGAGCTGTTGACAATAACAAGGTCTCCCCTGCGCCTCCTTTTCTCCAGGCTGAACAGCCCCAGGTCCCTCAGCTGCTCCTCACCAGTCTTGTTCTCTAAACCCTTCACCAGCTTTGCTGCCCTTCTCTGGACACGCTCAATGTCTCGTCTCAACGAAGGCAGAGACCAAACCCACTTGGCAGGGACGATCTACAAAATTAATTTGAGAGTGAGTGGCCGCGTGCTCTGTGACAACCAAATATTTTCATGGCTCATCTCCAGGCTTTGCAAACACTCCTCTTCGTTGAGGGGAAAATAACATCCGGATTAATGATCTCTCTCCCATATTCTCTTTGGCCGTGCTCCAGCTTTGTGTTGTGCAGCATGCAAAGCACTGGAAATGTGGAAATTTGAAGAAGAACCAGTCAAGAGATACTGCAACCCCATATACTGTCATGACAATTGATGATGGAGCTTTTACACTCGCTGAACTCTATAGGTATGAAACTTGTAGGTGATCCCTGGCCAAGGATGGAAGACTTGCACCAGGCTAGCCCTTAGATGGATTTGTGACATACCAAGGTATATAGAGTAGTTTATGGCTGCTTTAACAATGTAAATTGAAACAACAGGAGGGACTAAGTACAAAATGCATGCTGAGTAGGTTCCCTGAAAGAAATGCAGATCAAAGGAGTACTGAGCAGTGCAGTGGTGAGGAACAAGTACTCTGTCAGGGGAAGAACCAAGAGAGAAAACGTGGATGTGAAAATGCACTGAAGGATAATAGGAAGAATAACAAACCACAGCACTAATCCAAGGTCACCACAGGGATGAATATTAGCTTGGTCTTTTCTGCACAGGTCACTTGCTTCTGTCTGGCTATTTCTGCTGTGCTTGTCAGGCTTGTTAGGATTCTCAAGCTGTATTAAAGGAACTCTCAGGAGAGAGGCTCATTCTGCTGGGAGCTCTGCAAACACAGTATATGGAGATCTGTCCGTTTTGTTAAACTGAACTGTGCAACCAGATGACTGCTCAGTTCTGAACAGTAGGAGGCAAGTAAGAGTCAGGACATGAGATGGCAAATGGTGCTGCATTTCAACTGTACGCTTATTAGCTCAGATTTTCATGCCCAGGTCTATAGGGTTGAAGTTGAAGAGCTTAGAGCCTTAGAAGACCAGACTCATAGAGTGAAAGGTAGAAAAAGGGAAATGAAAGAAAGGTGAACAAAATTGCAAAATTATGTTAACTCTGTGATTTTTATGGGGGAGTAAAAGACCTCTTTGGGAACAACTTAATCATGAGGGGATTAGCCACTAAAAAAACCCCACCCAAAATATTCTTAGTATGGAAAAAAATCATGTATTCTCCACTTGTTCTTTAGTTTCTGTTGGAGTGGATGCAGGAAGTAAGATCTTAGTTTTATATTAGTTTTACTTCTACATATTGTGGTGCTGGGGTATTTGATGTGATTTTTATATTTTTGCCATAATCAAAGGAGTCCTAGAGCTGTTATGAACAAGAAACACAAAAACTGCCATGATGACTCATGGCATTTAGTATTCTGATACCCTCTCCCTGACAGGAGCTCAGATCAGATGTTACAGAGGAAGGTGCAAAAAAAATCTTTATGTAATTATGAGATAATGTGCTTGGATATTTTCTCTAGCACTAAACAGTTAAAGCTGGCTCAGATCTAATAGATTAGCCTTTACTTATTTATCCGTGTTACTTGTGTGCTAGGAATCAGTTCATCTTGTGCTAGGTGTTGTCCAAATAGAAACAGATGGTTCTCATCCCAGAGATTTTACCTTTTCTCCCTCTATTAATATCCATCCTGTGTTTTCCTTTTATCTGACTTAATGTAAATGCAGGTGTTCTTATTATGTCTGTGAAAGTGTTATCCTGCTTTGAAATCTGCTAAACTCGAAGCCACAAAAATAGCTTGTGGCAATAAATTGCACAGATAGGTTAAGCCCCGTGTAAAACAAGCATTTCTTTTCAAAGGTGTCATCTGGCCACCGCTGTCATAGAAATACATTCCATTTCACAGTCTCTCTGTGATATTTTATTCATGCTGTACAGGAAAGAGTAAAAGACCAAGTCCTGCATTAGCACACAGGAGACAGCTCTTGTGACAAGCGCCTGTTGCAACCCTTTGGGCTCTGAGAGAAAAAACTGGAATGTCTTTTCAGTCTTCTGCCTGGTCTCTTTGATGAATCAACAACACTCAGGGAGGTACATTGTCAGGCTGCTCATAGCATGGATGTTCACCCTTTGTGTGTCATAAACAAACACTGTTTATCAACATGTCATTTCAGGGCTGTATGTCACAAAATGCTTTGTGCTATGCAACACTAATATCTCTATGAAGGGTCAGTCTTCTCTTATTGTGGCAATTTGTGCTTAAGTAATTCACCTTATATACATTAAAATATTTACTTTTCCTTGCCTAACACATGTTGATTATTTTTTTCTTGATGTAATCCCTCTACAAGGTTCATTTTTTTTTGTCACATCCTACATTATATAGCAAATATTAGTTGTAGTGCCTCTTTGTCTGACATTTGAATGGAAAGCCCATGAAAAGTCCAATTGTTTGGAGAAGGAAAATAATAAGTTCCAGACCTTTGAATTTAGATCCTAACATGGCAATATTGACCTTTGTTTCCAATAAAGGCTAATGCCTCTCTTCATACAGATTATTGTTCACAAGGTTTCCCAGGTAGTTGACTCCAACCTATTGCCATGATTCTCCATCTTCTGAGGAATCCAGTAGCGTCTTTATGCTTGCTTTACCCAGATGTTTATGTAAATCTTCTCTAAGACCCTCTCTTCTTTTGCTTGTTGTCGATGGTATTCACTCTGATTGAATTCAGGATACTGTACTGCTATAGGATACTATACTATAGGGTAAAAGGTTAGAAATGGATGCTGTGGATGAAAAGCTGGACTCAAGCTGCAACATGCGCTCACAGCCCAGAAGGCCTGCTGTGTCCTGGGATGCATCAAAAGAAGAGTGGCCAGCAGGTTGAGGAAGGTGATTCTCCCCCTCTACTCTGCTCTGGTAAGACCTCACCTGGCATACTGTGTTCAGCTCTGGAGTCCTCAGCACAAGAAAGACCTGTTGGAGTGGGTCCAGAGAAGACCACAACAATGCTCTGAGGGCTGGATGACCTCTACTGTGAGGACAGGCTGAGAGAGTGGGGCTGTTCAGCATGGAGAAGAGAAGGGTCCAGCGAGATCTTACTGTGGCCTTTCAGAACTTAAAAGGGGCCTGTAAGACAGAAAAGGAACAATCTTTTAAAAGGGCCTGTTGTCAAAGGACAAGGGGTGATGGTTTTGAACTAAAAGAGGGTAGATTTAGACTAGAGAGAAGGAAGACATTTTTTACACTGAGTGTGGGGATACCCTGGTCCATGTTGTCCAGAAAAGTGTTTGATGCCCCATCCCTGGAGACATTCAAGGTCAGGTTGGACAGGCTGCTGAGAAACCTAATCTAGTTAAAGATGTCCCTGCTCATTGAAGGAAGGGTTGGACTTTAAAGGTCCTTTCCAACTCAAAATATTCTATGATTCTATGAAACTCTCATCTTCTGCATGTGCTCAGGATGAGGCTTCATCAAGTATTCAGAAGTACCTATCATTCAACTTTACTGTCCACTGGTGGCAGTCACATTAAAGGCACACATGGACGTACTGTATATGACAGCTCTTGGTGCCAGAGGTGTGCTCTTGGTAATTGTGACCCAATTAATTCTGGTATTTTACAAGTAAACTATTTTAATCCTGAAGAGCTCTACAGACTGCGAGGGAGACAATAAACCAGACAAATGATGATCTTCTGCAGCCCTGTATAAAAGAGCAGCCTGCCCTTCTCTAGGAAAGCTAAACTCTAGCAGACTTCTCACGGTGCTGGTTGTGTGTTGTGCCATTTGTTGTGCCATGCAAGAATGACAAAATATTTTTAATTGGGATCCCAGTTTATATAACTCTGTGTGTGTGTAAGGTGCCTGTGGTACAGCAAGTGGAGCATGTATGGGTGTTGATTACTAGCAAAGATCACGCCAGATGAGCCAGTGAGTAGATGAAGTGGGCTGGGGTCCAGGGTGGGTTTGGAGGTCTCTGAGGGCCAGCTCTGGGTCTGAGAGCTGTAGGGATGAGAGCACGGCGGGGTGATTAATGGGAACAGGCGAGTCCTGGACAGCTCTGGCTTGATGCGTGTGATGGTTTGTATCAGCATCCGGAGAGGAGCTGCAGCCTCAGGAACTTGTTTGTCCAGGTGGCAGCAATGGGAGAGACTTGGATCTAGGGGCAGCTACTGCAGAGACTGTCTAAGTCTGGCTGATGGAGGGCCTCACCTGATAGAGAGAGAGCACGCCACTTAGGGACCTCCATCCTGCTCAGCTGTACCACAAGAAGGATGAGGCTCGTGGTGCTGTCAGTGTTGGTGTGAGTGTTGTGTGTCTGTCAGTGATATACGTATGCATATGTGTAAAATGCAGTGTATACATGTGCTCTGTGCACGCACCTACTGGGAATACACATACAGCCTCACTCCTGGTTGGACCTGGGGGCATGGAGGGGCAGCAGCCTTGCCTCTCTCAGCCTGACAGATTAGGTAATATTTTCCACTAGCACATCTCTTTAGAGAAAAGCACTGGAAAGCACCCACCACACCACTGTGACTTTAGTTCTGCTTTCCTTTTTTTCTTCTTACTCTCTGACTGTCTCTTTGTATTCCGTATCAAACCGAGTAACCAAGGACCAGAGCAGCACAAATGCATTTTGGAATGACAATGAAACTGAGTGGGATCATATGATTGTAGTCAGTCTCTTCAGCTGTCTCCTCCCTGGGTAAAATTGCTTTGTGCATGAACACAACGGTGGTGTCACGCTTCTTTCTTGTCACTGTCAAGGCTGCTGGTGATGTTGCAAATGCACATCACTCACGTGGACGATGATCTTCCAGCTGAGAAGCACAGAGGAAAGCATAAAATTGAGGAGCTGTTCTGACAGTGATGGTCGCTTAGGGGAAACACCATCATCCATCCATAAACACACACTTTTTTTTTCCCTACATGAAAGATTCTCTTAGTGTTCTCATATATATGGTGCCTCTGAACTTTATGACAGATATTCCTCTGCTCCACACTGTCCATGGTGTTTAATCAGCTTCTATAGAGAAAGTGTGTGTCGCTAATTGACACGCTCCCCACAGCGCTCATTCTCCTTTACCAATATAATGAACACAGAACACTGTGCTAAGATTGTCCATGCAGCTAACAGGCCATAAGCTGACTGTCTTACGAAGCATTACCTGGTGATCACCACCAAGAATCTTGACAAATTTTTTTTTAAATCCACAAAAATGCCAGTTCAATCTTGGGGTATCTGGTCTGGAACATTTTAAGGACATGAAAAGAATCCCAAGAGATCAGACCAAGGATTCACATAGCTCTGAATCCTGTTTCTTGGGGATTTAGTCCAGTAGTAGATGTTGTTCTTAACATGCAAGAGGTACTTGTTGACGCTTATATGCTGCAAAGTGCCCAAGGTCAATACCTCATGATACATCAAAGAGCTTAAGAAGAAATTCTTATTTTTACTCCCTAGAATCCTCTCTCAGCTTTGACTGATTTGCAGCTCAGGGACTTCCAGTCTATTTTTGTGTTAAAGAAATAATTTCCTCAAGTAGAATTTCATTTCCTACTCCAAAACCTTCCCAGTTTGAGACCAGACTCACTGTAAAAACCCTGTTCTTTTTGGGACATGTATCAGCTGCTTGTGACATCTATTAATTACATTTCATAACCAATTTCTTTATAATTGATAGCAGAAAGAAAACCCCCAGTCTGCACTTTTGCAGAAGCTCCTAACATCAAGTCACCTTTGAATTTGAGCTTGTTTTCCAGGTCACTGATTCAATTTCTGAGCGTTTTACTTCCTTTAGTGCTTGCAGAGTGGAGTCATCATTGATTATTTTCATGTTGTTAAAATGTGCTCTTGTGGTCTAGAATCAAAGCTTTGACAAATTAAATTCCTACTAAATTTTGCTCCTACCACTGTCACTATAAGCTCATATATTAAAGCTGTTTGCCCTTCTTCACACCACTTCCAGAACTGCCAGGACATCGAAAAAAATGGGTTGGGATTTAAACCGATTAAAATATGAAGAGAGACTTGGTATAATAGCTATTTTTGTATGTGTCAAACAACTGATAACCCCAATTTAAAACATTTACATATATCTGGGAAGGTTTTACATTGTCATAATAACAAAAGTCAGTTCCACAAAATACAAAGGCGTATAATAATAATAATAAAAAAGAAATATCATATCAAAGGTATTTTTTATTCTGCATTATCATAGCTGTCAAACATCGATTTTATAAAACCTGTAGTATAACGCTTGTGTTTTTAACTCTGTCAGTCAATCAATCTAACCCTTTTCATGTGCTTTTATTACAAATAACACCTAACAAAGAGACCTGACAAAATACATATTTCTTTATTTTTGGTTGATTTGCCCTGTGCACTTGAACTATACTCATTTCCACTGTTTCTCTAGTGCAAACTCGTCAGCTTATCTGAGGAAAATGCAACACACTGTCACCGATGGAAAAATTGAAATAAACCCAACAGTCTCATTAAGGCTTGATATGAAATGGAGAATACAAAATAAAATAAGAAAGCAAAATAAATGAATTCTCATAACCAATTTTTCTACTTTTCTTGTTGTTGTTTGTATATTTTTTAAGGTAGATTTTTAATCTGCATGGTTTTTTTCCCGGAAGTAAATCACAGGGCTTTCAGCAGTGGCTGAGGTTTAACAGTATTTGATCTCAGGGGATGGAACTTAGTTTTAAAAACTAAGTCAGCCCTACTTTCACTATAACATTTGCTAAAAAGTACAAGACTACTGAAGAGCTATTTGTACCCTCTCAGTGATGCACTTTATAATATGCTAGATGATACTGATGTATATTGGCTATTTAATTTGATAGCGATGTATATTGGCTATTTAATTTTTAGTGCTGAATATACATTTCAAAACACAATAAGCATCAGCCCCATTGTTTAATCACTAAACTACCTTTCTAAAGTAAAGCATCACGCAATGCATTTTCTCTTTATATTTTGCATGACACAATACTTTTCTAATGCTCGTGACATGAAAAAGATTCATCTGGTTTTCTCTCTGGCAGAATTCCATACAGTAGTAGCAACAAAACACATTGGGAATGGGTTTTGATGTGAGAACTGCCCTTCCTCATTAATACAATTTATGAGCTTCAGCTTCATTCAGTGCAGTTCCACTAAATGAAGGCTATATTAAGACTACCATACTTGTCTTGTTTTTTTATTCATTTGGGGGTGATGTTGTATGCTAATATTTTACACTACAAATTTCAGTTTCATGTATGCATATAAAAAAAATAAGCACGCACCCCACCTCAATTCCAAGAAATTATGTTGAGTGTGAATAATTTAAGAAGTACGTCAGATGGTATATTTTTCCTTCATTTTATAGAACCTCTACGTCTTGAGCTCAGGTTGACCCTCACTTTAAGCATCTGTCTGGGTAATGCAAACCATTTATGATAAGGCACATACACAGCTAGGAAAAAGCTTAGGGTCTATAGCTTTCATGACAAATTGCTCATAAACCTAATTGGAGGGATTAATATTTTCATCATTTTCAAATGTTGCTTATTATTTTTAACAAAGGCAAAACCCTAATTGGACAACATAACAAAAGATCTTCCTCTTTAGGGCTTGAAGCATGCATGGAATTTGTTGTGAGCAAAAGAGGAACAGATATCAAGTCAGGCTAATTCCAGTTAAGTAGAAACACAATGAGCAAATTAAGATAAATCAGAAACTTCCAACTCTGCCATAAAAGGGAAATAAACTTTTCATAGAGATGATGATTATTCCTTTCAGTGAATAAGCTCATCCTTTCCTAGAAAAGTCAAAGCAAACAACTGTAGATAGCGTAGGTTTGGAGAACTCGGTGCAGTGTGTGGGGGTTCTCTCTGCATGCCATGTTTTAGGGAGAATTTAGGTTCAAGTCAGTGATTTTGTCACTTGACAGATCCAGTACTTATCACTTCTACAAAAAAGAAACAAGGGAAGATCTAAGTGACACAGAATTCTGCCACCCGGGTGGCACGGAGTGTTTTTCTGTGCTGAAGTATGGAGTAGGCAATGGCTTCTTTCACAGCCCTGAAGGGAAATCGGCTCACAGATTAGCTGCTTAGCCTGGATACTTAGTCAAAGCACACTTAGGAGAAGGAGGAAAAAAAAAAAGACAAGCTATTTTGTCACTTAGTTAAAGAAAAAAAATGTTTCCTGCTACAAAAAAATAGCTCCTGCTAAAAATATACACACATGTGTACGTACGCACATGTATATATATCTGTACTTCAATTAATACCTTGTAAGTTCGAGAGGGTAGTTATATTCCATTGCAATTGTTTCCCCAAATGGCTGATACCAATTGTTTTATGAAGTCAAGAAAAAAAATTGCCAGTTTCAAGAAATGGATAAAGTGAGACAATTGATTTTCTGACATGTTTGTCTCACAGTTACATGACACGTTCTTAGCAGGATCGGGAACTTGTTAGACAAGAGGCAAAGCTCAAGATACTGAGTGTGCTGTGAATGAATTTGTTTGCATGAACCAGATCCCCAAACTGACACTTCCTTAGTGTATTCCTGAATGCAAAAGAAAAACAGCGATCATTTTCTGAAAGCTGTGATCTGGTAGGTAGGCTGCTTATTACAAATATTTGTCATAAACTCGTGAAAACAAATACTTTATTCATGGAACCCCCCCAAACTTAGAGCAGATAACAAAACAGCTAATAGAGTTAGTAGAAATAACTTGATATGTTATTTGATTAAACCAGTATAGTAAAGAATCCAAACAGAAGTCACTCTTGTTTTACACCTGTAAGATGCATAGTGGATATATGTGAAAGGCTCCAATGAGCCACATTTGCTGCTTATGGGTACACCACAGTTTTTACATGGTACAGGGATAAATCTACTGTGGAGCATGGAAAGAACTATAATAATGGTCTGTTCTCCTGATTCTAGAGCTGCTTATCAGATTTCATTGACCATACACAGGTCAAAAAATTCACAGGAAGTTTTAAAAAATATCCTATCTTATGAATCACAAAAAGTCAGAGAGGGAAGTGGTCATTTTTGGCCAAGGACTTGAAAAGAAGCCAGAGGAATACCTACTGTTAAATATTAATTCTGAGGAAAAGAGAGTGTTATGGTTACTGTTACCAGTTCAGTTTATATTTTCCATTTCACTTAGAATTTCTAGTAACATCATCATTTTCTTTAACATAGAGACAAAACCAGCAAGGATTTGGGGAGGTACATTTGTAGGAGGAGAAAGAAGTTGTCTGCCTGGTGCAGTTTGGGAAACTAGTCTGAGCAGTCAGACAAAGAAAGTAATATATACAAGTTTGGGAAGAGAAAGAAACATAATGAGAAAGTTGTGTCCTTGATAATGAAAGAAAAGAATTAAAACTTGATTTTCTTTCCTCATGAAAGACTGGAGGAAGAAAGGCGATAAAACTGAAAATATGAAGAAAACTAGATTAAAAAGATATCTGGAGACTCTTCTGGGAGAGCTCTGTAAATTAACCACAAAATACATAGATGAATGCAATACTTTACAGAGGACATAATCTCTTGATTCAGGAGCATCAAAACCATAAAAAAGACTTCTCAACTATTTAATTTTTTCTGCATTTGCCTTCTTTTGAATTTGATTTCATGCTTGAGGAGTGTTTGAGAAAGTCTATCTGTAGATAGCAAAATATCTTAATAGCCTTTAATGCCACAAGTGAAAGCATGTAAGATCAGTCAGAGATTAAGGTAAAATCCAAGAAAAGTGGGCCAGAAAAGCGCTTTTAACTTTGCAAACTAAAAAATACTCACATTTCTCAACAGATGAAATGAATATGCAAAAATGGGGTTTTCCTGTATGACAGTATCTTGAAATTATGATTGATTTACAGTTGACCATAACTCGTAAGAGAACAAAGGGCAAAGTTTTTCTATAAAATTAAAAGTCAGATACAAAAGTAGAAGTAAGATAAACTCTCCATCATCTCAGAAGCTACTCTGTATGTTCTACAGCTTAGCAAGAAATACCACAGTTTGCCTAGACTGTTTTTGCATCTGCAGTTTTTGTGGGAAAACTGCATTGTTCTGAAAGAATTCCAACGTGTTTTGTGTGAGTCTCTGTGAGTCACGTGAAAGTCATTAAAATCAGAGCCTGGTCCATTGTAAACCCATCATTATTGTGTAGGTCAAGGTTAAAAAGAAAATGTCTGGTGTATGATTCTACTCACTCTTCTAGCTCTATATCAATTCTTGTAATCAGAAAAATGTGCTAGAGAACTGACAATTCTTTGCAATTTCCAAAACCTCAGTTCCACATCCATTAGATGGCATCTCTTTGAAGACCCTCTTAGCTAAAATATTATGTTTGCACCTGCAGCTCTCACAAAAGTTTAAAGAGAATAAAGAAGGAAGTAGTACATACACAATTCTAACTTTCAGCATGGAAAATGCCATTTCCCTGTCTCTTCAGGTGTTAGAGATTCAGAAAATCCATTTACAAAGAGGATCATATATTCTTTATATTAATTACTATTTTAGACTGAGGAGAAAACAAAACCAAATCAGAAAGAAAAAGGAAGAGCGACATGCCCATAAAAAAAGCACAGGACTGTGTCTCTTGCTGGAGGAAACCTATTTTTCATGTGTTATCAACATGGGCTCTTTCACTTGACTTGCTCTGTATTTTTCACAGAGCTCTAACAACTCCTTTAATGTCAACGTTCATTTAAGGCCATCTGTCTCTTCCCATAGATTTTTAAATCCCTAAATGACCTCCAGATAGTTTTTAGAAGTTTCTTCTTTTCTCTGTAGTGCCTTTTAGAATCTCCAACCCAATGCCTTGAAATATCACCCTCCTCTTATTACTGAGGCCTTCCAATTAACTGGTGACTGGAAATATGGTGTCCTGTCCATTACTCTTAATTACTGTTGTGGGAACTGATTCTCGGCGAGTCAAAACCTACATTTTGTAAGAACCCAGTTCCCTTTTTAAGCTGCTGTCATGTAGGTAGCATAGCCCTTGATCTTGTTCTGCTGTCCCTTTATCAGATGTTAAGAAAGGTTGTGCTTGTTGGTTTTGTTGTGGGGTTTTTTTTGTGTCTAAACATCAAATCACTCCCCGTTTTGTATTCAATTTGCAAGTCATATTTTGGTAGGTGGAAAAATGATCTGTGTGTGATCTAGCTATGGCAGGAAGTCCTTAAGGGGCAGTTTCAGCAGGGCTGGCATTGCATAAGCAACAACTGTTTCCATGAGCATCAAAAGTAAGGAAGCCAATGGATTTGTCTTGTGGTTGGATTCCCAGCTGCTTAATAACCTGCTGCCTTTCACTGAGGCTCTTCCTCTAACTGAAGCATTCATAATGTCCCAGGCATGTGGTTTCTCTGGTGTCTAATAAAGGCTGAGTTCATGCTGCAGTCTTTCCCCAGTGAAGTGACTAATACCGTGTCTCTTCTGTACACCGGTACCCAGTCTCACAAAACTTATAACTTGGTATCTTTGAGACAAAAACCATCATGACCCTTTCAGCTCTGCTCTGCACAGAGTTTCCTTTTGCCTTGTAGGAGATCCTTAAACTCTTTCTCAGTTGTTATGTTCTTTTGAACTTCGACTCAGATCATCCTCATGATGAGAGCAAGAACTTGACATCATTTTAAAGGCAGTAATGGGTGCCTTTTATATAATAATACTCATGCAAATCACATGCCTCATGGAGACAGAGGTAGGGGCTTAGTTTCTTTAACTGCTGCCAGTCCTTCAGTGCTTTGCTACTTTTTGGGGCATCGTACTGTCTTGTACATCTTGGCCCAATTAAAATGGACCAAGAGGTATCCCATTTACTGTGAGGTCTCCATCTTCTACTCTAAGGATTGGCTTTTGCTACGACGGGGATTTTGTTTCTGAACTGAAGGTGCTGTTGCCATTCTGGTTTGCTGTACGTACACCAGCATGCCCTGCTAGTACTTGCAAATTCTTGCGAAATGCTGTGGTTCACTGAAGTTCCTCTATCTTATGTTATGACTAAGAAGCCAAGCTTAGCTGGTGTTATTTACTGCAGCATGTGTTGGTTTTTTGCAAGCTTACTTTGACCTCCACATGCCTTCCTGCCTCAAGCTTCTCTTATCAGAACTGCAACATCTGAGCACTGTCTATTCTCTACGACTCTTGATCCAGACAAAACAATTTCTTGTTAGCAAATTCTGATTATTCTGCCACGGGCTAGTTTTAGCCTGCCTGTTGCACTTGTGCTCTCATGTACGCCCTCTGATATTCATCCCTCTTGTAGTTTGGTCTTTTCTAGGTCCTGAATTGCCTCCCCAAATTATCAGTTTGTCTCTTCTCCTTTTGATTGCAGACTCTCTTGTCCTAAAGTCTTCATGTGTTCTTTGCTGGATATTTACATGCCTTACTTTAGATGACTAAGAAGGCTCGTGTCCTACAGTGTCCCAAACACTCAGTGAAGAGAGAGAGGAACTGCTTATGAGGACAACTGCGGCATTTAAACTGGGCTCTGAATTACTCTTTAAGGAGCCTCTCACTCCCAGCCCTTCCCTTCCTCCCTCTTTCTATTAATAATCTATGAAGACTATCCCTCTAATTTAGCTTCCTAATTCATAAGACTAAATTTAGGCAGTCTGAGTACTCCTAAATGCTCAATAATGTATTTTTCATATGTTTTCTTTCTAGATGCTACAATGTTACTTTTCTATGAAGTTTTATAGTTAGCTTTTTTCTGCTTGAGCTAATGGGAAGCTATTAAAATCATTCAATACTGTTACCCAAAATAAAGCTACCTTCTGTTAACCATCCTGGTTTTGCTGGCATCCACTCCTTTGACCTTTCCCAGCTGGCCTCTGCACCCTACCTCTCCTGCAGAGCTTTTAACTGCTCCATCCCTTTACTGAGGTTATTTTCTTCCTTTGTACCATTCCTCCTGGTATCTCATCCCATAGTTATGAGGTCATTCAGACCCAAATATCTGACAGAGCCCTGCTTCCTTCAGCATCTGACTTTGACTGATCAGCACTGTCTGCCATAAATCTCTGAATAATCTCAGTGTCCATTTGTAGCTGGCTCGTGTCCCAGCTTCTGAAAAACACACTCATTCAGAAGCATCCTTCAAAACATTGGTATTATAAATCCAAATAGATTCTTCAGAGCAAATCTAAATATAGGCCCAGAACATGAAAGTCACAGCCTTTGAAGCCTGTTCCAAGCCCAGCATGCCCGTTTCTGATGGCATTAGTCTACATTCAGCCATAACTAAGAACCACAATCAAAGAGGAACAGCGTGGTAGGGTGAACTCTGCAAAGCAGATACCTAAAGCACTTTAGGCAGAGGGCTGTGCTAAGCCGTGAAGAGTCATTTACAAAACAAGACAAAAATGTTCCATTTTAAGAAATTAACTGTAAATAGGAGTACTAGGGTGGAATGCCATTTTATTGAAAGTTGAGTAGAGTTCCAGTAAATTATTTTCTATGCTCTCAAAGATCTAGAAATAGCACCTATTTACTCTACCATCACATATGCAATTACAGCTTTTGAAGATTTCCATCATCCATACTCATGGCAAACAATTATGGAATGGGGAACGAGGGGTTTTGCGTGTGGACTTTTATGCTTGGATCTTGCAGGTGGTTTATTAAAGGAAATAAGATTTTATCTCAAACATTTTTAGTTAGCATTTCAATGACTCTTCTATGATTTTTCAAATTTGAATCATTTGCTAGGAATCTGTCACGCAGTACAACCTGCAGATTTTAAAAGTACATGGTTCTTTGTTATTTAAAGTTCTGAAATGTTTCGGCATGGACTAGAGTCTAGTGCTTTAGGTACTTCAGCTGATGGGAGATACTGGTTTCATTTTTCATATTTGTAGATTGTATGGTTGAGTACTCGATAGCAAGAACTGCTTTGGTTGTATATTGAGGGGTTAGGATTGCTCTAAGAACAAGAGTGTTTTTTTAAATGGGTATCGCTGACCTATCAAATCATCCATTTAAAATAGAAACTTGTTCTTGAATCATGGATACCTACCAAAATGGACAAGACAGTATGAGAATCCCACATTTGGGGCTTTGATAAAGTTTTGGGTAAAGCTTATCACTGTTTCTGCTCCTGGAGAGTGCAGAGTGCTTTACTGGTGGTATCATTTTGAAACAGATTCTGAGTTAGTCAGCTGCCTTGATATAATGGGGGTTGTTGCTGTTTGTCAGCCAGCAGATTCATCAGTATTTTATGCTATCATGACCCTAAATAATATTAATAAGGTCTATGGCTGGAGGCAGATACATCTCAGTGTGAAAGGACAGAGTGCTAATAATGAGAAAATAGATCTAAGGATAAAAAAATATTTCATCTTCAGTGGTATTCATAGGCCAAAGTGGCTTTTGTCCCTTCACCAGAATGAAGTAAAACTTCATTATATTAATTAAAAGAATACATCAACCTAGGAAATTATATATTAAAGGAAAACATATCATACCAAATCTGCCATGCTGCAACTCCATGCCCCCATGTCCAACCATCAGTGAGGACAGACTGTGCTGATCACACACAGGACATCACCAGATGAATGTCCTGGCCATCCTCTGCTTTCCATAGGGCATCCTTTGGAAGCTTTAATGCTGTGAGCTGGAGGATTCTGTGCATCAATCATAACAACTGTAATTATCTATGATCCCTACACAAGTTTTACCCTCTTACCTTAAAATAGCCATGAGAAGTTGAACTGGAGTCTGCAATGCATTAGAGTTCATGCAAAAAATCACTGTGGAATGAAGAAAGTGATATAGAGCTCTTCAAAAAAACAATCAAGAAAAGCTTGATAGGGGCAATGTTGCTTGTGGAAAGAAAGGACTGGACCACATCTGCAGATTATTCAGCAAACCAAAGGGACCATAGAGTGAGCAGTAGATAAGTAACGTGGATCACCTCAAGGAATGATAGTTTGTATGGTATCTTGCCAAGAATTTAGACTAAAGACAGTTACTCATCTTGTCTGCAACACAACAGCAAGATTGAAAGCTGCGTTTGAGTGTCAAAAAGGTTTTACACTGCTTGAAAAGGCTGCTCACAAACAATGATTTCAACGGCCTCCAGACGTTTATCTTGATTGTCATGTACATAAAAATAAGAAAATTAAATAGGACTTCTTAATAAGACATTCATCTGAATAAATTTGTAATTGTCTTGAATCAAAAGTGTTTATGAGGTTCTCAATACAATACTTCATCTTCACAAACTATAAGACAGACAGAGAGTTTGACAAGCAATTAGGGAACTCAAGATAAAAAGCACTATCAAAGACCAAGGTATTCTTATTATTAATCATTGTGTAGGTCTGCACTACTGTAAGTCAATATCAGTACATTGAAGTCAATGGAGTAATTGAAGCAACATTGATTTTTCACAGGCTGCAAAGCTGACCCAAAGTATTTCAGTTTATTCGGGTTTATTTTTTAAAGAAATATAGTTGTATTTTTTCTCCTCTCCCCCTTTTTGTAAGTCTAAGAAAGCAAATACCAAAGTTACCATTAATAAAAGTTTAGAGTTGAGCACTTGAGAGGATTAATAACGTATATTAAGATATTTTTCCAGCCTTTTATGTATATAATATTTCTATTTCTGTTTCTGAACCAGATAATAATTTCAGTTGCAGCAATGTAGTTACGGAGAATTGCTAACGAAATACAGGGCTATTACTGAGATAAATATCTGTCTGATAGTAATTTGCATGCGCTCCGGTGATAAATTTGCACTGTAGCAATTTTTCATACGGGAAGAGTTTGTCAGAATACATTACAAAGATACTCGTGTAGTCATACCATCATAGAATGGTTTGGGTTGGAAGGGACCTTAAAGCTCATCCAGTTCCAACCCCCCTACCAAGGGCAGGGACACCTCCCACTAGATCATGTTGGTCCAAGCCCTGTCCAGCCTGACCTTGAACACTTTCAGGGAAGGGGCATCCATAACTTCTGGGTAACCTGTTCCAGTGTCTCACCATCCTCATGGTAAAGAATTTCTTCTTAATATCTAATCTAAATCCACCCTCTCTGTCAGTTTAAAACTATTACCTCTCATCACCACGCTCCCTGATAAAGTATCCTTTCCCACCTTTCCTGTAGGCCCCATTTAAGTGCTGGAAAGCTGCTATATCTGTGTCTGTTTGTCATCAGGATGAAAAATAAACACAGTGGATTAATGAGAACAAGGGAAGTTCCTATGCACATCCGATGAAATGCTATGCTCGTTGAAAGTACACTTTTGTGTGTTGATTGTTTGTTCACCATGAAATGTACAGCTTATGTCAGATAACACTAGGGTAATATAATAAAAAAAATAAAATAAAAAAATCATTTACCTGAATTTAAGGTACTTATTCTGAGCTATCACATTGCTAAAAGCTGATTAGGTGGAGCTGGGGAGAGAGAAGAACATCCCCATAGAAGCACGAGAAGGGATGGATGCAGAGCAGTGCAGTTCATGTCTGTGCTTCCATACCTGTGCCTGCTTTACAAGGTGATGAGGACATAGACGGCCCTTAAGGAACCTCAGTGACTTTTGATCTACAGTATGCTGTGGTCCCCACTCCTCCCACCACACCTCCATCCCCTACAGTACTCCTTCCACATCTCAAGTCCTCCCTCTTTTGCTACGAGTCTGCACACCCCAACCTGTTACCACAAGACTCCTCCTGTCCTGCCTCTTCTCACAAACCCATGCTGCCATCCCTCACTCCCCGCACCATGATACCAACCCACCTCCTTTCTGCTAAGATGAAGCTCCTCCAAGCTTGGAGTTCTCAATTTATTGCACACCTTACGTGTCTTCCTCAGGTCCAGCTTAACCAGGAGGCTCTGGTGCATGTCACACCAGTGTGGTCTCCTCCAGCTCTTCCCAGTCAGCTGCTGTCTCTGCTTTCTTTCTGCTTTCTGTCTGTGCTCCCATGCCTACCAGCGCACACCTCCTGATTTCAGTGCCTCGCTTGTGGCACGTGAAAAATTCCACGTACAGGTTGCATTTACCAAAAATCCACTTGGATGGGACTCTTGATAAAAAAAGAAGACCCATTCAAAAGGAAAGCCCACAAATGTAACGTGGCCCTACTAGTTTCTCAAAATTAGCATTGCATCCATACGTTCTTAGTTTGAACTTGGTGTTAAATGAATGCAGGTTCTGTTATGTAACCCACCACATCACGGAGAATACAGAGCAGCATGAATTTATCACATCTGACGTGGAATAACCTCAAGCAATAGGTCAAAATGAAAGCACTTTTTTGACTCTTACTCACAGTCAGACCCAATTACCCCATAGAAAACAGCCAGTTTTGAAGCCAGTAAAGCAGTAAAAATCTGTGCAAGGTGCTTCTCCGTCTCTGTGTTTACCCAAGCCTCGTCACACTGCCTTCAAACAGATGCTGTAAATAACTCTTGTCTTGAGCCACATAATTTTATTGCTAAAGTAAATGAACTGAGGAGGAGACAAAGATCACAGAGCAGAATAGAAAAGGTCAGTGTTACTCTCCCTGCAGTGACAATAAAACATGTTAAAGCAGGGACACCACACCAGAGGCGGGAGAGGGGGAGCTGGAAGGAAAGGAGGAGGGATTCCTCGACACTATCTTGCAGGAACACCTGCTTCATAAAGCAGCAATGCGTGAAGAAGGAAAGGGCAATTCACCTGAGAGACATCCACTGCTTGGTTCTGCAGCACTCCTCATTTCAGGGATCCGAAAGGACACATCTATGCTTCAACCTCAGTCCTGCCCTTGCTACTGGCACTTGCATTCTCTGCAAGCAGCAAGCCTGTAAAAAAAAATAAAAATAAAGAGGGACTGATTAGCTGCCATGGAAATACAGCAAAAATTATTATGCACCAAGTCTCAGTATCTTTTTGAAAGAGGAATTGTGGGTTTAACCCCAATTTCATTGAAAAAGAACCGAGGCACAGATAAACTGCCTTTCCTGAACTCAAAATACAAATCAGAGGCTAAGCTTTTATTAAAGCCCAGATCCTCTCTCAGCTGTGTACCCTCACTCCTCAGAAATGACCTGCAAAGCATCTCTATAGCCTCAAGAGTTGCCCTGAATTAGGCAAAGAGGAGAAGCAACTGCTGGAGCAGCAGCAGCCCGTTGGGTCTGTCACCCGTTCCCCGTGACTAGCTGCCTAACGAGGGGATTTGTACATTTAAGAATCACATTTCTGAATTAATCACTGCGATTTCTAAAGTTGTATTTCTGTACTGGGCTATCAGACTGTAGAACTCAAACGGAACTTCTGCCGACACGGGTGCAGTTCAGACACAGAACGTATCAGGAAGCAGGGAAATAGCTACAGGAGCAATCAGCAACAGCAACTTTCAAGTAGGCTGGCTGAAGTTAAATCATGAGGGAATTTTATTTTGGGTCAGCAAGATGGCAAAGCCTAACAAGTGCAGATTCTATTATTTCTACGTGTGGCTCTCAGAAGGACTGAAAGGGGAAGAGGGAGAGACACACGATAGATGAGCAGAGCAGAGCTCACTGTGCTGCTGATTAAGAGGATCCCAGCAAGCTCACTCTGCAGCACTGAGCACTCCGATGCCATCTGTCTCTCCTCCTCAGAAGATCCAAGTTCTGCAGTGCTGGACAAAGAGATGGGAGGGCTCTGGGTAACGCAGCCAGCCCCGGCAATTCACTGCTGCTCCTGATCTAGAAATCAAGGGTTTAACTCATCTCTCATTTGCACGCCTGTCTGAAGCAGAGAAAGGAGGATTTTTGCTTAGAATGATTTCCACAAAACTGAGCAAATTTAGTGATAGGAGGGGAATGTTACTTTGCTGGGTGTGCTGGATACTGCAAAGCAGTAACTGTGGCACTAAACTGCAAGCTTTCTATGACACACATCACCATCTACCTTCAAAGATCCACCACCTCTTGGTGAAGGATGCCCCTGGTTTATCCTGAATTAAGGACACTATAAAAGTAAATTAGGCAAGACTGGAAACTCAGGAATGCTTTTTCCAATTAAAAATGCAAGAAGCAATTAGTTAGGCAAATTGCAGTTGGAACTTGGCCAGTAAAATCAAATTCTGCTTTTATAAGCAGCAACACAGGATCCTTAAGAGCACAAGTCTAATCTAAAAAAAACGGAGATGGAATAACTGCTCTTTTTTTTCTTGCCTTAGTAAGGTTCTTTCATTTTCCTGATTTTTGCTAATAAATTACTTAATTATATCCTCTATTCACAAACATTCTATGATACAGTTGCCTGGAAGTCTAATCCTACAATTGTCATTGCAAATTAACAGAAATATGATTTGAAGGGCTATATATTCAGAATAAAGCATTAGAAGAAATCCCTTGACCAGGAAATTAAACATATCTTAGGGAATTGAGTACAGGTCTCATAATAAGCACATGTATGCTAAAATAAAGGTGGAAACTCTGAATTTGGTGACTTGTTTTATTTTTCTACCCGAATCAAGCACATGTTGTTTCTCCTGTGATTACAATAGCCAGAGAGAATAAAGGTGTCCTCTTTGACACAGATGTAAATTTGTGTGAAGTTGGACAGGTTTTTTTTTTATTATTTGTTTGCAAAGCACATCTTTGTTGCACAGACTGGAGGTGAATTTCCAAGCAAAATGAAGAGCAAAGCACAGTCATAACAAGGAATGTTCCCTGAACCTGAAGGGGCCAGGGTTTGTTAGAACAATCCCCCCATGACAACAAAGCACTGTACAGGCAGATAAAGGTTGGTTGTTAATATGAAAGGTATGAAAGCCGAACAAAAAAACCTGACAGGATAAGATGATTTTAACTTTTAACTGTACATATAAATATATATATGTGTGTGTGTGTGTGTTACTGGGAATGAAAGGAAAATATTCTTTCAGATGGGTTTACAAAGAGAAGAGCTGGAAGAAGCAATTTTCATTTTTCTTTTGTAATCTAGATAGTGTAAAATTATTCTGTCTTCACAACCTCAAGGCAAAGAAGACAGTCTGCTTCTCTAGCTATAAAAAACAATCTGTCAGATTTTTTTTCAAGGAAGTCACAACTGATTTCTCCTAAAATAAAAAGCAGGAGGATTAGAGCTTTGTGGTGACAATGAAATCTGCTCAGAACTCTTGCAGCGAAACCCAGAGCTCCAGCGAGGCCCTGCTTGAGGCACTGATCCTGCAATAAAGGCAGTTTAGGTTCTGTAGGTTCAGGGCTTGAACTGCCAAATGCTTGGAGCTCCATATTCATCCCTACTTCAATTCTTGCAAAAACTCCTATATTTGAATAGTGCTGAAGGTTAACAAAATTAAAATAACCTGCAGCATACAATCCCCACACTACAACTTTTACACAATCCTCGTCCTCCCCTTAGAAAAGAGGCTGCAAGGCAGGTGGGAAAATATCTCTTTAGAAAACAAATCTAAAACTGTGTCATGCAATGTGTTAGATTTACTCTTCTGCCATATTACACGGTACTATGTCCAACTGGTGTTCTCTTTGTAAACTACCTATTTGCTCTACCAGTTAATTTCTAGCTCTGGGATGATGCTCGGTTGTTTCTCTTTTGTGGATCTGAGTACCATCCCAGTCTCCACAAAGTTTTCAAGAGCCCCAATATTAAGTTATTGGGCTACCCTCCAAGGAAAGAAATGTTCTTCTCTGGGTCCAAAGCCCACTGTAGTGTCTATAAAAAGATTCTGATGAACTTTTAAACACTAAGCTCAGGCACCTGGGGTAGACTCAAAGGAATTGAGGCAAAGATCCAGCTTTTCTACTCAAACCCTTTTTGCAAAGACTGGATCATAGTCTCATTAAGAGCTGAATAAGCTCAATTTGTGCTAGTCGGGCATGAGGCAATATTCCAGTACTGCTCACGCTTGGTCACTTGCCAAAACAAGAGAGAATCTGTCTCCAAATTAGCAAGTACTTAAGATCAGGAATTTTATGTCTGTATTTGTTTCTCTAGTAGTTAGCATACTGTGGAAGGTGTGCAAACAATCAGTCCCAAACCTCATGGATACAGGCAGTTCTCTGTGCCAATTTATGCAACGTCCAGCATGGTATTGAGTTTACCAGCCTACAGAGAGCTAGCCCAGCTCTAGCACAGGTAAAAAAGATTCATACCCTGATGGTTACAGAGAGATTTTAAAGGCACAAAAGGAACAGCAGCCTGCAAGTACTTGAAGGACAGTTACAAAGATGTTGGAGCCAAACTCTTCTTGGTAGCTACAGACAAGGTAATAAGAGTGTTTGGGCTGGGCATTAAGGAAAGTACAAAGGCATGGTGGAACCTCTGGCCTGGGAGGTTTTAAGGGCAATTCTGCTTTGAGAGGAATTCCAGAGACACCTTCAGCTGGCATTTCTGTGAGACAGTGAAGTCAGCTATCCATTTTCTGTAGGTTTACATAATGGATGCTTTTGGAATTCCATACTTTAACAGGATTTTAACCTTCATGCTGTCTGTATGAGAGTAGAGATGGAAGAAGTAACAACTGGTAGGAAAAAAGGATTCTCCTTGTGCTTACCTTGACTGATACTTTCCAGGTCTGAGGAAAAACATCACGTAGGTATTTTGTTACTGACTGAAAAGATTTGATATTCACATAACCCCCAAAGAGGTCAACTCAGCACTTTTAACTGACCTGTATTTGGATTTTGTGCATGCATACACCGACCTCAACATTCAGGGTAGGTGAAATCTAAGGGACAGAACACGACTGCATGGAACAGGCTGGCATTGCACTCTTGAACTAAACAGAGTGTTTCCCAGATGGATGCATTCTGCCAGTACTACTCGCTGCATTCAGGTAGTTACAACACTGCAGCTATCTTCCTGGAGCAAGTGAGAGCAGAGTTTGGTCCTGGAGCAACACATCTCTTTTATTGTGCATAAATGTCATTCTCCTTTTGCTTGATTTAAGGGAAGTTTCAAAATCAGCTTTGCTAGTACTTGTGTTATAATTAGAGAGAGACACACTTCCATCAAAGAGAAGTTTCCACCCCCTCATCAAGAAGTGTGTGATAATTCTCAAAGCCCAAGCATGCTGCCTGCTTTCAGCTTATAGCCAGGCCTTTGAAAACAAGCATCTGTGTTCTGTTACTTGAGGATGCTTTGGTTTGGGGAAAGGAGGAAGACTGGGAGGCTGACTGACTTTGTTTGCAGTCAGGTGGAAGAAGTTTCACCCTACTGAAACACAGGGAAGGAACAAGTGATGTAGAAACCTGCAGAGTTGCCTGGGGGCCAGGGCTGAGTTTACAGCAGGCTGCTCACCTCTGATCACAACAGACTCTGTAGCAATGCCAAGAAGCAAGTGTTGGTACCAGACCAAGCAGAATACTACACCTATTTACAAAGGATACCATGTCGAGGGCAATTTTCTTTAGAAAATCCCTTATTAGTCATGGTGGTTTAAAGGCTTCCTGCACAACTTAAGAAAACAAAAAAGGAAGAGAACATGTTACAGCAGAACTGGGAATTCACCTACCACACTACTTAATGTTCCACTGGAATGTAAAAAGTATTTGGCTGTTTCATAAGATGATAACTTGTATAGCATTACTTCTGTTTTCTTGCCTGGGAAAGGAGATGTTATTTATAAAAAAAGTAAAAGATTGAGAAAGGAGCTTGGCAAGATGTCCTGTCACATACTTCACACCAGATTCCTCATTTATGATTTATAATTTCATGAGGCCATTCATTTTTTAATTTCCTTTTTTCCCTTTTCTATGACCAAAGTGTGAGAACAAAGGCAGAAATAATGAGTAAGAGAGAATCTCTTGCCTCTAGAAATACCTTCCCCCTGAAACTAGAAATCATATTTTGAATTTATCCACTAAAGCAGAACAAGTTAATTAGGAAGGCAAATCATGGAAGTATTTTGCAGGTTCGACTTTTATACATACACATTTCTATATGTATTATATATTTTATAAACTCTGTGTCCACTTGAAGACCAACAAATTCCTTCACCTTCCTTCAAGGGTCTTCATCTGTGTCATGCAAAGCTCTTGCCTCAAAATTCTAGTGCTTCTTTAGCATTTAAGACTTTGTTTCCCTTATAGCATGCTGGCAATGGTAATACTGGATTGTGCTGTAAAGAAGCTGGGAACCTGGCTCCCTAAAAATGTTTCATTTGGCTGAAGCTCTGTGGACAGCCATACCCTGCCACAGCCAAGGGGACAAAGGAGAGATGGAAGGCTAATGCTAGAACTCTGTAACTTTCTATCTGCAGGTCCTGAAATATTGCTTGGTCGTAACATTGCACTGTTGAGATGTGAGCAAGTCCATATCAAACAGTCAAGGGCTTTATAGGGGTGGAAATCTAAGGCTGCATTTGGAAAATCATTCTAATGTACTGATGACAAAGCTAGTTTGCGTATGACAGAATTGTAGAATAGGCATTTTAATAGCATATACATGACAGAGTTCAGAAAAGGGCATAATATTCTACTTGATTGCCTGTGGGACTAATGCTGACCATAGATTTGTGGTGTTTGCATGCACAGCTTAGAAGAGAATTTGTACATAGCTACCTAAATAGAAAGATAAATGGATTTATTTTAAAGCCAGTACTCAGGTTTATACTGATACAGTTCACAATAAAAGACTGTGGAGTGCTTATAGTGGTCCTGTTCTGGTAAGTCTTTAACTTTCTGGAATGGAGAAGTAACCTTTTTTGCTCTTTGTAAAGGTCATGTAGCACTGTGGGGAAAAGAGAGTGGATTTGAAGTCCACCTTTAAGATAGCAAGCTTTATCATTTCATCATCATTATTCCTACTGGAAGGCTGTTGAAGAACTTCATTGCTCATAATATTAGGATTGTTCTTTCAATTTTTTGTGCAAATTAATACACTTCCTAAAACAAAACCAAAAAATAACCGCAACCCCATGGCTGGTTGTTAGTTGAATTCTCCTTTGTCACAAATTAAACTGATTTCATTTGGCCATTCCCCTTAGCAGAAATGACAAACAATTATACAGCAGTTTCATAGATCCCTTCTTTATAACATTTATAGCCCTTTTTGTGTTAAAAGACATAATCTTCCTTGAATTTTCTTGCATCTAGGCCAAAAGACAGCTCCTCAGAGTGCAGTGACCTAACCCAGCACACACTAACCCAGCACACACCTCCCACAGAAGCCTCTACAGGGGGAGCAGAGCAGAGTAACTATTGCCTATAAAGTGTTTTATAGGACAGTTTTTGGATAATACGCCCCAGAACGCCACTTCCCATTTTTGGCATCACGTTGCTGGCTTGTATTTCACCTGTAATTCTCTGTAACAACACCTTGTTTTCTGCCATGCTGTTTCTCTGCCAGATATTCCCCAATTAGCATTTCTACATTTCATTTCCCTTCCCTTACTGTAGCATTCCATGCTTACCTTTCCTGGAGTATTTATACCAGAGGTGGCATCCATAAGCATATCATCAGTCAGCCTGACTCCTTTATTACAGAAGAACAGGGAGTAGCTCTTCTAGGAAATGCTGTTTACAGGGGTGTTGACAATTACCTACATCTGCCAGGGGAAAAAAGAGATGGGTAGGGCTGCATATGGTGGCAAAACATTGATCAACGATTATACAATTAAACCGTAGTGTGGATTCAGCAGGCCCTCAAAGCTACGTTACGGTTGTAGATCATTACCTAGAAGCAAAGGTACAGGTCTCCTGGAGAATATCACAGAAAGAAGGCAAGCTGCACAGTAGATTTATGACAAGAACAAGTGTCTGCATTTGTGCTGCATGCCGTGAAACCGATGGATTGAGGCAGAACAGCAGGGCTGTAGGAGTCATTTGCTAGTGAAAAATGCGCAGAGCTGGTTTAAACCTATCAAAGTACAAAAGGGAACAAGAATTCAAGCTCAGGCATGACAGTTACCATATGCCAGGGTTGGGTTTTTTTGGGATATTCTTCCTAAAAACACACACTTTGGGATTGAGGGCTTGGGGTGAACATCTCATTTAGACACAAATTGCCCTTATTTGCATTTATGGAAGTGTGTGAAGGACTTCTCCCTGTCCTTTGAGCTCAAGTCACCCACAGGGTAGCCCTGATGTTCCTGAAGTCATTTGTTTTTTCTGTCTGTCTTGCTGCTCACCCAGGGAGGCTGCTGAGCTCGAATGATCAGTGTAGTTGCCCTTTGGTCTCACCACCCTGCAGAGCAGGGCAAGAGGAATACACTGTGGATGTTCCAGTTCAAACATTACCAAGTGCACTTCATGACAAACTTGAAAGTCCATCCCTGCCCGATATCAGAGCTCCACCTTATCAGGAGGTGGTACTGCATGAAAGATAGTGCTTAAGTGTGACAGTCCAGCCTTTGTCAGCAGTTCTTTTGGAGGTGATGTCATGGAGAAATGGCAGGGCATTTTCCCAAGGAAACCTGAGGGTACCCCTTTTGGTAGTCAAACCAGTTTCACATCTGCATAGCTTGATGCATATCAGCATCCCACTGGACAGCTTTTGCCCACTGTAAGGTGTATCTGTGTATTCTCTATTCTTAGCTTACTTGTACAAATGGTCAATGGGAAAGCTCTGTTACTTCTCTGCAAAACCTACATTTACACAATTGGTCTGCATGGTCTTAACAACTTCATTTGGAAGGGATAAAAATACCCAGGGTAGCAAAACAAGGACTATTAGAGTGGCAGCCCTTGTGCACTGCTACTATGGATTTGAGAAATGAAGAGTAAGCTATTTGGGAGAGTGAAATGGAAATGGAAAACCATAATGGAAAATGTGTGTCTCAACTACAGTCACTCTTTTAATGCATCTATCAAAAATTACTCACCAGCAATGACAAAACAAGTGGAATTGTCTCTGCTTAGGCATAATTGTTATGTTGCATAGCTCATACACCTGGTACACTGGAACATATATTGTCCTTTCAGGTTCTTTTTCTATACTGATAACTATGTGTATGCACACATATGTGTATGCACACATGTTCATTCATTCATACATACAAATGTACACATGAAGACACAACTTTACATTTGTAATTTCTTTGCACTTGCAAAGCCTGGGTAAAATCAGCAGTTTAAAATGTCATACCAACCATATACATTTTTCACTTTAAAATTCACATGGACGTGCATTACTCAAAACTGTTTTCATTATAATTTTTCTGTGAAGTTCTCTTCTTCTGATTCTTGAATTTAGTATTAGTGTTGAAATACAAAGCACTGCAAGTGAAATACAAAGCATGGATCTCACTGAAAAGCTTGCATGAACTTGGGGCCAGTGAAATCACATCCCTTGAATATTTATGTCCTCGGGGACTGCGCGTGCCTCGGTATTGAATGGCATCCACAAGTGCTTGATTTGCTTCTCTCTTTACAGCCTCTGACAGGTTGAAGACACTTGGTCATTGAAACTTCCCTCCAACTCCCTGCTCCTTGTCAGAGGACCACTAATTAACACCTCAGAGGAAAGATTTATCCTCAAAACTTGGCTTTGCACGATACCAACTCTCAGTTTGTTCCTTAAGGCTTGGTGAGAAACATGTTCCAGGCCAGAGACTCTCAGATAAATTTAGGAGCTGTGTACAATTACAAAAAATTTATATTCTCATTGTGATTTCTGCTGCTAAGAGCAAGTGCTGGTGAAGCTGAGAATTTGGCTTGTTGATTGTCTATATGAAATGAATTTAAAGATAGTAGTTCCAAATATAGCAGCTTATGAAACTGAGCATCACCAGACTGCCACTGCCTTCAAAGAAAGCAGTAAATTAAATACTTGCTGACATCCATGCAGCTGCCATAGCAGTAATGCAATGACTGGCTGATGTACCAAGTGTTCTTTATTTGCACCACCAGAAAGACATTAGCTTGTGCATCTACAAACTGACATGTGAACACAAAAGGAAATTATTTACCTTAAAGCCGCTGTGGTTCTTCCCGATGCCTTCAATGTGGAGTCCATGGCTCATTTTCTGTGCTCCCTTCCTTGCTCCCTCCATCAGCTTCAGCTCTGAATCATGAAGGAATAAGGAACAGGTGGAAGAGATGTAGAGCACAGAGCCAGCACTTTACCAGCTTAAAGGCTCCCCTGTCATGCACAGGAGATGTGCTTACATCTACGGTAGGCTTACCTGGACCCTGCTAGGTCAATGCTGCCTTTTTCCAGGGGAAAAGTAAAATTCCACAGCTGATTATGGGAGTCATTCTGCAAAAACAAATAAATTGGGAAAGGAAGAAAACACTGTCAAAAGGGGAAAGGATGGGAAAACATGGCTTTGCGATTTGATGGATGACTTGTTTTCTTTGGCGCTGCACACTGCTTATATTCTCCCCTTCTAAAATTTATACTGAAAGTTCTTTGTCAGGAACCCTTTTCAACACTAGCAATAAAGTTTACAAAATCCTAATCTTTCAGTCAATCTTCCTCACTCCCCATTATTTCTGCTTCCTGGAGGGCAAAGAGCGAGCTTATGAGTCTATGTCACAAAATTTTCTTACTCTTTGGACCTTGTGAACTTTACCTCTGTTGGTTGTTTTTTTTTCTCTCTAAGCTGACATTTGTGTGAATCATATGATCCCTGTTTCTGTTTTCTTTTTCCATCTATTCCAGATATGGTGCGAATGACTCACATGAAGGACCACAAAGATGTACTCATTGCTTGCAAAGAGGAAAGCTGCAAATTACCTTTACTTTTCTTTTGTTTCAATTTGTTGTTTTTAAAAGGAATTCATTAATTCTTCTGCCCCGCTGGCACATTGGGAAACTGATGGTCCAGGTTCTCTGTGTGGATAGATCACCAAACTATGCCATCTCTTACCAAACTCATTAGACATCCATATAACCCTGGTCATCATCTGTGCCATGGAAGCACGCAGAAAACAGAAGCAGTGAATTTTGAAGCTGTCTTGGAAGAAACTGGGACTCAATTGATGTGTAAATATTCAAGACTAGCCCTACAGTAAATAAAAGCCAGGAAGTACCATATTCTTTATTTGTCTCTGAATGTGCTGGGCTCAAGCTTTCAGCTGGCATTAGTTTTTTCTTGATATCAGGTGCTATTGGCAGTTGCTGATGCATTTAGACAGCAAACAGTAAATATCTTTTTCTTTGTTAATGAGATTGCCAGCATGACATAAGGGCTCATTTTTTCAAACTCAGATTTCTCTATTTGTCTCTAAAATGTGTTTTTCACTTCTGGAGGACAGAGACGTAATACTATAATCCTTTTATATTTTGTCATTTTAGGAGCTGCTGGCGTATCTTATATTTATGGACATCCCATAGGGAATAAACTACACATAACATAAAACAAATAAATAGATACATAAATCAGTGTTCTGGCCAGTGTCAGAGCCACAGTGAAATCAAGACAAACTAGAGGAAGAACAAGCACCTGAGAATGGAATTGCTTCTGGTATGGTCTGGATGGTGAGCTTGGAGAAAATGTCTTTTCTTTCTATGATTAAGGTAAGGGTTTATTTAGTTTAGCAGTACAGGTGAAGCTGGCACTCCAACACAGAAACAATGGTCTTTTTTTTCAGGCAGAAGATTGTGTGCTGGGGATACTAGTTTATTAGAATTATATTCCCTCGTGCTTCACTTTCACTCTACCAAATGCCAGGGTCTGGTCTTTGGTAGACAAGTGACTTGCTAGAGCACAGTTCCCTCTTCCTGCTCCCTCCTTTCTCCACAGCCTTTGGATTTATGAAAGGTACCAACCTGCCTTTTAAAATTTGCTCTGCTTTGCAGTTACATATATATCATTTGCTGGAAGTCTTTAATCATAGGGACCACAAGAAAAGCTCTTGAAAAATATTCATGTTATATTTGTTCATAAACAGGTTTTGTATGAGAGCAACGTTCTTCAGTTAAGAACTTTTAAGTTGCAAAATAAATACTTTGGCATTGAATTGAGTCTGTCCAACCTCCTGCTTGTCCCCCCTTCCATTCACACCATGACTACGGAAAATAATTTCCTTGTGTTCAGAATGGTACAGTCTTAGACCATGGTGACAAATTATTTTTCTTATAGAAACTTACCTCATTTGGTACACGGCCAGGCAGAGCTGAATGAGCGAGCAGCTCTTCAATAGGCTGCTTTCTTCTCGCTTAGCATAAAGCCCCAAGGTCTAGTAACATCACCAGCCAAGCCCTAGTAAAAGGCCCATAATAAATGTTCCCAGTGCTTATCACTGGCAGCCATCCCTCCAGTATCTTGGTGAATCATCAGCATGGTCTGGCCCAATTTTTGGGTTTTTTAGGCCTGATGGTTTATGACTCCGTAACGTGACATGGTCCCATTCAGTTCAAGTGCAGCCATGAATGCTGTAGCACTTCCACGTGTCATGTCTCCTTAAACAAGGTGCTCAGAAAATTAAGAACACAAGTTTGCAACTACCTAGGGAAAAAAAAAAATTGGCTGAAATGACTTACCTCACATCACAGGAATCAGCTGTATAAGCAAGATGAGGTTACTCAGCATCACGTCTATCTTGTACAGACAATTAAAAAGTAACAAACATGGGGTTGTCTATCTGTCTCTCCCTCCATCTCTCCACCCACCTGCCTCTCTGCCTAGACAACGCATCAGCCCGCTGGGCAGCTTTGGCTCAACTTCACAGAAGGTCACTGATGTCAAGGATAATTAATGCTCTTAAGATCGTGCACACTTGGGTAGAGGTGGGGACCCAGAACAGGCTTTGACACAACACGCAGCCATTGGCTTCGGCAAACAGAGAACTTACAGAAGAAGTAAGGGCAGGGGCTTAGGGAATGGAAGTCTGGCAACCACAGGAAAACAGTTTTTATTAGTCCAGTGGTTCATGAAACAATTTGTATTTCAGTGGATTTGCATACCTCATAAGCTTTTTAGGTAGGGGCCCTTTTTTTTTTATTAATCTCCTTCACAACCCTGATTAACTCACAGAAAAAAAGCTTAAGGAACAAAAAAGAATAATTGATTATATCTTTACAGCCGGCACGAGAACATATATACATCAGCAGAAAAGGGGTGGATAGCAAATTAAACCTGCACAAGGCTGCCTTAATGCTGCCATTTCCTACCTCATCTGTGTTTGATGCTTGAACCTTAGAAACCTTGCTTTTAACAAGGTGTTTTGCAAACCTAACCTTTACACATACACAGATGGGAGCCGCAGAACTAAGAGCGCGTGCAAAGCATTTCTGACTGCAATATCAGTCCTGCAATTGAGAGTTTGAAATACAGAGTTCTTGACATTGTCTTATTAGTGAATTGCTAAATCTGGCGCATTTGAAATTCACAGTTCAACTATATTATTTTAAAGCAGGAACCAATTACTGAATTTGCTTTTAGCAATGCTTAAGTGATAGTCGGGTGTGCGAAGTACGACAGCTTTTTCATGTTGATGCAGCTGGGGCCTGAGCTTCAAAATTGTTTTATGGATTTCAAATATACACATGTAATGCCTTGCATCTTGAAAGATCTGAACAGAGAGAGATCTATTGGTTTCAACAGACTAACTTAGAGGTAGCAAAATGGTGACAAAGTTCTGCAGGTGCTATTTTTTTCCAGTATTCCTTGTTAGGGGAAAAATAGGAGACTTTTAAACCTATCATTTCCTCAATCAGAAAGTAGATGTTAATTGATGGAAGGCAAAAAGTCGCACAAGATATCTGTAATTAATTGGTGTTGTAATAAATGAGGCCAGTGAGAACCCTCTAAGCTGCACATAAAAACTAGAGTTGTAAAAAGGCAAGTGGTAACTACCCATACGTTTGCACTTCTCTTTCTCTCTGTATATGCTTACACACACCTAGACATGTACAGACATTAATTAGGGAAAAAAAACCCCAGCATTCTGAGGAAAGGAAATTTCTAAGGTCCTAGATCAACATTCAAGTCAAACACAGACAGTGCCAGGCTCTTGCAGACTGCAAGGCTCTGGGGTCCCAGGGCACAGGTCACTGTGGTGAATTTGACATATGCTAATATAGGTCTGGAAGCCTAAGGTAGAAATTTGCATCTGTGCATGACTAGGGCAGGAACTAAAAACATGCTAAGAGGATATAGAGAAAAAAAATTAATAAAATGTTGGTGTAGGAAGCACACAAATGGATCAGATGCAGCTTTTTGCAAAGTCAACCACCTAGGACATGTTGGAAATGCTGACTACATGGGTTGACTTGTTCTACATCCTTTTGAGTCCTAACTTGTGGCTGAGGGTTTTGTCTCATTTTGATGACAGAGGTATTGAAAACAACAATATCCAGAGGCAACAAAATCACAAGCCCAAGAGCTTTTGCTGCCTGTGCTCTGGGATCTAGCTAGGAAAGGTTGGGTTGAAAAGCATGGTAAGCATCACACAGGAACGTGTGCCCTAAATCTCTGAACAACTCTGGCCTTGCCTCTCCCAACCAAGAGCCCTCGTCAGAAGTGCTTTGTCTTGAGAAATAAGGTTTTGCTGCTGTTTTCCCATTAGCAGAAACCACCTTAATCTGGGGAGGAATAACATGGGAATGGCAGACAGCGTTTCTGATTTGCTTAAAGAGAGGAAAATGCACAGGGAATAACTGACAAAGGAAAGGAGGAGCTGTGAATGGAAGTGACAGATCAAGGCATTCATTTAAACATTTGATGGTTTTAACCCTCTGTGAAATTCCAGATGGGGATTTGAAAGCAAGTGAATCTGCTGCCCGTGGCCAGGTCAGTACTTCTTCGCTTCTAACGAGGTGGCATCACTCAAGCATCACTCAGGCAGACAGGAATAGACTGCTCCTCCACAGAGCCTAGCAGCCAAGCAAAATCTGCAGGAGCTCCTTACAGTTCATAAATACAGTCAGGCTACAAACCTGTGATTTACAGGCCTTTAAAATCACTGATTATTCAGGCATCTCCTGTGATAAACTGTCACACGATTTAATTATCTTCCACAGCATCAATTTAGCGCAGTCCCTCGAGCCACGCCGTTGAACTCTGTCTTCACACTGAGCAAATGGTTCAATTACAGCCTCGGACAGAGAGGAGAGACCGTTCGCCGGCTGCACGCATCACTGAAGCACCAGAAGTCATCTTGGCAACTTGTCCTTGCTGCTGGTTTTTGGCGTTGGTGGCAGCTCCGAGCCCCGTGTTCCATCGAAGAGCAGAACCAAGGTGGGGCGAGCAGAGCAAGCCCCCAGGCATGCACAGGGACCAGGCTGGCTTCACTCTCAGCAGGACTCTTGCTCTTCACCTTCTTCTCTGCAGCACCTTTCTGTCCCTGGCTGGAAAGCAGTTTCCAAAGGGAGAAAGCTTCCGCCTCACTGCCTTGTATAACCCACTGGTACTTAAAGAAAGAGCCTGGGAAAGCATTCCAAGATAATTCCACTTAAGCAAGGCTTTGTTCCCACACATTTCACAGGGACCTGGCTTCTCTTCTTTGTTCCTGCAATAAAGTTGCACAGCTGGTGCACAACAGCCTCTGTGAAGTTTGTCTTGACAAAAGCTCTCTAAATGTTGTGTGAGAGCGTAAGAATAGCATATGGCTTCGCTGCAGAATGAAACAAAGCTGAACAAAACCTCCTCTGCACACACACACTACCCTTTAAGTTCAGAACAGATCGAGAGGAAACCATAAGGTGAACACACTTGACAGCAGAATGCCTGGGATTATAAATCCAGAGCAGCAAAAGAGAAACTGCCAACTTTTCCTGTTGTGGAGATGTTTATGAAGAAACCCTCTGCCTGAGCAGGCCAAACTTTGCAACAGCTTGGCTCTAGACCTAGTGCCGTGGCTCAGAGTTCTCTGCTTCTTGCAGGGTGTCTTGTTTTGAAAGAAGCATTTAGTTTTCCTGAGGTCCTCCCTGTGCCCAAGGTGGCCCTTTAATTCTGCAGCATAAGGTTAATTCTGCCTGGCTCAAGGGTAGTGAACCAGGAGCACATGAGACTCCTGCTGAGTTGAAGACAACCTGGTCCTCCTCCCAAAGGGAGCAAAGCCCCTGCTATGTGCTGGAAGAGTCACTAAAAGCAACAAAGCCAGCAGAAGCCAGACAAAAAGGTTTTCAGCTTTCCAAAACTCAAACGCCAGATCTCTGGAAACAACTGAACGATGCTCAAGGTAAAGATACCGAGTGAGTTTCCAAACATCTCTGGGACTCAAGGAAGCAGATGGGTGTGTTAGGTCTGCAAAGTCAGCACCATCCTGTTCCCTTGCTTGAATTCCTGCAAAGGAAATTCTTCTCCCCGTATGCTTTAAGAGAGTCGATGGTTCTGTGGATAATCTGATAAATTATTGTTATTAATATTGCTAATATTATTACTTTTAAAGACCCTCTCTTCCAAGCACTGTCTTACATCTTACATGCCTCTCAGGAAATTATTTATTACATTCCATCAAGCTGGACTGCAGCTTGCTCAAGAGCATAAGGAGCATGGTGAGGAGAACAATCATTTCTGTGAGCAGCAGTCAATTACTCCATTGATGTGTGCTGGTTTGTAGGCTTTTCACTGCCAATCAGTGTCACAGCTTTCCCTCTTTTTCTCCAAACAAGTGCACGTTATTTCACACAGTTCAACTGATTTTAGCCTGGCAGCACTCTGTAAATAAAGCTGTCCCTTGTCAAATGGTTAACTTCTTTCACTTTTCACATCACCTCTGAATATTGCTGGAGAAACAAGCCCCCATCAGTGATTACTGGCCCAGACAGGTGCCAGAAGGCAAGCTGACCATCTCTATTTCATGTCAATGCAAAATGCAGCTGGAGAATAAGAAGTGTAGTTGTAGCCTGGGAGTCATCTCGAAGAGGAGCAAGGTTCGCAGTATCTTCCTCTGGAGCCTTTGAGCAGGAGGCAGACTTGAATTACTTGGTACAAAGTTGAGATCTTTCGAAACACCAGGCCTGAAGAGGGTTTGGTGATGTGTTATTTTTTGTGGGTTGTGGTGGTCGTGGTTTTTTTGGTTGTTTTAAAGCTGCTAAGTGAGGAGCAGCCTGATGTGGAAGCAGCAGTCTCATCACACTGGCACTGATTTTATCTGCACTGCCCTTTGAGCATTTTGCTGCAAGTTTTCCTACCTCTTTTCATCAAAGTTCCTGCTCAGCTAACAAAGAGATAAACATGTAAGCTGTTGAAGACCCTTTCCCACTTACTCAATGTCTGAAACAGCCCCTGTTGCACCAGGCATCCCTGTTTATGCAGCCTGCCCTAGTCTGTGCTGAAAACAGGAGATTGTTCTGTCCCTCCAGACAGAAAAAAAAAGAAAAAAATAAAAGCAGCATTCAACCAGGACCTCCTCAAGAGGATCTTGCTTGAGTGAAATGGTGCTGGAAACTCGTAAAAGCTTTGCAATGTCCTACCCAGCTGGGAAATGCACTCAGTGCACAAGACAACTCAGCCCATTCATGCTGTACAGCAACAGTCACATTTTTCCAGCTCAGTGGCTCTGATATGCAGACATGGGTAAAGAGAGAGTGGGGAAGAAAGACATTTCAGCCTTTTCCTCCGGGCTTTTAGCTCTAAGACAATATAATCCAGTGATTAGGTTATTGCTATCCAGACCCAGCTGTTATTTTTGGATCTGCCCTTTTCCAGGTTTCAGTCACTAAAATTCAACACGCCTCAGTTTCCTCGTTTATAAAATGGAAGTGAAAAACTCTTTTAAACGAGGGCAAAACATTTTTTAAATGCTGGGATGTTTTCCTATCAATGACCTTAGGAAAAGATTCTATTTCTGTCTTACAAGCTGCCATCATCTTGTAGGTGGACTTGTCATCTCTGCAAACACATAGCAGAATCTTCTTGTGACTGGGTAATTAGTTTCCACTGTGTCCACCAGGAAAGCTGGAATCAACAGTTACCTTTAGCTGCTTGGATCTGACTAAACCATCAAAAAGTGCTCTTACACTACACATCTGCATATGGAGTTAGCCATTTCATAGATTTATTTACTTTGTAATTGTTTGGTTTGTTTGTTTCAAAATAACTCTGCATAGAAGTGTGCCCTTAAGGGTCACGTCTTTCACTGGAATCAATCGACAATGCAGAATCAGGCCCTAGGAAACAGCTTCAGAGGCACTTTGTAGATTAACTTGCTCAGCCAAATTGTTATTCGATATAAAGAAATGTCCTGTCCCATCTCAATTCACACAGCTCCAGAGGGATGTCACAAGAAAATACTGTCTTCCTTGGAAAGAAAACAGGGAAGATTATTTTATTACTTTCTAGTTAGAAACCAGTTTGTGTCTCTGACTCAAATATCCCTCCCCCCAGCTCTAGAGAGACTCAGTTAGAGCGTGGACTCACCTCTGCAGTGGTGCATTAGTATCCCTGGAAAGGGAATAAGGAACTTTGACAGTACCTGAAGGAACAGTTCCTATAATCCAAAAACAACCCCAGCCTGAAGGGATGAGGTCAAAAAGATACAGGTCTGCCTAACTTCATCAGCTGATTAACACAGCAAGTTTCCTCATGGTATTTTATGATTTATGATGGCTGATGCGAATGAAAAACAAAATTGTGCCAAGCATGGAAAAAAATTAATCAAATTTTATGTATAACATAAGAATGCAGGAATGACAGTGCTACTGCTAGAAGAAAAATAGCACTGCTTGAATGTGCCTGCCAAAGGAAGGTGAACAAAGAAATGCTCCTTCACTACACAAGGTATCAAAAGCTTTTTCCTTAAGAGGTTTTCCTTAAATTGTTGATGGTAAACAGTTCAAAGTATTATGAGAATTCTCTTTAGTTCTCCTTATGATGAGCAAAATTCTGTCCTTGTGCCCAGCATGAGAGAAAACCAGTCAAACTGGGGATTTCTGCATATATTTCAGACAATTTTATTCTGAAAGCAGAGAAAAGGGATGGAAGTTGCAAGCATCATTAGATAAACTGATTGTTTCCGTAGCTTACAGCCTATTTAAAACATGCCTGATGAGCTTTGGGACTGCAGCACCAAGTTAAACGACACTCGGTTCTGCCTATTTGACCAGTGGTTTAAGGTGATGAAGGATTTTATAATGAAGTGTAGCAGATACATAAGAAATAAGGGAATCCTAGGAAGCAGTAACAGCGCAGGAATTGCTATAGAATAATTTCAATGTGTAAGTGGCAAAGGTATTATCTGACCTGGAGAAGTTATTTATTCAGTTATAAGCTAAAATGCACAGAGAAGTCATAAAGAGAAATACAAAGTAACACACGGGTCGAAAAAGATGAAGCTAGTTTTGGAAACAGATTTCAGTGCATTACTCAGATGCATCATTGGCCTGTGAACTGGGTCATAACACTGTTTAATGTTGTTGCTTCATAATACTGCTTAATTCTGGCAAAGTTCTGCAGAAATGAAGCTTTATAATAGGTGAATAGCTGCAATTTATAAAATACCACTACAGATAACCCTTTCTAATCCAATCTACCTCTTTATACCAGCAAGCTCTTTGGTGTTTTATCAGGAGCAAAAAGAAATTGGAGAGCCTGCCAAGGCTTAACTTGCTCAGCAGAACCCTTGAGAGGCTGCTGGCATTAGCCTCCTAGGAAAGTGGTTGTGCTGGCCTTATCTGGGGGAGGTCAGCTCCCAGAGGGACTGGGTGGCAGCAGCTCCAGTGCTCATTAAATGCCTTAGTTTGCAGTTCCTAGGACTGCTCCACAAAGCAAACGAGTAAACCCCATTTATAAGAAGCTAGGAAACCAGAAGCTGGATTGGCTTCCTGACCCTTGTATTCAGGAGCAAAGGGGTCAGCAAAGCAGGGTTTGGCTGCCTGCATCAGAGCAACTCCTTAATGTTTTCAGCAACAGTTGGAGGCTCTTGCCTAATGAAACTAATAAAACAAAACCAACCAAAACCAACAGAACTCCAACCGAAACAATGCCCCCCAACATTGGGGATAACTCCAGAAAAGGATGCTGAAGGGATGGGAGCAGCACAGCGAGATGCCTGTGGCATAGCTCAGCTCTGCCTTACCCTATAGCATCCAGAACGTGTCTGGTTTTATCTGTTATTCTTCCACAGCTTGTCTCTTGGCTTCCTCAGCCTCTGCAGCCCTGTATTTACACAGCTGCCTCTGAAGCTGTAAGTCAGCAGCAGCGATTGTTGCGCAAACAAATGGAACATGTGGATCTTGCCAAGTATCACTTACCCCAGTTTTCCTCCTCCTTCTTAAGCAGTTTATGTTCTGGCACTAAACAGACTTCCTGAAAATTAAAGAGAAAATGCTTTCTGCTGTGTTTCATGTATAATGCATATCTGGTTTGGCAGGGGAAAAAAAAAAATTGAATAGCTTTAGGATGGGGGAAAACACAAATAAGAGAAATGTCAGTGTAATGCAGCAAAAATCACTTGTCACATAGACAGGGGATGCTGTGCAAGTTGCATCCCCTGAGCCACAAAGTCCCCTCCACTGCCAGCCATGTGCATGACCCTTTGGCTTTGGCTGCAGAAACCCATCCCGCCAAGCCAGGCTCATGAACAGAGTCTAACACACTGGGGCCACACTCAGCAGTTGCTTTTCTCCCTCCTTCAATCACACCCTGCCATGGTCAGGTTGTCAGAAAATCAAACCAGCTTTTCACACCTTCAGGACACATTTTACAACAGTATGTTTTTTCATCTGCATTTTGATGACCAATTGACTTTCAGCCCGAGGGATGTGACTGACTGAAAGCCAACATCTGTTTTCTTCATTTATTTTTTTTCTTAGTTAGGCTGGTTGTGATACAGGAACTTATGCCATGGCTTGCCTCTTGGGGTGGAAAATAGCTGAACCCTGTGTGCTGAACAAAGACCGTGCAACGGGGAGCACCACTGAGTATGGGAGACAGATCAGGATGAAGAGATACATATGCTCTGAAATTAAGATAAAGGTCTCCTAAGCTATAGATGCTGCTATAAATAGATTGAAATCCAGTGTTACTAGAGACTTCAGAGGAGTCTGTCTCATAGTACTTCATTCCTCTGTTGCTCTAAGTGAAAATAGGGAAGGGGGTAGATAGGCTTGTACCCAGTTCAGTGCCAGAAGAGGTGTGTTATTGAACAGAAGAAAGCCAGATGCTCATTTAAGAGCATCAAACCACGGACTCCACAGCGTAACTTAGCCTGGGAGATGCCAGCTGAGGTCAGGGCACAGAGCCAGGTCCTCTAATGCATCCCACAGAGAGGGGGACCTCTCTGGGCACCCTCAGGGTGAAACTTTCCTCTCTATCCCACTGCAGTTTCCCTGATTGTAACTTGTGCCTGCTGCATCTCCTATCATCGTGTACCTTCAAGGGAAGCCTGACTCAGTCTGCTCCCTGCTCTCCTGTTTGGCACAGGTATACAGCAAGATCTCCCCATTGCCTTCTCTTCCTTTAGCTAAACAAACCTCATTTTCTGGGCAAAGCCATTCAGCAGTTTCTAGCATTGAAGGCATCCACTCTTTCACTGTTCTGCTTCCCTCCCCAGAACACAAAAGATGTCAAGACAGACTGTTTACAGAGGTTGAGTGTGAAGAAACAGCATCAGGAGAAGCAGGGGTCATAAGGAACCAAAAGCACCTCAGCCTCACTCCTTTTAGCAAATGACCCCAGGTTTTGCCACTTAAGCTTCTGCCAACCAAGGGTAAAGAAAAATCTGAGCCCATTCAAACAAAACTACTGCAGCAGGGAGCAGCCTGCCTGCAATCCTGATACCTTTTATTGCAGCCTCTCTGAGCCACACAATCTGCTCAGTTTTGGTCAGTCAGTGTGTGGGTGGAAAAGAAATAATTGAAGGAGCAAGCAGCAGTACCTGCCGTGGGAAGAGATGTCAGCTCTCCAGTGCTTCGTCTCGCACGATGAGTTATTGAAACACCAGTCACACTGTGCTCACAAAGTACTGCCCTGCTGGCAGGGAGGTAAACCTCAAGGTCTTGCTGGAATCCAGCAGGTTGCAGCTGCTGGGGTCTACTGGGAGGCCCAGGTACATCCCACAGACCCTGCCCACGCCCTGGGCAACCCTGGGTGCCTTGCCTCTGCAGCAGGAGGGGTTGATGGCTTGCACCTTGCTCCAGGGAAGCACTCGGGTGCTGTTTCAGAGGTGTGGGTTGGGATGCTGCCAGCTTCAGCACTTGCCATATGCCTCTCTGCTATGGACTGCAAAACAATAAGGTCCCTCCCGTGCAGGGCAGCACTGGTTATGTGGAGATGCCTCCAACCTCAGCCCTTCACACTTGGGAGCTCCAGGTGCAGTGGTGGAAACTGCTGGGCAGGGGCGAGTCCTGGAGCTGGGGTTCCAGCAGCATCTCCTGACAGTTGACTAAGGCCTGAGGGAGGACTGGTGACATTCACAGGTTAGCAAACCTACCTGCAAAGTGATTTTTTCACTTTGTTTTTTACCATCTTCCCCACGAAGTCCTAAAATAGTACTTTCCTTTTGCTTCCATCCCAGGCTGAGCAAGAGTCTGGATGCAGGTGGCTTGGGAGAGCATCCCAGTGATGCAGGAGCTGGGAGCAGCACCCAGGCTTCATAGTACACACCCCTGAGCATGGCCCCCCAACAGGCACAGCACAGAGGCTGAGGGGCAACAAACAGGCTTAAAAAACTCCTTTACAATAGATTATGATCCAGGAAGGAAAGAGCTTGTTCCTCAGAACCCACTCTGAATATACAGAGGTGCTGTCAAGGAAAGTGTTGTACTGGAGAGAGCCTCTACAGCACAGGCATCCAGATGAGCACGGACTGGGCTATCATATAGAGCAGCCACATTTCATTTTTCCTGCTAGCAATCATTCTGAGAAGAAAAGAAAAAAAAAAAACAACAAAGCAATAAAACAGTAGGGAATCTCTCTAATTAAGGTCTCCCAGATCACCCTGAGGGATTGAGCAGGAAGAGCTGTCACCGAGCTGTGAGGAAGCTGCGAGATGTCAAGACAGACTTTGTGATGCCAGGGCCAGGAGGTTCAGTGGGGATTGGTAGAAGCCCACTCTCTGGAAAATACCTGTACAAGAAAATTCATTCGCCTCCGTTGACCTTCAGTGCTATTCTTTGAAGAGCTAGAGGTTTGTTTAAACCTTGGTGAATTATTTCTCTCAATAAAATAAAAATTACTACCGCGTTCTCCCTTCAGATGCTTTCAGTAAATTGCAGTGCCAGTTCCTGCAGCCAGAACAATACCTTGTGTCTCTTTGTAGTTGGAGCCTTTTTCAGCTGAGGCCAAATAAGACTGTCAGCCTTTGGATGCACCTGAGATGATAAGCAGCAGCTGTAGCCAACAGTGGTAGCTTCCTAGAGGTGCTGAAAGGATTTGGGAAGATATTCCTTCACTTGGAATTTAGACCAGGTGATGATACCAGAATTAGCATTAAAGACCATCATCCTTATCACATCCTTAGGAACTAATTTCTCTGCAGTTTCAAGTTCCAAATTAGAATATTCCTATATCCAATTCATGCAGGTAATTTGTCATAACTATTATTAGCACTGACACAGTAACTCTAGCACATGCATGTTCAATTTTCATAAAGAGAAACTGCAAACCTAAATTTTCCGACGCACTTCAAGACTTCTGGCATTTCCTGAACTTCCTTTGACTTCTCAGTGTTCACTCCAGCCAGCAAGTCCAGTACAATACACCCTGTGCTGCTGAAAAGTAATTATTTCACTCACACTAACCCTTAAGGAGGTCAGCTTTCATTAATTCTAATCTATTTTGCACAGATGTTAAAGTAAATTAATTTTCAATCTTAAATAAAACATTTTTTAAATCTAGATCAGCAATACCTAAAACCAAAGAGGGTAGTGCTGCTCTTACTGAACTTGCACCCATGGGACTTCAACAGATTGGACCCTTTTATTTCTTCTTTAGGTAAATGGTCCAGATTCAGTGGTGTCTAACATGACTGGTAAGTGAAAAACCAGACATTTGTCATCCCTAAGTAGGTTTAGAAAATTTACAGCTGTCTAAACCCAGTAGTTATTTAATATTTGATGTCAGTCGTGCTGTAAGTCCTGAGAGTTGGTACACTCCCACCACAATAAAAAAAAAAGACTTCTGAAAAGGCCTGCCCTCATTTTTGGCAACGAGGGGGGATTTTGGAGAACGATGGTAGGAATAAACAAGCTGACCAAAAATTAAAAGACAACTGTTGTTATTGTGAGGGAGGTCATTTATGCAGGTGGCACTTCGGGATGTTTATGCTGGGAGAGAAGAAGGTGGGCTTGTAAAAACCTCTGCTCCTGTAAATTGGAAGAGCCACAGCTGGATGGAGGTTTCCGCAGGACCCCCCTGATTTGCCAGATGTGCGTAGGTTAGAAGGGTGCTGCAGTGACACAGAAGAGCAGAAGGGAAAGTCTGTAGCTGAGCTGTAATGGTACAGGATTTCTGCTGAAATCAGCTGGGAAAAGCATGAACAGTTCCCAGTCGGAGCATAGAAGGGGTCAGAATACGCTGCTTTGAGAGGATTTTTTACAGTTCTGGTGCTGCATTTCCTCACCTGAAGCAGATGGTGCCCTCGAAGAAGGCAGTGGAAGTTGCTCTGGCAGATATCCTTACCCATAAACAGTAGGAATTCACTATTAAACGGAAGTTTCATAGTGCTATTTAAACTATTTCATAGATGAGAAGCAAAAAGCTCAACCCTGCAGCTCATTGCACACTGAGATCTCCCCCCAAAACTCCCAGACAAGTCCTCTGCAGGGCCACGTAGTGCTTGAAGTCGTGTGGCAGCTGAGGAAGTGTTTTACGAGGTACAGTTGAGAGCAATGACCTTGTTTGTAATCTCAAAACTTAAACACAACAATGGAAGTGATATGAATTGCTAGAAAAAAAGTCATGAGAATAAAAGCACAATTTCCCAGCAAAATGAAGATATAAAAGGAAAACTGCGTGTGAATCAGCAAGTCAAAATCAAGTGCCCCATATGTAACACTTCCCATATATTTAGGGGGTTTTGTTTGGTTTTCTCTTCCTTCTGTGTTCCATATTTTTCACTTTTGTCTGCAAACCATGTTTGAGTTAAAGAAACCTTTGCCTATATGCCACGTAAAGGAGCCCCTAGTGAAACATTCCTTTGATGCATCGTACTTTTAGGAGAATCTCTCTTTGCATCATGTTTTCTGAGCATGGCTAAGTCAGTAGATTTCAAGTTACGTTGAAATACATCTCAGAGCTCGAAAGAGGCAATGTAACCACACAGGTTAGCCATGCTGGTTGAGATGGACCACTGATGACAGGACACATCCTAATGTCAAAACTTGCTAAGGAAATGCAGGTGTGTGTAGAGAAAGACATGTGGCCTTTTTCATACTCATGATTGACACTGTACATTAAAATATGTTGCAATAATAGCCAGGTAGTCCAAATATTTATCGCGTGGCACTGAACTAAGTTTATCTACTGAACTCCCAATTACCAACAAAAACTTCAAGCTACCCATCTAAGTAAACGTCTCTTGCAAAGAGCAGACTCGAGTCCTTTTCAGCAGGAATGCTGAAGTGTCTGCTGCTTTGAGCAGGGACAGAAAGCTGCAGGCATTTGAGGCAAGAATAAATTCCTAACCAGCATTTGCAAGAACTTGCCAATTCTCTGGTTGCATCTGTATTGCCTCTAAAGCAAGCAAACAGGAGAAACTTCAGCTCAGGGGTAGAAAGCAAGTACCTAACACTTTTGCCCTACTATACAAAGCAAAAAATAGCTTTATTAAATTTGCTGTTTCTTATTTGAAGTGAGGATGCTTCGTAGCTCCAAGCAGTCTTTTATGCAATACTGATTTTGAAGGATATAATAAATTATTGCAGTGACAATTGTCAGCAGAGTTTGGGAAGAGTCCATCCAGAGCAACTGAGCGAAACTTAAGATTTCAGTCATTTATCATGTTGTTCTATTCTAGCCCATGCCACAAGAAAACAATAGCCAGGGACAGGCTCAGCTGTCCCAGCCTCATGCTCTAGCATACAGCTGGCAGGCTCTGAGGAGAGACAGCCACTTGCCTCTTTAGGCATCACTGCTTCTGGATGGTGTTAACGTACACAATACCCACAGACCTCTCCAAATCTGAGGGCAATAAACCTATTTTGTAGTTGCGAGCCCTTAGGTGGGGCCTGAGCCTTTCTCTTGGCACCAGAGGTCACCACGTTCCATCCTTCACCTTCTCCACACGTGGCACTCCCCTTGCTGCTGAGGGGACTGCACTGTCTGCCTCTCTCCTGCAGGTTGGATTCAGGGCTCTTCAAGCTGCTGCATTTCAGAGAAGATCCTGCCTATCTCCCTTTCCTCTCCTGTAACTGCTCCACTTGGCAGCACAGCTCCTGCAGGACAAAGGCCACCTCTCCTGGCCTCAGAGAGCAGCCTTGGATGCTTGCAGGGCTGCAAGTGCCACCTAAAATGCACTCTGTGTTGAAGCATCTACCTCAGCAGAGACAGCTGCCAGGGAAACAGCTCTGGGGCATGTCATCACCATGTCTGAGACCCCTCTAATTTATACTCTTCTGTACAAGCTGCTCTACCAAGGGTTCCCAAACATTCCTTGATGATATTGGACCTTGTCACCAGAACATCAAGAAGTTCCCAAAGCTGAACCCAAAGACTGCTACACAAAGACTGCTGCATTTGTTGGCTGCCTCTGTTATCTCTGCTCTCATAATATCCTGTTCATAATATCCTGAATGAAACCTCTTTTTAAATCACATACAGGACAGTGGGGCAGTAAAATGATGTGATTTGTAACACATGAAAACTGCCTAGGAATTGTTTTTCACAGCAGGTCCAGCTCAGTCTGTAGCTGCCTTTCACTCCAGCCAGGTCTAGGTGTTGCAGAATACCATGAAATACTTTCACTTTTTCTATTTCAACTTTAAAATACCACTTCGGGTGCTGAAACTGGAAGATTAAACCTCATTTTGCTATCACGATTTATGGCACCAGCGGATGCTGGATAAGCCAATGCCCTTGTCTGGTTTTTAATCCTAATAATTTCTTGATCTCCATACCGTGTTATGGCAATGGATTCAAGAGTCTGTTTCAACAGAAAAAAAACCTGACATTTCCTAGGACTCATTCTGCTTATCCCTGTTATCATGTAAGGATCTCTTCTCTGCTACTGGAAATGCAAACTCTGGGTGTTATATCGACCCTTCTACTTCATTTAATACATGCCTTAAAATGAAAATGACACTTGAGCCCATATGCCTTGCTTTTGTGGATCAATACTGAGTCTCATTAAAGGGCAACCCAAACCCTTAGCTCAGTCATGTAGCTCACTTCTGCTCTTATTCTGACTCAACATATATGAAAGGTGCTACTTCTTATTTTACCCATATTTAGGCACGAGCGAATACAGTCTCTAGTGTGATACGCAAAGCAGATCTAAAAATGACTACTTCTGCTGAAGTTCACTCTTCTGTTCCACTCCAGCTGGAATGAGGCTCAGCAAACTTAAAAGGCAGTTGAGGGAAGGCTGTCACACCTTTATGGCTTGATGTAGCTTTATGAATCATTTCACTGCTACTTCAGCCCATCTGACGACCATCAGGACATGACACAGATGACATGAATTATTATTCAAGCAGGAAATTTCAGGTCCAGCGCTTGGCTTCCTGTTGATATGACTCACAAAGTGCAGGGTTGGGGGTTTTTTTTTGTGTGTGTGTTTTGCATATTTTCCAGTAGAGTATCAATAATGAAAAAATCAGTGGCTGATAGTGAATACTGAGTCCCCCATGATGGTAAAAAGATAGTAGCTTTTGAACAGATAACAAGTTTCTGAAGGCAGGAGGCAAGGAGACTCAAAGGTGCAAAAAGCTGAGAAGTTTGGCAGACAGCAGCAATGCTGCTGGCACTGGGTAAAGCTACATTGCATTTGCCAATTTGTATTTTTGGATTATGTCCTTATTTGCCTGTAACTCGCTGCTACACTGCGTGTTGCTTTGTCTAACGTCTTCGCATCGAGACACTGTTCAGTGATTGAAGCATCAGAAGTCATTAGAAGATTACACATTGCACCAATTTAATGCATTACAGAGCAAATCAATTGTGATGGATGGAACTTCAAATAATAATTTGATTATGGAGGGACAAAACCAAGAAGCATCCAGGGAATTCTGCAATATGGAAGACTGGCAGATTAGATCTGAAATTAATCTTAACTAGATTAATCAAGTTTGTGTTCCGGAGTTGCGTGCACAAAGACAAGCGACAAAAATATCTGTCACCTCAAGGGCTACCATAGGAGTCAAGGATAGAAACTCCTCCTGCCTTGGTGAGCATCAGTGTTGCCATTCATTTCCAAAGGGCTTGCACATAGCAAGGCTAAATTTGACTTTATAGAGTTTCCATTCTCCAGGGCACATTTCTCCAAGACTCCACGGGTTTCAGCTCTGATTTCTGAGGGTTATTATGAGCTCTTTGCAGGGGGACAGTCCAAGTCCTCTATCCTGCAGACACTTAAGCATGTCCTCATGTTTAAGGCTCTGAAAAGTCATCCCTTGGGATTACTTGGATACTGAAAGTCAAGCACATTTCAAAGTGTCTTCAGGATTGCTGCCTAGGGAATGAAACACAAAAGGCCCTAAAAAAAAAAGTCCTTAATAAGGCTTTATTAAGAAGAACACAAACTTTGTTACTGCTCGAGAATTACATTGACTCAAGCAGCGTGTATTTTCCACTGTAATCATTATTATTTGGATATATGCCACTGTGTATGCACACAGTGATGTTATCTGCACTAATATCTTTCACATATTTTACTCTGAACGTCACGAGCACATAAAATCAGTTAATTCCACGTTATGAAAGCAGAATACTGATTGTGGAGCTGTTAGTAATATGCATTCAGAGTATAGACTGCACTGACTCTGAAGGACCCACAATTGAATGCTGAATAATTCACAAAAATTTGACAAAATGCAAATAAGGTGACTGACATGATATCGGAATGCTGGGTTCCCAAAGGAAGACAAAGGAGGTATTCGTGTTTTCTTCCTCTTGTAGAAAAAAACTATGCATGAGACTGCAATTTAATTCTCTTCCATTTTTATTTCAAGCCCTTTAATTACTCTGACCCATTGCATATGACAGCTGCGTGGCAAAATTAGCACTAATTTGGAAGTGCAGCTGGGCTCCCCTGACAGCGAGACAAAAGCACAAAACATTGTTCAGAGAGAAATTCAGGGTGGAGTTACATATATACTTAATGTTATGGTACATATGTTTCAGAGTAACTTATTACCAATATACCCCAGAGCCACCAGTGCAAATTTTGCACCTATCAAACCCACAGCTGCCTGCATCTGACTTTCTATGACCCAGATCTCCACAGATCAGTTAGGGCTGGGTATACCTTACCTTACTATTTCTTCTTAAGCAGCTGATTCCCTCCCTGTTTTCTCCTTCTGGGTCGCAAACACTGCCATGCAGAGCTGAAGAGTTTGAGTTTAGGGAACTGGAAGGCTGGTTTTCCCTCGCCAGGGCTTTGAAAAAGACTGTTGGAGCTCTTCAAGGTTTCCTTGTGCTGTATAAGAAAGCATGTCCTTGTTAATAAAGTAGCAATAATTTAGCCAGCGATTTAGATTGTGAAATTTCTAAACAAAAAAAATATAGATATATATATGACATCTACATACTAAAATAATTCAATTCCAAGGTATGTTCAGTTTAGGTTTGGAAAGTTGTAGTGTAGCACCTGCTGTACTGAAAGCTTTAAAAAGGACTTGCTGTTTACGAGGGACCCAAAATCCCCCTGTAAAAAGCCTCTGGGGGAATCATCAGAAACAGTAAATTCAGGATCCAGAGACCCACCATGGAGGGATTCTTGCTGGTCAGACACTTAGTGATGGCCACGGTAGGCTTTATGAGACCATGACCAGAGCTCAGATCCTGCTCAGGGACTGATACTCTGCCATGCCTAGGTTGTAATTACCCAGATCTCTAACCCTCTCTGTCTTTTCTTCCTCCAGCCCATGACTGTCAGTCTTAGTTTGAGCTGATCTACGTCTCTAATGTTTCTTCTTGGCAGTGCTGACAGCCTCCAGCAGTGACCTCTCTCAGCCTGCATTTTCTGTCTATCACTATAAGCTTTTTCTATTAGCAAAATCTCTTCTTTCCCCTTTAGCTCCCATGTCACACACACGCCAAGCTGGTGATCCAAACCCAGTTCTTTGTGAGCCTGTCCTGTCCTTTCTGAAGGTGCTTGAAACCCACTGACAAAATGCAATGTGTGGAGGATTTCCACCTTACCTCTTCAGAGACCCCCGGAGCATCGCAGGCTTCCATGTGGTCAAAGAAGTCCTTCTCATACCACTATTGAGGTCAAATAAAAGAACACCTTTTGCCCTTGAAAAGCTTAAGTTCAGTGTAGGATGTTTAAGCCTTCACAGCATCTTATAGGCTCTTATGCAATGTGGGCTGCATAATTAATCCAGAATTAACTGGAAACTTTGGCTCCTGATAAAATTAAGTATTCCTCTGCTTTAACCTCTGCTTCACAGAGAGAGGGGTGGTCTCTCTTTTATCTAGCTAATAAAATATATTATTTGTCTAATAAAAGGGAGTGTTATATCTATCAGTGGTTTGCTAAACATCTCATTCATTTTAGTTTGCATAGTGAAGTTCTGGGATGAGGGTGCTGATATTTTTGAATACCTGCCAATCCCCAGGGAAGCTGGAAAAGGTTAAAAATTTATTGCAGGCACTCTGAATACACTAATGTCTTGCAGACAGAGCTGGCATTGATCCTTTCCCCTCTCCCGCTAAATCTCCCGCAGATGAGAGTAGCTGTTTGCTTCCCATTGTGCAAGCAGAGCTCCTTGAAGAGAAATAAAACCTCTCTAACTTGGAACACACTGCTTGGAGCAGAGTTGGATTTCTGTTACACAACCACTGATTATTTCCATCCTAGCAATATCTGGGGCAAAGAAATTGTGTCTCCAAGAGCATCAGCTCTAGGTGAGCAGAAAAAGAACTGACACCGTGGAGATGTCAGCAGAAGCGTGCGAGGCATTTATTTGTCTGGCACAGGCAGAGCTGGAGAAGCATCAAGAAAGCATGTTTTGGGGTTTGATGGGCTTTTTTGTTGTTGGGTTTTTTTTTTTTTAATTAGGAAAAAAAGGTGGAGAGTGTTCAGCTAGGAAGCCGTGCCGTTTATATGAATATAAGGAATAATTCAGTATAAAGACAGGGATTTTATTGTGGCGGTGAAGATCAGTGAGGAATGGTGTCAGTATCTTCCAAAGTACTCCTGGTGCTTCTTTTAGTAGAGCAGTTACTGAAAAAAATTGGGTTGACTCCATTTCAGGATTAGACAAACGTTTCTTATGAGCACACGGCACCACCTCAGCTCTAACTTGTGAAATACTAGATTAAAATGGTACATACTGTTATTAATACAGAGTTACCAAGATGCTACCAGATCTCTTGCACTGTGGTGTCTGCCATTGAAAAAGATGGGGTAGTTCCATTGAGTTCCAAATTTGGCCTTCAAAATGCACAGTTGTGAAGATTACTGGAAAGAGCACATGAAATCTGGCTTTAGAGCATCCCCCTTTATGAACTCTGCCTCTGAAGCATTTCTGTATTGCTTGAATTTACAGAGGGATGTGCCACAGTGGCACCTGAAGATCCCACCTGCTCTTGGGAGCCCTGGGAGCTCGGTACCATTCAGGCTTGCAACTGGGAACAGTTTCTGTGCAGTCCTAGTTCAATTTCTTGCCCTCTCTGGGCAGCAGGGAGAGAGCTGGGAAGTTGAAAGATGCCCTGGGATATTCTCTCCTTCCATATAAACAAACTTCATTAAGACACAAACAGGTTTAAGCTCAACTGTATATGAATTTACATGATTAGAGACTTCTAAACAAATTCCTTTTGGAAGGATTTGGCTGGCTAGACTCCAGCAGCATCTCTTTAGAGAATATTGGGTAGAAATGCAAAGCAAGACCAGTGCAGCACAACTTCCAGAGGTGGCAGAGAGTTTAATGGGAGATGCAGGTGTCCATCAGCCGGTGTCACTGGTCGTGTGCCCCAGTCCCAAGAAGAGTGATGTCTTCATACAACCACCCATTCTCCTGAGAAAAGATAAAACTTGTTCAGCTGATAGAAGCCAGCGACTTGCCGTTAGTGTATAGTTATTATTTGTACAGGAAAGGTCTGGATTGTTATCAAGCACAGAGCTGATCGTGTCATCGGTCCTTCACACACAAATTGCAAGTCCTATTTTATGCAACTGTTTTAAGGGGAACATGCTCACCCTGAGCTGCTTCTCTGATGCATTCAGTAAGTCCACATATGTCGCTGTTTGTACCGGGAGCGGAGAGATGCAGCAACACACAAATTCAGCAAGAGCAGGCAAAAGAAGCAACTTCATTAATTTACAATCCTGTTTTCTATCCCCTAGCCCCATAGGGCGGTTGGTCAGTGATCACCCATCTCCTAGGGGGATTGGCTAAAGTCCTACAGCACCCATTGCAAAATATTTTTCCAATGTACCATAAACAGAGCTCAGCAAAACACCAGGTGTGGGTCCAGCTTACAAAAACCATCCTACTGTTTCTCATAACTTGTGTGAGAAAGGCAGGACTCTCACCAAATATTGTGAGACCCTGAGAAAATCCCTCTGCCAGCAGCTTCTCAGCATCCACACACGTACAAGCAGCACAGCTCCACTTTTGCCCTGCATACCACAGTGCAGAAAGCAGCTGCGTAAGGCAGGCAGAGTGGAAGAGTGTGGATGGTGTTTGCATGAACCCTGGAACCCAGAAACCTCAGAAAGAAAACCTGAATGGGAGTAGCAGGGCTGACTGGGCTGCCCCAGGACTGTCTGGTCGTGGCTGTGGCCTGGAGTTGCCTTCCAGACTTAATCCCCACTTTGCTTGCGCGGGACTTGTTTGGGAGATGTCTCTGCAGGTAAAGCAGAGCTCTTCACCTACCTTTCTTCCCCAGACAACGCCACTCCTCACACTAAAGGCTGCCTGACTGAACATGTGAGCACATAAAACAGTGCTCCTGAACTATATGGGAAACTTGGGATTTATCTTTTTCTTCCTGGTGCTCCCATTTTCCTACAAAAAGCTTCTCTTTCTTTGCAAGGTTTCTCGTTGCCTTCAAACATTCTTCTTTGCCTCTCCCCGGTTGCCGCATCCCAAAACCTTCACCATTGGTATTCACAGATGTGATGGGGACATTGGGAACTGACTGCTTTTCACTTCAACTGCTTTTTAAACCACGAGCAGCTAAAGCACTAGAAAACACTGGCTAAGAGACAGCTCTGCTGTGCTTAAGAGAGGGTTACTGTGGTTTAATTTAAACCACTCCCTTAATCAAACTGGCACAAGCTCGCTTGGTATCTATTTAAGTTTCCATATTGTTGGGGTTTTTTTTCTCTTGTTTAATTAAATCCATTCTGAATAAAGCTTTAGGGCAAACCTGCACAACTCTGTATGTATACAAGCTCTCAGATGGTGTTACCAAGATCCCATTTGGAAGTGGTACAGCTCATTAGCTTTGCTGGCTCCCAGACAGTTCGGAGCAGTTTGAATTTCCTGCCAATTCAATGGTATTATTTAGTTTGTATTTAAAAGCTCGTGTTTCCTTTTGACCCAGGATGGTCAGCAAGCGCGAGCACTGAAGGGTCTGGTCTTTCATCAGCGTCTGCAAGAGGAGAAGAGCTCTGAGGCTTTGGCCGAGTGCAGCGCATCCATCGCCTTTGCTTCCTTTTACTGCTGCTCTGGGGAACAGAAGGAACAGACAATGTGAGCTTTTGTACAAAAGTGAGGTGACCTTTCAAAGTTACATGTGGGATCTGCTGCTGTTTCTATAGAGACCAAATGCATTAACCTGAGTCAAGTGGGAATGCCTGAGGCTCATTGAAAAGGATATAGCTTCTCAGAAAGCTGGAGGATTTAAGTAAAAGGGTTGATTCATGTATTTTACTTTTTAAACAAAGGGAAGCTGCATTTAAACTTCGTCAATTGGGTGTCTGAGCAAAGACAAACTTTCTGTGTCTGGTTTCAGCTTCCAATTTCCAACTTGCATCAGCCTTATCAAAGCATTGTCCCACTTTAGGGTCCCAAATGCTTCTTTGGCTGGGTAAGACTACAAACATTGATTTTAGGCTGGTGAAAGATGTTTCTTGTTTGGTCAGAGTCTGCAAAAATACTCTTAAGATGCTGCTTAGTCCATTCTGCATCTCTGAAACTCATAAACCAAAATCAGATCTCTGCTCAAGGCAGGTCCTAAGACCTAATCCATTCCCTTCAGCCCATTTTGTTTGTGCACAGAAGAAAATACTTCTGACTATGTGTGAGAAAGTTTTTGAAAAACAAAAAGAGAGAGTCCAGTGGAGGCTGTGAAGACACTGAGAGGGCTGGAGCATCTCTGTGCCGAGGAAAGGCTGAGAGCCCTGAGGCTGTTCAGCTTGGAGAAGAGAAGATTGACGGGGGATCTGATCAGTGCTGATCAACAGCTAAGGGGTGGGGGTCAGGAGGATGGGGCCAAACCTTTTTCAGCGGTGCCCAGTGACAGGACAAGGAGCAACGGGCACAAACTGGAACAAAGGAGGCTCCATCTGAACATAAGGAAAATCTTCTTTCCTGTGAGAGTGGCAGAGCCTGGCCCAGGCTGCCCCGAGAGGTTGTGGGGTTTCCTCTGGTGAGATTCCAAACCCATCTGAACGTGGAGATCCTGGGCAACCTGCTCTGGGGGACCCTGTATTAGCAGGGCGGTTGGACTTGGTGGTCTCCAGAGGTCCCTTCCAACACCTACCATTCTGTGACTCTATGTGATCACAGAAGGAAGTTCAGCTTCTGCCTATGTGACCAGGGAATTCACTTTTTTTGGTAGGGGAACACAAGGTAGAGCTAGGATTCTCTCCAAATCCAGATTTCTACTTGGTCCAACAGTGATTATCCCTTCCAGTGGTTTTTGTTTACTAATTTTTCCATTTTAATCTCTTAGGCACGCACTCATGTGCAGACCCTTGGCTCTGAGAAGGGGGGTGTGCCTTCTGGGCTGTAGAAATTAAACAAGAACAGTCAATACCAGCTCATTTAAAAAAAAAATTAAAAATTTAGAAAGAAAATCATAGTTAGAAAATGGCACAGTTTAAAGGCTGATTTAAAGGCTAATTTGACAAATGTTGCATAGGAGAGAACCATGTAACTTACAAATAGGAAAAATTCTAATTATCACCCATGAAAAAGAAATATTGCGGTTAGTTTGAACTGTGTTGAACCTTTGACTACTTTAAAGAAAGTATTTTATTCAAAAAGGCAGCCAATGCATAAACAGCTCTTCATCTTTTACCTCGCTCGGCTGCCTTTTAGATCAAACAAGTCGGATCAAAGTTTGTTTTTACAGTCTCCTTTAGATGCAAGAGTCCCAAAAGTACTTTATAAAATGGCCCTTTGAGAAATAGAATATCTATCAGGTAGTGAGTTAGAAATGCAGAATTTAGCAGAATAAAGAGAGATGCTGGGCATCGGCAATGAAATAATTGGTTTTGTCATCTCAAATACAAAATTAAGGATTTCTAAAGGGCTTTCCACTTCCCTTGTGCTCACCGATCACGTAACACCTACAAAACACTGCCCTAAGGGCCCGAACACTCTATTGATCTTAATAATTTTGATGGCACTGCTCACTGCTGCGCGTTGGAATTCCTGGAATGCTTAACGGGCAATTTTAGGCTGCCCTTTGAGTAATTGCACAAGCCAAGGGTGAAGGTTGTGTCTTGAACACAACTCAAAGTATCTTGCTCTTCCTGTTTGCTGGCTCGTTGGAGCTGGGCGATGGACATTGCTGCCCATGCCTGGTGCTCTGGTTCTAACTGGTCATGGAGCCAGAGCACGTGGAGAGGAGGAGAGCGATGGCAAGGAGCAGAAGAGCTTTCTAAATTGGAACTGTTCTGCTCCGATGCTCCACGGGTACATGTTCTTTGATAAGGGTCAAGCTTTTTATCAAAGACATTCACGTGGGTTCCCGCGGGTGCTTTGTGTGCCTGCGCATGACGGTACCTCCAGATAAATACCAGAGCATTGGTTCTGAAGACAACCCTGGTTTATCCAGTGCAATAGCACATGCATATGAATAGTCTGAAAATATTGACACGGAAAAGGTTAAGTCAATGTTTGCTCAATGCTGCAATCCAGAAGTCATTTTTAGTGCAGCAAATTCGGAGATCCCTGAGCAGGAAGTAAACAAAAAGGTCAAAGCAATTAAGGGCTAAGTTAGGGGAGCTCAGTGCATGCACAAACAGGGACAGCAAAGCTCACCAGTTGTACCAGTCTGGTGGTCGAGCCCGAATGCACTGGCAATGTCTTACTGGTTTTGTAGCTGTGTGTTCTCCTCCCTTGCAGGGGGCATTCAGTCCATCTTTACTCAGGGATGTGAGACATCCACCAAGGGCATCCAGGCCATACTGGGGAGCAAGAATGCAGGGATGAATATCTGTGGGGGCTGAGTTTTATTGAAATAGGGAGCCGCTCCTGTTCATGATGGCAGTGAATATATTGACTTCTGTAGGAGTAGGATTGGGAGCTGAAGGAGTCATCAATCTTGCTTCAGAGTATTGAGCAGAAGTATAATAGATGCTCAGGCTGGTCTGTATATTTTTCATTTGCTATAGCTATGTATCACCGGATAACGTATGTTTATAGCAATGGAGCTGATGGCCAGAATCTGTAATTAAGGACCAGTAGTGCAGTTCAGGAAGGTGGGATCAAGCAAGCGGGAGAGTAGCAGGCCTCCAAGTTTTCCTGGCTAGCAGCAAGCAGAGCCAGTTCCTGGCCAACCCCCAGCCTGTCTTTCCTCTGCACATTACACCATCTGCACCATCGCACGCTGGGCAGCAGCGAAGCAGTTAATGTGACTTTTATGGGAGAGATAGGAGCTCCTGGCAAGCTTAGGTAAGTAAGTCAACATTACAAAGCAAACTCCATAAAGAACCTCAGGTTCTCCAGCAGAGAACCTTCATTAAAACAGCAAGCAAACCAATATGCTTATTTCCCAGGGGTCAACCACTTACACCTTAAACTTTCAAACCTGAAATGTATGCCCTGTATTCCAAAAGCCATTCTACATAGTAATGCCCTTTTGGGATTATAAAATCAAAATCTCTGACATTATCCTGAAACTTCTGTGATGAGAAGCAGGGCATAGGCATCACATTGTCAGAGCCAGCAACAATCTGAAGGACACTGGAAAGCCTGCAGTGCAAGAGCACTGGCAGTTTAGATGGCTTCTAGAGAGACAGAGAACTAAAGCCTCAGACCAGAGCTCCTCAAAGCAGCAGCTTCTTTTCTTTATTTGCTCATCAGATGGGACAAGAAAAAATGCCCTTAAACTGTAAGAAGATTCAGTCCAGGCACTAGCAAAACAAACTTCCTAGCAGCAACACACTGAAGCACTGGAGTAGCTTCACTTGGAAGCTCTTGTGATCGTCTTTGCCAGAGGTACTGAAGTCCTAGACCAATTTGGGGACCTAATCAGAGCTGACATTATTTTGTGAGGAGGCCAGACCAGCCTGTTCCTTGAAGTCACTACAACGCTGCTTCTTTTGCTCAGGGTCAGGAAAACTCTGTCATGAATCAGGACAGTTCCAAGACTTCAGAGGAACTTCAGAGAAGATGCAGGAGGGCAGTGTTTACCCTGGCAGAGCAGCCTGCCCAGTCACATACTTTATTTGTGCCACAGAGATGGCACTCGATACTTTTTTTCTCCTCCTGCTTGATTTCTGTGATGGGAAATAATATTGGAGAGGTTTTTACAGGGTTTGGCAACAACTTTTTTGACCACAAAACATGACAGCGTGAGGCACCACTTGTCCGAGGGCAGAAATTTTTTAAGTTGAAAATAAATTTCCAGAGGCTCATAGAAATCAAAGGGGAATTGAGGAATAAAAACCAGGCCTGTTTTATTTAATTGTGTATATGTAACAGGTAACAGACCACAGGGAGGGCAAGTGGAGTCAAAGAGCTGAAGCTGTGCCGATTAAGAACGTGCGAGTCTTTGAAATAGCTCACCTGGAAGTAAACCAAAATATTGGCTATGAAAAGCTTTTCTTTCTGTAGTTATTCAAGAAATATTTAGACTTAAGAAACTAAATGTGTTAGACATTTCATAAAGAGCTCTCTGTGCTCAGACTACTGAACTGACAGGCTAAGATGAAAAGGAGAATTAATTACAATTAGTAGGAGTAGGGGAACTGTTGGATCAAATTCTTGTAGGAGAAAGGAAGAGGCTGTTTCGTTATCTATTAAAAAAAAAAAGGACAATCAAGTATTTTTTGATCTTGAAATCGACTGATCCAAAGCAATTTGCACCTGACCAACTGAGAGGTACTTACCCAGCAGCCTGCAATGTGATGCAGGAACACTTTAGTGAACTTGAGCCAAGCTGGGTAAAAGAAATGGGTGTAAATTAGCTGGAACAGGCTTCCATTCTGACAGCACTGGACTGTTTCCAGTGCTCAAGGTACACTGTTTTAAGCCACCTCAAGCCTCTTCACACTGCACTAGCACAGACTTCTTGGTTCTGCTCTCTCGCTGCAGAAAGTTGTACTGTGGTGGAACAGAAAAGATGGAAAGTAACTGAGTTTGAAGTTGATCTGAAAAGGGTTTTTTCTTTTTCCATCCCCAGAGAAGCATTTAAGGACGTATTTGACTTAGAATTTTATGTTTTCTATAGATTTGTGGCTTTTTCTCACCATTTGATATGTCCAAATAAACCATGATTTTGAAACAACAAAAAAAAAAGATGTTCTGAAAAATTTAATTTTAATGAGAGGAGTGGCTTGCTAAAACAACTTGAGTTTGCTGGTAATTTGTGCATATTTTTGATCAGTCTTATCTTTTGGTAACTAGTTTAAAATTATTTGTTTTGTGTATTTAACTAAAAAACCCACCCCTTAGTTACCCATGTGCATCTGCTTTCCTGCCTCATAGTGCAGTCTTAATCTCAAAAAGGAATTTGACCATCGTGTGGTCCAAGGAGCATGAGAAAATTACACAGCCATGCCTTGCCCTTTCCCCACTGCAGTGTGCTCAGGGAACGTGTCACGAGCGACTGCAGGCTGTAAGACATGCAGCCACTTCAAAGATTTCCATCCTAAGCAGACACAACAGAACGTAATCTCCCTCTGCCCTGCCAAGGACGTTTTTCGTGCCCTACACTAAGAAATACCCAGTTCAACCATTCTTTTTCTGAGAGGGGAAAAGAATTAAATAATTCAAGACCTTGGGAAGTCTTACGATTGCTAAATAGAGGAGCAAATTTGGATAATAAGTCCCACATGACACAAGCTGACAGTACATATTCTATCTGAAGAAGAAGAAACAACTATGGGATTCAGGGAAGGGGAAGATTGGCACCTTGGAGCAGTGTCTTAAAACCAGCAGCCACTGAAAGGGCAATAACCAAACACCTGAAATACCCTTCTGGGGTAAAATGAGTTATAAGCTGCTAAATCCTATCCCAAACGGGGCTTTCCAGTGTGAAGATTTAGAAGGCAGGACAGTTTAATTAATTAGAAAATAGGTATTATCCCTAGGAGTCGTGATATTTTCATCCCTGCTCTTAGAACTGTTTTGCCTTCCCCATGCTTAGGGGACAATTTCATCTCATCGAGACAGCTTTTTACGTACCAAGATACATACTTGGTCTGAGTGCCACCTGAAGAACCAGACACCCCTCTGGAGCTGTCTGTTGGGCACAAGTGTACATTGCCACATGTGTCTGGAGGAAAACAGTTTCTGAAGCGTAGGCAGGCACTTTCCAAGGTAATTAAAGGGTAAGAGCTCAATAGGAAGCATCTCTGGTCATATCACCATTACCCTGGGGACACTTAGAGTGCCTTGAAAACCAGCAGAGAGGAAAAGAAGAAAACTCAACACATCTCAGGAAGAATAAAATCCTCGTGGCATTTAGGAAATGTGCGAGGAAAGGAGTGCACCAAGCTTGGTTAACAGAATACCCAGGTATTCCTTGCTGGTAATTTGTGCTCACTGTAATAAACTGCCCCTTCCTTCTCACATGAACCGGGTGTCAAGTGACTGGAAGAAGGGAGCCAAGGAAGCGTGGCTGGAGCAGATCAATGAGCGGCACTGTGCAAGGCAGCCAGTGCCACGTGAGGCCAGAGGCTGCCTTAAAATATCTGCCAGTTTTTTAGCCAGGCAATTATCACCTCAGTCTTTTGTAGGCCTCTGATGTATAATGTCATATTCACACACAAAGACGGTCTCTCTCGCTTCTACGCTTGCCATTTGAAATTCATTTCTCTACTGGAGCTCTTCCGATGGGAATTAGCGAGCTGCTTTGAGGAGGCAGCTATGGCAGCTCACCTGGAAGAGATGAGGGTCAGTGGGGTCAGAGAAGCAGCCAGACGAGTTAATCATCCTCTGAATATGAAAATGACAGCAGTGGGGAGCAGACTGTTCTGGGCACAGACAGACCTTTTGCCAGAGTCGTTGATTGAGCTCCATGCAGCTTGTTCACCACAGAAAATGAATAGCAAAAAAGATTCTGGGGGGGCAAAGGCACATTCTGTACTGGTGAGAGCTGTCAGACAATTATGTCTTACCACAAAAACGTACACCCAAAGAGAAAGGCACTTGTTGTGTGTGTTCACCCTGGAGGTGAACACTCAATGTCTTTTTTTCCCTTAGCACATCTGGCAGGCTCTGGAGGAAACTTTACGGACTCTGTTTTTAGCAAGTGAGGAACCTCTTTTTCCCACCCCCAGGCTGACACTTGTTCACACCACAGCTTCAGTGGTAACAGCTCAGCTCAGCAACAGCGTCATCAAAGCCACCACAAGTGTTTCATGGGTATGGCTTGGATCATAGAACAGTTTGGGTTGGAAGGGACCTTCAAAAGTCATCCAATCCAACCCCCCTGCAGGGACCAGGGACCTCTGTAACTGGAGCAAGTTTTTCCTTCTCTCTAGTCTAAATATCTCCTCTTTTAGTTTAAAACCATCACCCCTTGTCCTGTCATGACAGGCCCTTTTTAAAAAGACTGCCCCCATCTTTCTGCCAGGCCCCCTTTAAGTACTGAAAGGCCACAATAAAGTCTCCCAGGAGCCTTTTCTTCTCCAGGCTGAACAACCTCAACTCTCTCAGCCTTTCTTCACAGCAGAGATGCTCCAGCCCTTGGAGCATTATTGTGGCCTCCTCTGGATCTGCTCCAACAGGTTCATGCCTTTCTTGTGCTGAGAACTCCAGAGACGGGACACCATACTCCAGATGGGGTCTCACCAGAGTGGAGCAGAGGGGCAGAATCAGCCCAGGATGCCATTGGCTTCTGGGCTGCAAGCACACGTTGCTGGCTCATGTCCAGCTTTTCAGCCACCACTACACCCAAGTCCTTCTCCACAGGGCTGCTCTCAATCACATCATCCCCCGGCCTGTATTAATACCAAGGATTTCCCCAAATCATGTTGTTGTCTACTGAGATGCTTCACAATATGGGAACACACACCAAAGAAAGCGTTTTTTAATACCTAGAGTGTCACTGTTAGCAGGAATTATTTGTTTCTTCACCAGTAACTCCAAGAATGGATACATAAATAGAAAATATAGTCATACGTAACTGCTGCCTGATGTATAAAGATTAAGAATAAAAACTCACGTGGCTTTCCATCGCCGGAGTCTTCATACACCCACCATACCTGTGAGCACAGAAAATCAAAACCGTGCTCCTAAGCGAGAGCAATTCCCTACCCCAACAACACTCATCTGTCTCTGCTCATGCTGCAGAATCTCTCCGAGGTGCATTTTCCCACAGGCACTGAAATATCCAAGCCACTCCGAAGCTGGTGGGTGTTAGGAACCTAAATGACTTTGGAGATCTGAACATCAGGTGAATTCTTTCTGCCTCCTTTAACAGGCTGAACACCGCTCGCGAAGACTTTGCGATGACCACCGAGAAGATGGGATCTTTGAAAGGTGGCCTCAGCTAAAGCTCTGCTGGGCAAGACTGCTACACCAAAGACATTACTCATCGCTGCTTCCGGGCTGTTTAATTATGGGATTGAAGGAGGCTATTGCAGGAGTCCTTCGTACAGATCTGCCAGTATCCTTTAAGGATGGAGCTCGACTGTACATGATAGGGTGGATAATACATCTTTTGTGGCTATGTGGGTAAGCACAATAATTGAAACTATTTAGAGGATAATTGGTGTGCTCTATTTTAAAAGGAAATAATCTGGTTTCCAAGGGGACTAACTATGAGGCCTAAAGCCTGTAGTTTATCTCAGTGGAGGAATGGGATCATTATGGAGGAAAACAGAGCACCCATCCAATTCAATTACCCCAATTGTATTACGAATGTAAGAGGAAATTGTATGTATCCCAAAAAGCAGAGTTTCCCACTCTTCCCCTTCCACCCCACTTGGAACCTACCCTGGAAGCACTTGCCTTCTGTAGGCTACAATGGGGCTTTTGTGCTCAGAGAACTCGCAAGGTTTGTTCCTTGCAGATTACCCAGCTACCTCTTAAAGCCTTCTTCGTCCTACAGGATCAACCCGCTGGAGCCTGTCAGGCTGCATCCATCCACCCAGCAAACTGCAGCATCCACAACTCCAGGCTGCTATTTTTGCAATCAACAAAAATGCAACTGAAAAAAAAAAAAAAAAACAAGGCGTTGTGATGGGTTGTGAAGGTCTGACCATAAGAAAATAAAAAAAATATACATTCCAAGATGTTTAGTACATTATTTGGTTCTAAATTATTTAGAGCTTCTAAGCAGTGGCCTAGTAGCATGGGTTTGACATTTAGCTTTTTTTCTTCTGAAAACTTTTGAGTTCAGTGCAGCTTAATGATCTGTGCTTACGCACTGGAAAGGAAAGGATGGACCAATTCATCAGAACAAGTCCATAACTCAGTATGGCAACTGGAAAAACTCTCTGCAGGTCCTGCCCGGTACTGCAGATGAGACTGGTATCCTGATGATCTACTGCCAGTCGCTCTGGGAGGTGATCAAAATGAGCATCCATCAAGAAAGCCACATCTAATTTTCCATATGTCTCCAGTGCATCTCTGGTGCCACACTGCTGAGGCTGGACAGCTGCTGCTGCCTGAGGCAGCCAAGGGGAGCCGACCTGGTACAACAGTCACAGCAGCCACTTCAGTTTTCAGCCTGAAAATAGATGGAAAACCAAGAATCCCCTGACCCTGCTGTTTCTCAACCCTTTGTAGGTGCAAACTACTGTAAAATAGATATTAATAAAGATTCTTTTTTTTCCTCTATACATTTCTCTGGTCCAGAGATCTTCCATGACACGGAGCTTGTTTCAGGAGATGGGATTCCAGGAGCAAGCCATCAGAAGCAGTTCTTCAGGATGCAGATAAGAGCCACTCAACAAACCACCCTGCACAGTTAGGTGGAAACAAGCCTCAGTTTCTCTGTGCCTTCCACAGAGACTTAGGATGTGTGACTGAAAGAGAGCAAGCCCTTCACAGTACCTGTCTAACACAATCCTGGCTTTCAGTCAGGGCTGTCAGTGTCTCGCTTCTAGGGGAAATAAACTCAAATATGAATTTGCTTCCCTGGAAAAGTGTTTGCTATTAGAAAGGTTTCCAGTGCAATTGTAACAGACCTCAGCGGAGAGCAGAATTGTTTTATTGCAGATGAAGTGTCGTTTAAGGAAAAACAGGAGGTCTTAAACCATATAGTTTTTGACAGCACCACTTAGAATAGGAAATATCACAATGCAGCCCAACATCAGCTCAGTAAAAGTTGCCTTTTAAATGACAACTAGTAAATGCCAGGGGCAAGGTTACAAAGCAGCTCGTTAGCAGCTCAAGTGTACTCCAGCCACTTCTTTCTGTCTTTCTCTCTCACAACAGGAGGCAATTTTAGACTGCAGAGCACAGATGTGTCTGGCAGATACATCCTTCTTCCTGCATCTTAAATAAGTGTCTCAGAGATGGTGAGCCATTAATCTCATAAAAAAAACAGGTACTCAAATAGGATTAGAAAAAATATAACAACAAAAATCACCTAAGAATTGTCACTAGCTGTAAGAACCAAATGGGCACCTCCTGCAGTGAAAAAAACCCTGTCTGCTATTGCTATTATTACTCAGACTCCTAGGACAAAGGCCAGAGGAATCCATTTATCTATGCATTTCCTAGTGGCTCATTCTTTTGGGACCAAATGCCAATGCCAGGTGTATTCTCTTAAATATTTTATTTGGCCACTCCACAGTGTGTGTTTGGGGACGCAGTCACAGTGGTCACTAGTGCAGTAATTTTGCACTTTTGTGATTACCTTTGATGGGTGAATGAAGCAAGCACAGCTTCTTCCCCCTCAGCTCCCCCTGCTCAGGCTGGCATCCCACAGTGAGATCCTTCCCCTCTGCCATGGCAAAAGCAGGGAAGTTTTTCACCCAGGAGTGAGTGCCCTTCGTAGGCAGGGCTTTTCCTCCCATCTCTCCAGGTCACTTAAAACGGAGTCCAGCAGAAGCAATATGAAAATGTTGTGTACCACCCAGCACATAAATACTCTGAATATTCCAGTAAACAATCAGTTCTAATGTCACAAGAAAAATGATTAACTCAGGCTGATGTTTTTGGAGAGTGGAACACGGGTTGGTTTTCGTGAGCCATTTGCACAAAGGTGCACATGGAAGGCACTGACAGGGTGGGAGCTTTCAGGTCCAGTGTCTTGGACTTGGAGTTCAGTATAAATCACCCTCTGACTATATTGTTTGTGTATCATACATAGTAAACAGGCACCAGGAAGAGAAACAAATAGTGGTTTTCAATATGATTCCTGAAAAATGAGGTTAGCCTTTGAATCTCTGCACAACAGTTAAAACAAGTGCTTGAAAATGCTGAAACTCAGGCTTTATTCCTGACTCTGCCACTGACTGACAGTATGATCCTGAGAAAGTTGTTCATTTGTTCTAAGCCTTTTGTTTCCCCATCTGGGAAAGCTGTTAGTTCATCCTAAGTACATATGTGGAGCTCAGTTGCTTGTTGTTTATGGTGCACTTTGACATAGGCATAGAAAAGGCATTTTGAAAGTGGGAGTTATAAATGCTGACTGTACTGTAACATTTTCAGTGTTTTCCATTGCAGGTGAATTTCCTCTCAAGACTAAAATACAACATGACTTTTAAAGGGTATTTTCGTAGCCTAGCTAAAATTATACATATGAAGGAACAAAAATAGTGCAGAAAAGCTTTGGTTACATTGTTTGACCAAAAAAAAATCATATATATGCATTTTTCAGTGACTCAACAATTTAGCACTGTTATCAGAGCTGCAGAAAAGGTTTTCTCTGCACTTCATTCCTGAGAACACATTGAGTTTTTGCCAGTCAGGAAAAGCCATTATTTTCTTGAGCACAAATTAATTCTTCCATCCTCTTGGCAAAACAACTTGCGTCCTGTTTTATGCCACGCAGCACTCAAATCACATTCTGGACACAGACCTGGATCCATCCTCAAGGTGAAATGTGGCACTCCCACAGCAAATCCAAGTTAACCTCTTGTGCACGCGTGCTCAACACATTTCTGAATCACTTGGCCTTCAGAAAAACACCTTTTTGATAAAAAAACCCCCAAACCTACAAAGTTAAGGTACCAAAATCTATGTTAATTCATTAACTTGTATGCAGAACTTCTCACACAGTTCTGTGCTGAGCTGGCTTTAATGCTTATGCTGCATCAAAGCTCATATGGTATTTGATATAATTTACTTACTGCTTTCAGTGTAAGCTTCTTTCCAACTTGTTTCTTTGAAATGAACTGTTGCTTTAATGCTGTAAATATTCAGCAAACATCAATATTATGGCCAGCACAATGAGGTTCAGTGTACCAGTGCCAGGTTTTCATTGATTGCTGCTTGCATGTGCCAGTTTTAAGACAGGCTTTTAATAAGCTCAAAATATGTTCTTGAGATTGGTCTCAAAATGTCTCTAGTGGAATAATCAAGCCTCTAAGAGGCTGCAGAGAGAAACAACAATTTTATTCAAAGAATTCCAGCTCAGACAGTCAAAACAATTCCTGGTTTAGCCTCATTAAGCAGGTCTCAAGCTGAATGTCCAGATGACAAAGGCAGCTCTGAAGGGCTGCTTAAAGCTTCCCCCAGCCCTGGCACCAGGGCCTTTGCAGATATTGCATTGCCACCCTGTGGGGAGACTCCAGGCTGTTTGCAAGTCCCAATCCCCAAGGCCATCATCATATTTTTTGCTCCATGGGGACTCCACTGCAACAAGAGATCCCACCCTACCTCCATGAACTCATCAGCAACATTCCACGGGCTGAACGGAGTCCGCTCTGCCCACCAGCTCCCTCTACTACCCCACATTTCAACTAGAGATGCTATCTTCATCTTAGGCTTTGGTTGTCTGAACACCTGAGCCACCCTCAAAACCCTGGGCAACTACCACCCAGTGACACAGAGCTGAAAAGCACTGGGGAAGGGGAAGGTCACTGGGGTCTGTAGGACACCAGGCTTCAGCCTGGAAGACCCATGTAGCAGCAGAAGGACATTGCCCAAGGGAATCAGGAAGAGGGAGAGAAAGGGATGCTGCTAAGGGCAGTATGAGCAACAGCAGGATAAGATACCCAGTTTTGGTGGAAAGTACTAGAGAAATAATGCAGCACTTTAAAGGAGAAACAGTTTGAGGGGTGGAATGCAAAGGTGAACGTGGGGTAAAGACTTTCCCCTGCCTCTTGATGTCAAATATAAAGAGCTCCTCCAAAGTACCAACTCATTAATTTTGTTTACCATATTTCAGCAATTCTAGCAGCTCTGCAGAGAACTGAATCAAGCCTGGAGCTTGCTGGGAAGAGGAAAAGGACAGAAATGGAGCAAAGAAAAACACAAGAACAAATGGATCACGCTCTTGTCAGCTAGGAGCTGTGACTGTCACAGTTTACTAGGACCTTGGAGATAGTGAGTGAATCTTTAAAGCCAGTGTGGTGACCTGACCACATTACTGGTGCATAGATTAAAGAGAAGGATCTGAGAAAAACATATTTTGCCAAAATGGAAAGGAAATAACAAGGCAGTGGTTGTCATTTCATAGACTTGCAGGCTGATTTTAAAGACAGACTAAAAGTAAATCTTTAAAGCTAATCTTTCCAGACCTTAAGTCAAGAAAAGAGATCAGAACTGAGACCTGAACTCACCCAGGGAGATACACTACATTTCCCTTTCCAACATTTCCCACACAGACCAGAATAAATACAACAACATATTCTGGAAACTCCTTTTGCAAAATGTGAGCCCTTGTCTGAAGTTCAAATGCAAGTGTATTCCCCTGCCTTATCTTCACTATCCAGGACATTTTTCAAGAGCAATGATTCTCACTCTAGAATCTGTGCTCTGCCTTCTGTCAGCAACTCAGGCGTGTTCCTAGGGGAACATAAATTTGACCCGTGGCAAAGAGACATTTGTCAGTGCAGTTCAAGCTGGGATAACTCAAATGTAAATGAAAAGAACAAACTTCAGTCTTTTTTTAATAGAAAGGATGCAAACCCAGGAAAAAACCTGCTATTTACGCAGCCTTTCTATGACGTGGTTAGGTTAATTTTAGAGTCTGGAGGTGGTGCTGGTTTTGCTGCTCTGTAATTTTAAAGCCCCACCACCATACAAACATTGACTTTATCACATATCATACCATTATGTTATTTCCCCCTTGCAAAGTTGAGAATGTGAGTTTGAGAGGAATGTGAACTCCACACAGGCTACAGCAGGCCCTGGAAATTAATCCAGGTCTCCTAAGTCTCAGTCAAATACTTAGTGATAAGATTACCTTTCATTTAGTGTGGATTTCTTGCTTTACTTGTACAGAGACCAGCACCAGACTTGCACAGAAATAAGAGAGTTTGAGACAATTTTCCACAGCAGTCACCATCCCTGTTGTCACAGGACAATTAATCTGCAAGCTCGAAGTTCTGGAAGAAGATCTACTCTGTCCCACATTCTTCCTTTTTAAAAACCCAAATCATGTCCTTTAGCCTTGGAACACTCAAGGCTAAACTCCCACTCTTAAGCACATGCCCAGGAACAAGCTCTTGCTTCAAAATCCTGAAGCTCCTGTTAAAAATGAGATAACGACTTCAGAGAGAATGAATCAATCACTTGAATGACCTTCTTTGAGGCTCAAAATATGTTGTTAGAAATTGTCTGTTCAGGTGTTTATTTTTCTCACGTATTTCTGGCTTTGCCTGAGATTAGAACTGACAATGTCTAATATAGTTCAGAGACAATCTTTTTCTGTCTAAAGAGAGCTGGAATTTTTGAATGATTGACAGGCTTTACAAAACTGATCGTGATTTCTCCACAACACTGACTGCTCAGTGAGCTGTCAGATATTCTGCAGCTGTAGAACAAAAAAGAAAGTGTTTTATTTGCTGGAATTGAAGTATCAATTAGACCCTGTGATAAGTTAATTCATATCTTTAATGAAGAGTGATATTTTCCTTTGATGTGAAGGAAAGGCAGTGCCCCGAGTATCAAAAATGTTTGCTGAGTTTGCCGCTGAAGGCAATTGTTCTTTCTCTCCTCTTTTTGAAGCAGTTTGCTTAGAGAGGGGTGAAGCTTTTGAACTGAAAAATGTTCACTGAGCTTAATGCCTCCTGTCAGACTATATGCATCTGCCTCTCTCAATAACGTAAAATAGAAGTCAAACTGGAAAATACAATAGTCCTTGCATGTCTTTGTTTTATTTATTAATCTCAGAGGAAAAGAATGGTCCAAGAAAAAGGATATGAGGTCACTTCTCACTCTTAAATGGATTTCATTTTAAAACCAAGTCTGGGTTGAGGCTTTATTCCTTTTCCCACTTTCCCTGGCAACTACCAGTGCACCTGTAGCCACTGCAGCCATGTGGGTCTCGGAGCCCAAGGATGGCAGGCTGGAGTTGAAACACACAGAGGTAGTGGATAAGTTGAAATATTTCCTGATTGAAAAGACCACTGTTTGGCTAAAATGCTGGCCATGCTTGACAATTAACTATGAAGATATAGTTAAATAACTATGAAGGACTTACAGTCAAGGTGCAGCTCTGGGATGTGCTCTGGTCTTCTGCTGGTAGGTGTCAAAGGAACTTGATGTAACATCAGGTATATTTGGTTGAGTAGATTTCGATTGCTGGATTTTCCTTATGCTCAACTCAGGATCCTCAGCTGTGGACGAAAATCAAAGTCTAGGTTATTTTAACTGGACTGAAGACAAATTCCTAACTCAGTACTCTGGAGATACTCAAGTTCTGATTTAAATTCACGTACCAAGATGCATCTCAAGAATAGAACAGGCTCAGTTCACAAGGTCTGTGGACTAGGTCTTCAGCAAGACTAATCAGTGCCAGCAGAGAGCTTAACAAATGACCATTCCCACAACCAGAGGCCACTTGCAGTTCTTTCCAGCTGGCCTCCCAGCTTCTCTCTATTGTCTGCTTCTGCGAGTCTGATTAGGCAGGAAAGAAAGGATGGAGCAGCAGTCAGGAGAATAACCTAGAACTCCTCAGGCCCGTGTTCAGTTTGCTGTTTTACTGCTCCATGAATTTGGGTATGTATCATAGAGATTAAAATGGACTTATTTCACAGAGGTGCATCCATAAGTGGCAAGACAGTGAAGTCTCAGCAAAAAAGAGGTAGCTGAATTTCAGAGCAATGTTTACTCACCAAAAAAATCTAGCTAAATCATCACAGTTCTGTTCTTAATGCAGTTGGTGTGTCACTGAAGTAATGAAACCATCTTAGGGATGATTTTTCTTTTTAAATTTAGCTTGTGTTTAGCTGAAAGAATTGAGGCAAAAAAACCCTGTTTCGGTTCTTGGCTCTCATTTAATACAATGATGTATATTTTTAAAGAATTCTTAGTATTATACTTACAATTTGGGCTTCAAACTGGAAGGATCAAGCCAAGATGATTTTTCTGGGAAACTAAAAATCCCTACTAATTTTTTTGGAAGGGCAAGCCATTAACACAGAGCTGCTAGCAGTGATTAGTGAACCATCTTTGTACAGAAATAAAAGCATCGATTATATCAGCTGCTTTCCAGTTCTATTGTGGCACATTAAAAAAAAAAAGAATTAAAAATGCTGAAAACTACAGCCCATGCTTAGAGCTGTTTAAATGACTGAAAGCACACGTGTCATAATTTGGCTTCCATAATCTTCTTCTTTGCCTTTTTCTCACGCACAAAAGCTAAAGCCATTTCCTTCTGTTTGAAGAATTTTGTCCCCTGAAATGCATTTTCCTGCAAAGCAGTAGGCCTTTAATGAAGCAAATAGGATTAGGCCACTGCAGGAATAGTTTATCCTGAGTTTTGAAAATCCGAATCCAATATTGTTTGAATGATGCTGGCCCTTCTCTCCCTAATCCTAGTCCAGAAGATGTTCTGAACTTTCTGTCAAAGTATATTGTGTAACAACAGGACAGTGATATGGGTTCCTAGAATATCTCTGCTCCTTGTAACAGAACATTTAATCAGGGCAACTCTCTGTAACTCTTTCCACTGCCACCATATAAATAAACACATTAGAGAAACAGTATTTTGGGCTGGCCCTCTCCAGAAACTCCAGTCAGGCTTAAGTCTGGCTGCAGAGGCTGTTTAAGAGCCATGGCCAAGTCTGGGTAGGCAGCCTGCAGCACAGCCACAGTGTAAGATCGGGGCATTAAAGTCTCACAAAACAAACCAGGTCAGCCAGGTAACTATGTGGTTCTGCCAGGTAACTGTGTGGTTCTGCCAGGAAAAACTGTTTCTGAACTGGAGGCTGCTCCCAGCTGGGTTATGCCAGTCCAGGTTGTATCCCATCTTTTCCCTACTTATGTAAGCAGATAAAACCTGCCAGAACAGCTCTGCTGGCCTGAGCTGGAGCGATTTGATGTGGGAGCCATCAGAACTGCCACTGAAGGGACGAACAAAGACGTAATCTCCGTGGCAGTCAGCACGGAAATCTGCCTTTGCTAGGGCCAAATGTTAGTGCTGCCAATTCTTCTTCTCAACTATGCTGGCTCTGCCTTTTGAACTACCGAAATACTATGCCAAAAATTTCCCTGTGCATCCTGTAAACAACACGGTGAAGAAACACTCACGTAACAATTTCCTTCCTGGTTTCTCCTGACCCGAACCGTGCGGTAAATGAGGCTTTCGAACGCGCCGTGCCCTTCGCCTGGTGCCAGTTCCATGGTATGGTCACTGCTCCCCATCTGCACAGGGCAGACTCTCTGCTGCAGTCCAGTGGTTGCCAGGAATGTTTGTACTGCTCCCCCAGATGTTCCCGAGCTGCCACGATCCTGGCTCTACTTCTCCCTTCTGCCTCCCAAAAGGGCAGAATTTGGACAGCTAAAGGATCTGTTCCACCTTTGGCAAAGACTTCAGGAGTTGGTCAACAGTCTGTTCAAGGTTTTCTCTATGGATTAAAAAAAAAAAAGCAGTATAGCATGGAGAAGAGATAATGCAGGACTACATGCAGGACTACAGCAATTGTCTCCAGCCCAGCACAGCATCTCACCTGCCTGCTGTGCCCCCTGTACCCCGTGACACGCGTGTTCCCTTTCTAAGGGTGAGACATTGACCTGGATGGATGAAGATGGGAAGCTGCGCACGGGAAACTGTGATACCATCCCTCAGGGAATCCTTTGGTTTAATTGGTTAAATCCAGCTCTGTTACAGCTAAATTTGGATCCAGTTCTGAGTAGGTGGTGTTGCCATCACTTTTGAGAGGTCTTTATAGCCCAGAGGACATGAGGTGCACTCAAGGGGTCTTTTGGAGGCAGAGGGTGCAGGATGCAGTGTGGGGGTTGGATTTCTCACTGCACCCATTATCTATGGCCATGGGAGATGCTACCACATTGCATTTCCCTCCCACACATGAAGTCTACTCATCCTAAGCCAATTCACCCCAAGTGAGCAGTGCCAACCAGCTTGCAGAGCTCGCATCATGCCAAGCATTTACTGCAGTGGTTGAATCTACTCCAAACCCTTTATCCTGCCTCTCTTTTTTTGCCCATGTCTTTTGAAAATACAGTATCCAAAGTCAGATTTTCTGCTTAACCAGCTGCATATTATACATGTATATAACAGTCCACCACCCCTATAGCCCAGTTTCCTGTTTACTTTGAAGTTCACAGTCCTTGTGACTTCACTTTGCAGAGACAGAGAGCTCTGCCTACTCTCACTGTTCTTTCTGTCCTACTCTCAGTCCTCTCTCTTGCCTCCCTTACTTTGCAGCACTATGTCTCCACCTAGCAATCCTCTGCCTTTTCTCATGCCATTTTTACATCCCTGATCAGCGTTTGCTTCTTTACCTGAGCTTTGTTCCTCATCTGATTCCGTGCTGCCCTTTCCCATGTCTGCACCTTAGAATCAGTCATTGGACTGTGTCTGTCTCACTCTCAACACAAGACTCTCAGGTCACACAGCTCATCTTCCTACAATACTCATAGCACCTATGGTGTTATATAAATAATCCAAATGGGCACTGTATCCTGTAAGCTATGTCACACAGCCTGGACCATGGCCAGAGCACAGATGGAGATTTCTATTCATGGCATCAGGCCTCTTCCCCTGTTCTTAGCATATTCTTTTTTCTGCAGATTCTGAGAATAAACAGTGTTCTTCTAGAGCCCAATTCTTGTGTATTTTCCACTGGAACTCAAAAGACAGAGGCATTTTCCTTCCTGTTTCCTCCATCTTTTTGTGCATCCACAAAAAGACTGTAAGGGAATCCACTGCAATTAGCACTTCCTCAGATGCACTTGTCTGTTGAGAGCACTCAGAGATGAGCCAGCTTCTGCAGGTGGGTAACTTAATGCCTCCTCTTACCACTTTTATTGATCTCCAGTTAATTGCCAGAAGTGGCAAGCTCTCAGGGCTCTGCACTGAATTCATGATCATACAAATATTTAAAATGACAGATTGTGTGCCTGCGACACGTCAGCAAACCAGAGATGGAACTGGGACTCTCAGAGCCAAAACCAAGAACACTTGAAAAAGCTGGTGCAGAAAGGATGTAGAAAAAAAAAAAGACCTGAAGCTGATACACATTCAGCAGCTGGCGGCAGAAGATCCTGCTCAAGACTTCTTAGATTCATCTTAATGCAAAAAGGTCTTTGTAGATGCAGAGATTTCTCCCCGCTGTTTTTACACCTAGTGGAACAATGGCTTACCTGTAAAACGAAGCACTCACATCTGTCATTAGCAATTTTCAGCAGTCACTGGGACCTGAAAATAGGACAGTGAGGTGTCCACACACCAGAGCAGGGTATGACAGCTTTGTATGCCAGTTGTTTGCCAACCTATCTCTAGAGCAGAACAGGGGTGGAGACTTTCACCTTCTCCCAGCAGAAGGTCTGTAATCTTAACTGTAGCGGCACAATGAAGGTGAGTTCATCTTGTGCAAGGCACTGTGCAAACAAAAGCAATTCCACTTCCAAAGAGCCAACAGCCTGGAGCCTTCGTCCAACAGTCACACTGCTCTTGAAGTCAAAGAGTTGGCCATGCGTGTCAGGTGAGGAAAGACACAAGGGCCACAGCGATGCTGCTGTGATGCACCAACCCACCAAGCTTTGTGCAGGAGGAGTTTCACAGGGGGTGTCACATCTATGCATGTACTGCATTGACTTTCTCAGCAAGCTCTTCCTAACAATGTTTCTGGTGCATATACTGTTGTGAGAAGCCAGCTGGCTGCCATCTGAGAGCAGATGCCAAGTGGCTGTCAGCTTGTCATCTTGAGTTTTAGTATTCAACTCGTCTTTCTGTGAATTGGCTTTTGGCCTTTTTTTTTTCCCTGGGAAGAGTTGTGCCTGAGCCAAAGAGCCTCAGATTTATCTCCTGTAAAAGAAATTAAAGTATGAGTCACTATTGCTTCTGGTGAAATAATTTATAAATCAGAATTTCAGTGCTTAAAGTGGTTTTCCCACTTTTTTTTTTTTTCAGTTACATAACTTTTCTCCTGCAGTTCCTAAAAGAAATCTCAGAAAAACACATAGCAGCCACTTCAAACAGTTTACTCATTCAAGCTGTCCATTATGTAATTAATTAGAAAAGCTGAGAGAAATATAGTTTTTCAGCTTCTGAGCTCCTGATGCTCACATTTTAAGTTTTAATAAAAAGGCTGGTTGCATATGGTCTTCAATATAGTACTGGTCAGTCCTGGAGCAATGTCACCAGTTTATCCAAAGATGCAGACAAAAAAAAAAAAAACAAAAAAAGAAAACTAACTGAAAAATTCTCTAAATTATACAGCAAAAACCGCTGGAACAATTTTTCCATAAATAGTGATCCAAAAGATGCAACTTTAAGTAAAGGATTGCTACTTTTAAGAGAAGAGCTTCGCACACATTCTTTGGGAATGGAATAATTTTCTGATGTGTCGTGGCAGGCAATTTAACTCACTGGTCTTGTGGGAAAATAATATCCTTAAGAGTTCTGGAGACCAGAATAGAAAGAAGTCGTTATTGCCATTGAAGCAAGAAAGTATCTGCAGGGAAGATACTTACGTAAGTAAAAAAAAGCATGTTTTCCATAAAAACTACTTGCTAAAAAATATGCAAGGGCCCAGCAAAGAGATAGTTCCAAGTAACTTGTGCCATCACACAGGATTTCCATTCTGCATTGGAATTATTTGACCACTTGAAACTAATCACAGTTGTGTTAAATCCCATTAATGCAGAAGCACGATACAGGGTGCATACGTGTTATATTTTTTTTTCCAATTCTGCTAAAAAAGTAAAAAGTTTTTATACTTGGGGCATTCACATTTAACTTCTGATAATAAAATATTACTGAAGGTTACCCAGTGCCACATCTGCTTGTTCACTGCCAGACTGAAACGGCACTAGGGTTCTGATTGAAACCAAAGGGCTCTCACACAGCTACCCCAAATGACAGGAATCAAACAGTGCATGTTCTTAGTGCCCTCACTAATGCAGGAGTCAGAGCATGAACTACATGGTAAAGAGCACAATCAGATGCATACTCGTCAGTACATTCTTGCTGGAGAGTTACCTAGGCTTAGTTTGACAGGTACGCTTAAGTTCTCATGGGTGTAACTGTCAGAACGAGAGTGAGATATTCTTTCACATTTCCTGGCTCAGGATTAGATGAGAACCTGTTTGTACCACTCCAATCTGCAGGAAGCTCTCAGTTGTTACAGCTACAACAAGTTGGAACTTTCTCCTTGATTTTTTTTTCCCAGTGGAAAGAGGATAACACCACTGAAAGGAGGAAAGATGTTCCGTATACACTCAGAGTTTACAGAAACAGTTTTTAAGCACAAGAATCAGAGCAAAGTGAAATGCACCCTGGAACACCCAATGAAAAGATCACCAAAATACAAAAGGACTTGAAAGGTCTAATACAGAAAGATCACGTTGGCCTGTGCTGCCAGCTCCCAAAGAACTAAGCTGGTAAAGAGGAAATGCATTTATTTTTAGGTCTTTTCAAGAAGGAGAGGGCTGATGTCCTGACACAGCAAAAAAACCCTGGGACACTGCCAGCACTTGGCACTGTAATCCTTTCTGTATAGCTCACGTGGTGAGAATTGCTGGCTTGGGTGAAGAACTCTTGATGTCATTTTGGTAGCAGCAGTAGGAAATCAAAATGTTAAAGTAGAGCCAGCAAAGAAGAGCAAAGCACAACATCCAAACCAGCAGCATGTTACTTCCTGGGCATCAGTGCCTGGGCTGGCAAAGGTTGGAGGCTCCTAAAAGAGATACTGTTCAGCATTTGTTGCACGTATTGAAGTGCCACATCAGAATTTTCTAGAGGAATTTAAGAAAAAATGTTCTCTCATTTGAAGGAGACTGTTGGTGGTACCCTTGGATCCCTCACAGTTAAAGTTGTACAAAGTTGGATAGATCAAGAGATACTGAGGAAAAATGCAAGGTCTTGTCCAGGGAAATATATCCCATTTGTTTAGTAAAATATGATTTCAGTCATACCAGGAACCATGAAAACAGGATAAAACCAGATTTGGCACATGTTCATTAAAATAAAAGGAACAAACCAAATATGGATTTCTTTAAAAGTTTTTGAGAAAAAGAAATAATTGTGGTTTTCTAATTTTTTTTTTTTCCTTACTCTTCAAGTGCTGTATTTCTCCAAGTTTCTCTGGCTTATCTTAAAATCACTACATTCAATGGGAAGTTGTTGTCATCTGGCCAGGCTTGTTTAAATGAACATTTCTCATGAAAATTTTATTTTCACAGAAATGTGAAATGGAAAAGGGTTTTAAATCTTTAAAAAAATAACACAGGAAAAAAAAAAAAAAGCAAAACAAAACAAACCCAAATCACCCCAGCTATTTTAAATAGCAATCTTTGAAATATCATCAAGTTTTTAAAATTCAGTTTGGCCTGCAAGGAAGTACATAGGACAGTTGAAGAGAAAAATCTGCCTGTGGTTGATCTCCAGGAGTTACAGCAATATTCCCATCAAACAGTGAAATGGTACCCAAAGGATGTGAAGAGCTCCAAGGCTGTTTTATTCCTGGTCTGGACACATCTCTGAAGGTATTGCAAAGAGGGATGGGGAAAGGGAGAGCTCTTTCCTGTGAGGGGACAAGGATGCTTCTGCCAGCACTGACCATGTGGTCCTCCATGCAGTGGACAATGTCCCTGGGGCTCAGCCCAGGCTCTACCTCACCAATGGCTCTGGGAGCAAGGTCTCTTGGCACACAGTTGAGCCCACCTCAGGGACCTCTACCAGGCAGTCCATTGCTTGGGTCACTTGGTCCTTGGCCGATTTGCTTGCGTCACTGCCAACCCTGGCTGCTGTGATCACCAACTCATTTGCTTTCCCAGGCCATGCCACTTGGTCCTCTGCTTCTCCTGTGCTGCCAAAGGCACACCTCAACACGGCTTCACTTTGAGGAACACTGCAGCCACATCTGAGTGTGACCTGGGCACTGGTCAAAGGAACCTGGATCTCCCTGTCTAGATACTCTGTGCCCCAGGAGGGCTGAGACACTGCCTGGTCTCTGTTCAAACTGGCAATTTGTCTTCTAGCAGCTTCAAACAAGGAGATTCATACCACTAAACCCTCTCAAATCTGTAGGCTCGTAATAAAGTCTCTTAAGAGAAGCAGTGGCAAAGACGTGACTAGTGTCATGATGCTCTATACACATGTAAGAAATAAAACATCGGGCTAACGAGCGTTTCTTTTTGTTGAAAGTCATCTTCTGTGTCTGTCCTCCTTTCCTTGGCTGCTGTGGGCCTGGCAGATCAGAGGCTTTTAGCTCCTTTGCAGAGTCCCAGCTTCAGACCAATGCCAGCAGCATCTCATTGAAAACTGATGTCCTAAAAGCTTTACTGGATTTGGCCTAGCATCCCTGTTGGTTTCTTGTCCCAGGGCTGTATTTTCCAATCAGTTCTAATTTAAATGACTTTTTATTACCTTCATGGCAATCGCAAGCTGACAATTAAAGGCAGCATGTAGTTTGCGAGAAGGAAGAGCAAAATATTTCCCAGTAATGGCTACTTGGGGACTACAGGAACAGCATAAAAAATGTTTAGAGCATGTAAAAACATAAAGATGTAAAAGATTTTTTTTTTTTAAAGTAAATTTAATAGGAGGAAGCTGAGTAAAGGAAAAATATTAGTTAGATGGTATCAGGAGGGATGTCCTAGCACTCCATTAAACTGCAAAATAATCTCCTGATGGAAGCAGTTGGGAGAATCATTATCTCAAATCATATAAAGCAAGACAAGGCACAGCAATGAATGGAGCAATAATCTTTGGGGCCACAGAGCAACACACTAAGGAGTTAATGAACTGGTATTTCAGTTGAACTTTTGGACCTGGTGTAGTAGTCTATTCCTCTACCCTTACCACATAAGGTTCATTATATGCTCATTTAGGAAGAAGGAGGCTGGGTTACCTGGAACAAGAGCAGGAGGACTCACAAATGCAGGTCTTGCATGATGCAGAACCACAACGCATCTATAAAGGGCACTTCTGAGGCTTTTGGCAGATGAGAAGCATTTCCTCATCACTTAGTAACTTCAAGGTCCAGAGGCCTCTTTCAGGTGTCACAAAGTCTCCCTTCCTCAGATGTGCTGTCAAGCTTGCTGGAAAAGACAGAGTGAGAGGATATGAAGCAGAGATACCAGCTGTTAGACAAGTTGGTGCTTCTGAATTGCCAGTGGAAAATCATTTCATACAACACTGCTCAAGAGCCCTGTCTGGGCACTCCAGGTAACTGAGGCAATGCTGTTCCTACTGTTTCTCCAGTGAAACTTTTCCACCCAGTACATTCCCTGTAAAGAATTGGTCCTAATACTAACCCCAAGTTCTCCTTTGCTCAGATTCACTATTCAACCCCCAATTAAAGTTCTTTATGTGACACAGTTGTCTGATTAGCATCACTGTAATTGAGTAACTGGAACAACTGATGCCAAGTGGGTAAGGACATCGTGTAATCCCATTTATGACAATCATCTCCTGACTCTTGCAGCATTGTCAGGCCCCTCCCAGAACAACTACCAGAATGATTTTATAGGAACATCTCTCTGACTGCCACCTCAGCAGCATCTAAGATGCAGGTGTATCTCAACATCTGCTCCCTGCTATCGGGTGACAAAGACATTTGAGATAGATAGCAGACAATTAAAATGGAAACAGTTTAGGACTGAGAATAGTGGTTCAGCTACACAGATCACTTCAGAAAGGAAGTTATTTTTCAAGGGAACAGCAACATTATAATTAAGCAAACCATAAACTCATAGGGTTACCTTGAGAAGATGGATTGCTCAAATCAGTGCTTTTCAACACCAACCTTTTCCTTCTGGAAAGGTCAGTTCATGCCTCTATTTCACTGAACACAGGAGCTTAAGTGCTAGAATTAATGCATCTTAGGAGCAACCACCCCAAGAGAGGGCCTGTCAAAGCTGTAACAGCATAAAAGAAGGGGATTTGTGTGTTTTTTCAGTCTGCCACATGCAGCTTTTACAGTCACTAGTATAATGCCCTTTTGGAAATCCCTTAGTGATAGCACACTTCGTTTGTTCTACATTTAGGTTTTTGCTTCTCAACAACTAATATGGGGACAAAGGGGCTTTGTCTTTTTAGCTACAGAAGTAAGCAGAGATATTATGGTGCTGCAGAGCAGCTCATGCAGCATCTCCCCACCTGATTCTTACAGCAACATCCCAGATTTCTGGAGATAAACAAAGTGATGGTAGATGGGAGCCTTTTATTCCAGGATTTTTTATGAATTTTTGAAACATATTTTCAACTTTAAATAACCATCTCCTTATACAAATGGCCTACAAGGCAGATAACCCCTTGTTTCCTCATCTAGTGATGGTCTTATCTTATGTCATTAGCTGATTGCTCCTATTAACGGTGTCGAAACTTGGCAAACATCCCCCAGGGTTGCCAGCAATGAAGTATTCACAAATTGTGCTCTACAGCCATTAGGTTTTTGCACACAGAAGAAGCTGTACTTTTAAAATGCAGCCTTTGGTGCTGATGCTAAAACTACCTACCCTAGTATAAAATACTCCATCTGATGATGCAAAGAGTCTTTCAGAAAAGAGTTCCCCTATAAAGTGTAAGTTAATCTCACAGGCATACTAGTCACTGAAACCACTGGTTGGGAGTTTCCAAGCTTTCAGTTATCCCACTCCATCAGATTTTTATGGTTTGCTAACCTAAGCCCTCACTCAGAGAGGCAAGGCAGCACAAGAAATTAAACCAGCACAGGATGTGCATGCTCAGGAGCACACTGGTACCACCACTGTGCCACCCTCCCCTCTGCTGCAGCAAGTCCTTTCACTGTGCTCTCTGCAACATCCCAGGTGGGTCCATGAGATTTGTTGATATTTTTTGACTCGTCTAAAAGGTTAAATCTTTTGAGTTAAAAGAAAACAAACAAACAAACCTTTTAGCAAGCATGTATTACCTTTGCTACTTGTGGGCTAGGTTAACCTGTCAAAAGTGTGCTTAGGAAATCAGAGTACTTCTAATACACCACTTATCTCCTAGATTCTGTAAAGGACCATGCAGATCTCATCTCTCTATACTTAGAAGCCAGTAGGTGATAAAGAGAGAAGAACACCCCTAACAACAACAAGCCTACACTCCAAACTTCCTGTTACCTGCAGAAAAACTCCTGGGCTTATTAGAGCGACTCAAAAAGTTTGAGGTAAAAGTGACAAAGAGGCTGCTCCTCAGGTACAGTGGGTAATCTGAATTCCTCAGGATTTCTGCCCCAAGGAAGACATGAAAAGCAGCCTGCACTCCATCCACGATGCCCTGCAGACAGATGCAGGGAATCTCAGCACGCAAGATGAAGCTGTCCTGTGAATTGTGAAAGCTTCTCATGAGGGATGACAAGAAAAAGAGCTGGTCCATCAGGTATTAAAATGACAGCAGTGTCTCACTTTTGATGTGACTACTTTAAGAAAATGTCTTCTCACCAGAGGAGAGCCCAGGCAGAGGCAAATGAAAGTCCCAGTCATTTCAGAACAAGTGAAGCTTTCACTTGTTCTGAGAAGTTTAAAAAATAAATCAGTTAACTAAGAGAGAGATTATGTTCTTCTTTCTTGCCTCTAGCCTGCATTAGCACCCAGGCAAATTGTTAAGTCAAGATAGTTTAAGGTCAGAACCATCATTAAGACATACGATCAAGGCTCAGTTTGAGACCTGGAGGCAAAGTTAGAGAGGAGTTATTTGGGAGACACAGGTGAAAAAAAAGGTAAAAAGAACAGCTCAAAGTGAATCGGAGGACAGAGAGATGACTGACCACGTGTGTTTCAAAATATGTCACCTACGCACGAGGAAAAATTTGTTGTGGAAAAAAAAATCATGCATGCAGGAGCTGGCAAAAGTTTAATAATTCTGAGTTCTCACTGGACAAGTAAACTAAATAATTCAAGGGACTTTCACAGCTACTGAGCTGAATTTATGAGCCTGGATTGCTGATACTGCATATGGTTCAGGGAAATCTGCACCAGTCCATATCATTAACACCTTCGATTCTAACTCTCTTACAGTCACAGCAGTTTGGGAATGTTCAGTGTGAAAATTAAGTTCCTTACAAAAACAGAGCTGGTGAGATTCTGGCTTTACACTTGATTCTTCACTTTTCAGTCATTGCTGCCATTGTTTCTGATTCTCTCACATTACAGAAGCACCAAAGGCATCCAGAGGCCACTGGAAATCCACCGTGCTGGGCGCTGTACAGACAGTTGGAGACAGTTCCTGCCCCACACAGCAGGAGAAACAGAGGCAAGCTTCTAAAAGGTAAGAAAATAGACACTATTTAAAAATGCTTTTCAGGGCTGGAGTGTTGATGGATTATGTATTATATCTACTGGAGCTGCATCATCTTCAATTAACAAAGTTGCAGTAAAATTGAGTCCTAGTATCACCACTTTTGGGATAATGCAGAGCAAACTCCTGGGAGGGGAAAAGGCAGCAATGCAGTGGCTAACAAACAGCATCTAAGTATTTCAAGGTAAGCACAAAATAGGAGGGATGATTATTAAAGGTCTATAATCACCACCTAGAGAAAAGAAAACTCAAGCAGCCATAGCTTCAATCTATAAATACCTTTAAAATATAAATAGATACGAAGGGAATTACTCAATTTCAGCAGATGCTGAGAAACAGAAGGAAGCTAACAAAGAAAGAGTTGAGACTAAGCTCAGAGTATATTTTTGAATGCTAAAACCAGCTGGAGTCTGAAAGAGGCTATAAAAGAGGGCATCATCCCAGTAACGCTCCAAGATGTATTCAGCGAGGCGTTCGTGGGAAGAAACGCAGGCAGGGTGCAACCTTGCAAAGAGGACAAAGAGGAGCTGGCTGACCAAGCAACCTTCCCAGCTCCCACATCTGTCTGGTGTCAGACATGGCCTGAGGGATTCTCAGCCCTTGGGACAGATGTTTACAGTGCAGACTCCTGCAGTGTGACAGTAACATAGTGGCTGGAGAGCAAAGAACCGCAGCGGTAACAAAACAGACATGAAGCAAGACCCTTTTGAAAGCAAAAGACAAACAAAACTCAAATTAACTCGGGGAGTTTATGAGAGTTTTTAGGTCAACCTCACCCTAGAGCATTAAGGCTTTTGTCTCTCCTTTTGATGAGGGGAAGTTTGTCAAGTACTGACGTGGCCCATAGCTATTCTCACATGGAGATGCTGTCCTTGAAGAGCTTGGCTCCTAGGCTGCACAAATCAACCTGTGACATTGCACTGGGGACTGGCAGCCCCCCAAGCCTGCACACAGGTTATGTCTGAAGGTAGCTTATTTTGTGCACGTTACTCAGGGGACTCTGGGGGTGCCAATCTAGCATTTGTTTGGGGGAAGAAAGTATCATTTTGGTTTCTCTAAACCTTCCCTAGTACTGACAGTCACAGTACGGTCAGAAGGAAGTTCAGGCTTTGACCTTGTATGGATAAAACTGCATGCAAGAGTGTTGTTAATGCAACAGCCCACGTTAGAAAACCACACAGTTGTGTTGCTCCACAGTATTTCAGCCTCATTCGTTTAAGTTTTAGTTTCTTGTTTAGATGCAGGGCTAAAAATGCCTGTTACTATATATGCAAAAATGGACACATGAATACGGCTAGAGGACTGATGATTTGTTCAGCTTCTTGGGGTTTTCTTACATCTATATTAGCAACCACAACAGAAGAATTGTCACATTTAATATGCATTATTGTGTTGGCTGATGAATTCTGACCAGTGACATTATTTCAGATGTGTTACCAATAAACAATTTTTTTTTTTGCAGTGCAAAATGCCAGGCTTGATAGAGAGCAATACAGCAGTTCCTCTCAGTCCTGCCAATTGCCAAGCACTTCAGCTTCCAGCATCTTCAATGATTTCCTGAAGACCAAGTCTCTTTTTAAAGGCTTTGGATCCTTTAAAGCCCAACTAACTATAAGCAGCATAGAAGAAAGAATAATTCTCCCAGTTAAGCCTCCCACAGAGACCGTTCTCTGTGCCAGTGTACAGATGAATAGGCTCTGAATGCTAATTGTAACACTGGGTGCACTCTTCCCGAGCTAATCAGCTCACAGGGTACAGACAAGCAACTTTTATTATCAATTCCATTCCACTACAAAAACCATCCTGAAATGCTTTTCCAGTAGCTAATTTAGAGACCTCCCATTGGCTTAGTTCAGGCTGGGGAAGGTTTGTAAACAAGCTGTGTTATTCAAGAGGAATTCGCTCTCCCTCAGCATCTCTCTTCCTTTCTCTCTCTTGCCTGAAGTATTAGGATCTAATGGAAATAGTTGCCTAAGAGTGGGAAGCAAAGCCTGTTAATACCTACTGGCAAAAGCCCATGTTCAATGTCTCAAGAGGTTTCATGTGTGACAGATGCAAAAACTCACTTGTAGACCAAAGTAAGGGTGTTTCGTTTGCTTTAGGAAGTAAAAAATCATTGCAAAAAGATTAATTTTCTTCTTTTGATAGCAGAGTAGTTTTTACCTTTAGAAGTTATATAGAAATTTGGGTTTGCCCCTCACTTTGGAATGAGATATTGTATACATGACCAGAGTTGGCAGTGATAACCTTCAGACATAAAACCTCTGCTGGAAACTCTGCCAACACGAACCATAGATAACGAAAGGATTTACACTTTACCGCCCAAAGTAACATCAAATTACTTCTTTTTCTTTACAAAAGTGCTAGCTTTATCAGTATTTATTTATCAGTATTTATTCCTTTATAGAATTCAGCAACTCCAAGGTTAGTTTTGACACAGAATGAACTGGAACAGGACACTGAGATTTGCTTTCAGAAAAGAGGAAGGTTACTTTAACCATACCAATTAGTGTTCTAGTTCCTCCTTTATTTTCAACCTATTATTTTGTTTAATAAGAAGGAACCAAAGGCTCCTTCTTGATACCCACACAGCATGGTGAGGCTGTGCTGATATCGTGGTGACACACAAGGCTTTTCCTCATGAGGACAGTCAAGCAGGGGAACACACTGCTGACAGAGGCTGTGCAGTCTCCAGCCTTGGAGATTTCCAACACCTAACTGGTCAGTGTGAATCCTGAAGTGTGCTGTGACTTCTTCCTTTCCATTGTCTTTTTAGGCAACGAGAACACTTTGCTAGGAACTGCACAAGAATGAAAGGAAGAAGCCAGATCTCAGCATCTGATGCCATCCTATGCCCTTTAGAGCCACGCAGCCAACTAGTGTCCCAGGCATCCAGTTTGCTAGGTGTAAAGGGAAGTGTAAAGTTGACCATTCCCAACAAAACAACAAATAGCTGTTGTTACCTACAAGGAAGGCAAACCAAACAATCTACGGCTTTTTATGCAGCGGTGTTAATGCTTTTATTTTCACTTGCAATAAAATTGCTAACACCAGCAAAATTTATTACAGATTATAAAACTATGCAAATATCTGTGTAAATCACTTGGATTCCTGGCAGCTGGCCAGGAATCTGTGTAAACAAGTTTGGCTATTTCTATATTACCCACTCATGGATATGCCTCAGTCCTGGTCTCTCAAGCTAGATTAACTCTTCGCTGTATGTTCCTCTGCGTGGGACGAATTCTAGCAGTGGAGCTGCATTTACAGGCAATAGAATATTTAAATGATATGCACTGCAATTAAATAAATGTCCTTTCTTCTGAGCGAGGTCCATTTGGGAGTGCCCTGCTGGCTTTAGAAAAGGAGCTACAGTTCTCAGACTGAAACCATAAATGAAGCATGTGAGTGAAGTTAGCTGGAGGAGCAAAGAGGAGATTTGCTCAGCGACATAAATTAGGTCTTCGAATTACCTAAACAGTTTACATAACATTTGCTGTGCACAAACCCACTGCCTGTGGTGTTTAATATTGCATGTATGATTTGGCAGATCCAGTGCAATTTTACAGGGAAGCAAGGACACAACAGATGACAACTCTGCACGAAGCAACGAAGTGATAGCTGTATTCACATACTGCAGATGTAGTGAAATGGATCTGGGTTGAATGCTGATTTATTTATGTGCATGTGGGATTGTTTTGTCTGTTTGACTGATTTGGGTGTGGGGGTTTTTATCTTTTGTGTTTGCCCATGGGTTATTATTGCCTGAGAAAGAACATCACATTTTTAATGTACTAAGTACATCTTTTCATGGTTTGGAGTCCAGTGCCAATTCCTTCTTTTCACAGCTACAGTAACAAGGAGCAATTTGAGACGCTGATACTGTTCAGATAAAAGGGTATGCAAAAAATCTATGTGGTTTGTCCATGTAATTGTAACTCTCTGCATTCATTATGACAGATTCTAAATACTTGAACTGAGGAACCTGAACGTGCTCGATCACACTGCACACAAACCTGGGGTGAGAAAAGTGCCTCACCAGAGGCATTTCAGTGCTTTCAGACCACACTGCTATACCTTTACCAAGGGGACCCAGGGAAGCACTTCAAGTGAAAGACTTACAAAGGGTGCTCTTTGATGGTAGGCACATTACAGATGCAATTCTTGCTCTGTGCACTCATCCAAAAGCGTTTCAAGCGCTGGGATCTATAGTTCTGCTCTCTGCTATGTTAGCTGCCATCAGCAAAACCCACCCCAAAAAATTAGAAAACAAACCCCCAAATGAAACAACTCTCCCCAGAGGATCTGGGTCAAGAACTTTCTCTTTGCCAAGTAGCAACTTTATCCTGACAGGGGGGGGATGGACACACATAATGTGGGGCACGAAGCTTTATATGCAATCTAATACATAGATGGAGATAGGACTTCTGGAAGTCCCAGAAGGTGCAGATATGACATAGGGGCATGCACTGGCCCCTTTGAGCATTGCTTGCCATCAGTGATAACAGGGCTGTTTAAACACACTCTGCTAAAGAAATAAACAGCATTTTCTATTCAAGTGCCTGAGCAGCAAGCAGCCAGTCATCTTAGTGCTGAAGGAAGGAATCCAAGGTTTAATTTCCAGGAAGGTTGTCTGTACAACAGCAGCTATGTCAGAGGAACAATATCTAGTTGACACAACAAAATATCCTTGAACTATAAAGCCTCAGGCAAAGACTGCAAATCAAAATTAATTACAAGTGTCTCTTGGCTGCAGAGAGACAGAAATGCTGCAGCCCAGTAGAGAAGCAAGAAAAGCCAACCAGGTCACTGATGAACATTTAACTGTAGGTTATATTTTGAAATGCATGTAGGACATCTTTGGGAGAGACAGCATCTAGCAGCTTTCCCCTTAATTTGGGGTACTTTTGTTACTGAGATCAAAATAGATGTTTCATTTCTGTATTTTTTGAACATAAAACTACAGAGCATTTTCACAGGTGAGGATGACAACCACCTTATTTTGTTTTACCCATGTTATTCCAGGCTACAGATAGACCCACCTTGCCACTGCGAACATCCTTTGCCTTCCTCTCACCCCCAGCTCTTTATTCAACCACGACAACATTCTGAGACAGCATTATCAACTGTCCAGGATAAATATCACTGTGATTTAACTTGGCACAGCCTTTTAACTGAAAGCATTTGCTATTTCAGACCCTGCTAATGGCACCCCTAGGTACGATACCCTATTCCAGAAGATCTGTGTTAAATATTATGAATTCCAAAATAGTTACCTCCTCTGGAACAAAATCATTAAGCTGAGTAGCCTGATTTAATTAGACTTAAATGTCATCAGTGCCTCACTCTGTTTTAATAAACTCATCTGTTTTCATGTCACTTCTCTAATTTATGCCACAAAAAGTCAGTTATGTTGTTCCAATGCCTCAGGAGCGCAGTTAGGAAGTACCTGAAAACCTTTCAGGGCTACATTCTCCAAGGTTTCATGCCACTGTAACAAATGCAAACAGTGTCTGTGAAGGTAAAGACTTTTCAGGGCAAGGCACCACAGAGAGCTTTGTGGCTACTAGGAAATTTAGAGCAAAACCATTAAAAAAAAAAAAAAAAAAAAAAAAAAAAAAAAGAAGATCACAAGTGCATTGGAGGAGGAGCTCTGCTAAGAAATCTGCTTTGCTATGAGCTCTGAAAGTTGGTAGAATGAGAAACCAAAACCACACCAAAATGGGTCTTTATGGGACAACTATTTCCTAGGGGTACGTCTCAGAACTTGCTGAGTAGCTTAGCAAGTTCACTGTCTTCCCTTATTCTTTTGGAAAGAAGGGCCACACCTGTGGGTCAGAGCCAAAGATCAGGCTTTCTTCAACATATATACACTCTCTTCACCCTGATCTGTCGTTATCCCTGGACATTACAGGGATAACCTCCAATGCACAAACCCTAGGAACATGCTCTTGAGCTCTCTAAAGAGACTCCCCTTTGATGATGGACAGGGGCCAGAACATACAGAAACAACTACAGATTACCTAAGTTTCATAAAGTTGGTACTTACCACTGTGATGGATCCAGTGTAGGAACAGAGTCTGCCGGATGGGAAGCCTGCCCCAATCTACTTCAAAGCACAGTTGGAAGTAAACAGGTATGCTAATGAAGAAATTACATATGCTACTCATTTACCAGCTCCCAGAGGAACCTTAATAGCAAAGTTGATTACACATGCAGCAGCAAGAAGGTCCTATACCTGATTAAACACATTTGTGGGTAAAGCACTCCTTTCTGTGCTAGAAGCAAACAGGACAGGCAATGTACAGTCAAAATTAATTGTAATGCATCTCCTGGTCAGATTAACAGTACCAAATGCTCACCCTGGATGGTGGTATTTCTAATTAGAGATGGAAAGACACTCCTCGATATCATCTGCAATTAAAGAAAGGGGAAAAAAAAAAAAAGCCAATTAGATGAGCATGCAAATACCCTAGGTATATTTTGTTTGTATGTTCTTTTTCCTCTACAAATACTGAACAGCTTTGTGTGCATGAGTTAGTGATGACTGGATACTGCTGAAACTGTGTTTGCTTTCCATTTAGTTTGAAGCAGCTCCACTGGAAACAGGTTTATTTATTTACCTGGTGTTTGGCAAACGGTCTCCGACACTCAGTTATCAGGGATTCACGCTCACATCTCTTACTGGAAAACCCATTCTCCTAATTGCTGCTGTAAGCAAGACAACACAAGAACCAGTTTTGCCTCCAGGCTATTTCATCTGGTTCTGGTATCAGACACGTTTATTACAACCTGTAAGGCTGGGATCTTTTTGATTGTCCTTCCTAAGACTTACTTACACTTTGGGTTTTTTTTTTTCTCCACTTTCACATACACTCACACACATAGGGTACATTTAAAGGAATAGGTTGATCTTAATGACCTCTCAAAATTTATCCTGGGGCTAATCAGAGGCCCGCTGTGTTGTGCTGGCTAAATCTATCACGGTCCTGAATAATTCACAGCCTGCCTTAAAGGCTCCAGACTAGGTGATTTACCCCATATTAATGTGACACTTTCGCATTTTAATAGACTTATGTTAATGTTTTACAAAATGATAAAGTACGCTTCTGAACTCTCCAGTGACAAGAAGAGATGATGGTATGAACCACATAATTCTAGCAAAGGACAGCCAATAACATCAAATTTATGAGCGTCACTACAGCATCGGTCGTAAGCTTCAGCCAGAGCAAACCATTTTGTTGAGTCTTACCCCCATTCTGGTTGCACAAGTGGCTTTTCCCAACCTGTCTGACACTTTAATGAAAGCAGCGTGCCGTAAGAGGAAAGGTAGGGCATCCTGAAAGCAGAACTAAGCTTTCCCAAACTGTTTTAGTGCAGAGGTTTTTATATCCCTTTGAGAAAAGGCTTAGAAGAGAACAAAAGGGATTTCATCGCTCTGAGGTTGGAATTTCAGAGAGCAGCGCTCGTGAGTGGGGTCATATTTTTCCATTTGAAAGGCAGCCAGCCTGTCAGCAGAGCTCAATCTGCCAGGCATATGTTGGCTGTTGAGAATCATAAAATGCAGGCCAGGTGATGTGAACACTCACACCCCTTCCCTCCAGCTGTACTGCACCTTTGTATCTCAGCTGCTTAAAAGATCACACATGTGCTTTTAGTAGCCTCTCAAGAGGAGAGCTGAACAGCATTTAGATCTTAAAACCTACTCATGTGTTTCCTGTGAGAATGGAGCTGGGGATGCCACAATATCTGTTCAATATCTGCTTTGTACACTTCAATGGTAATGGTGTCCAGGATGCAAACAAAGTTCTTCAGCCTCGGGCCTTCTGGTAGATGGCAAAGTGGGAAATGAACTTCAGTGCTGCTAAATGCAGCCTAATAAATACGAGGGGTGGGGGGAGCTGAACTACTTACCCATCTGATACTGGTCATTTCAAGCTTTTGAGAAGGGGACCTGCTGACAGCTTGCATGGAAGATGGTGGCTCTCCATAGAAGGAAAAGCTAGAGAAGAGGAAAACAAAAGAAGACAAATAAATGGGAATGAGGAATGGACAACAGTACAGAAGCATAACAGAAAGCAGTGTGAGGGATTATCTGGATTGCAGTCTGAAGTACCACTTCCACTCACTGACAGACAAAATAATTGCATTTACTGATTTCAGAAACAGTTTTTTGTTCCAAAAGTCAAAAACCCACCACACTTATTTTTCTCACATAATATTGTTTCATAATTCTTCTGATAGAGAGAAGAGGGCAGCACTTAACAGAGCAAACCATCTAGAAATGCTAAGATCTTGAACGCTCAGGTGCTCACCTACCATACAGAAAATTCATTTTCAGCTTGTGTTTTCTGAAGGTTTCCAAACCTTCATTTCACATACTCCAAACCAGTTCTTCAAACGCCAAGGTACAGAAGCCATCTCTAGCATAATGAATATGCAATGCACTATGGAACATCTGCTGTTGGTTTTCAAATGGACTGCGAGCAGTTATAGAACTCACCTGGGATATAAAAGACCCTGGTTTTCATTCAGTGTTAATTTAGCTAACCATGTTAGCCTCTGGCTTACTGGCTGTTCTGGGGTGGGGCTGCTTGTTTCCAGAAAATTCAGTCTTATACCCGAGAGATTTTTCATGACAGCTGGAATATTTTGCTAAGACATGTCAATGTTATAAGAAGCAGCAAAAATGTCCTCAAGTTCTTCTGGACACTTCTAAAAAGGTATTGCAGGATTAGTTTTCATACCACAGGCAACTGAAAACAATGATATAAAAAGTGACTGAACATTTGAAAGGATAACAATGCCATCTGGAATTTAAATGATTGCTATTAATGCACAAGCTGGAAGAAACACTAAACTGAATGTTTGAGAGCTTAAGCCAATCTTTGCTACTAGGTACTAGAAGATCTGTTGCTGATTATCCTAACACTGCTGAGCTGGTTTGGGCTGGGATAGAGTTAATTTTCTTCATAGTAACTGTATGGGGCTGTGTTTTGGATCAGGGCTGGAAACAGTGTTGATAACACAGGGATGTTTTAGCCATTGCTGAGCAGAGCTCACACAGCCAAGGCCTTTTCTGCTCCCACCACCCAGCAGTGAGCAGGCTGGGGGGACACAGCCTGGACAGCTGACCCCAGCTGACCAAAGGGATGTCCCAGACCACGTAACGTTGTGCTCGGCACGCAAAGCGGGGGGAAGGAGGAGGAAGAGGGGGACACTGAGAGCGATGGTGTTTGTCTTCCCAAGCCAGCATTCCATGTGATGAAGCTTTCCTGGCCATGGCTGAACACGAACACCATGGGAAGGGCTGAAGGGAATCCTTGTTGTGCTTTGCTTGCACACACAGCTTTTGCTTTACCTGTGAAAGCTTTTATCTCAACCCAGGATTTTTCGCACTTTTTACACTTCAAATTTCTTTCTCCATCCCACTGGGGAGGAGTGAGCAAGCAGCTGTGTGGGGCTTAGTTACCATCTGGAGTTAAACCATGACTGCCTAATTTAAGGTCTCATGAATCTGCACTGGAGCATCTGGTGCAGTCAGACAGGAAACTTAAGTATGAAGCCATGTTGGTATTTATGTTCTTCTAAAACTATAGCATGTGCAGAACTTAAAAACAAGCTGTGCACCTTCAGAATTTTAGAGAATTAAATCATGCATGTGGATGACTGAGAATATTGTTGCATACCTGCCTGAGGTTGAATATCTACATTTGGAAATGTTGGCTATAATATACACCTAGCACTGTGATCAAGTGCCCATGGGACCATTCAGGCACAAGGCCATCCTGAACCATAGAAAAGAACTGCAAACAGCCTCAGCAGAGGTGCTACCCTATCTCACAGGGCCTGAGAAGGATCCATCCTGTGTACAAAATTCCTGAGGGATGTTGTCCAATCAATTCTTTAAAACTTCCAAAATAAACAATTCCGTGACGACATCAGGCAGTCTATTTACAGTGCTTTGTAAACTTCAGTGCTGAAAGCTTTGCCAAGGCCCAGTTTACACCTCTCTGACTGTAGTTCAAGCCTATCAGTTATATTCACAAAAGATATGGAAAACAGATTATATCCCTCCTCTCTGCAGCAGCCTTTATGTCCCCTCCCCTTATCTCCAAGGCTATGTTTTCAAACTTCTCACTATCCTTACTGTTCTTTACTGGACTGACATCAATTTGTCCATCCTCCAGAAGAGCCGTGCTGGATTTTGACAAGTACTCCAGCTTGGACCTACTGAATGCTGAGTAGATCTGAAAGGGAGGCTGATGTGACAGGAACATCTTACACTGTACGAGAGCATCTTCCTTTTCTGCAACTTGTTGCCTTATGTTCAGCATGTGATCTACCAGATCTGCCAGGTCCTTTTCTGCAGAGCTGTTACTAACAACCATAGCTATCCTGTGCTTCTGTAGCTGATGCTTCCTGTGTAATAGTACTTACTTCCTCAGCTGCATCCCACTTTTCCAAGTCATTCTGGTTTTTCTTATGATCTTTCCAAATTTTCATCTCTCTGATTCCTCTGTGGTCCCTCTTAGAGCTGTATTACCTGCAAATGGAATAAAGAGCTTCTATTCTGTTGTGCAGGCCCATGACAAAATCCTCTATGTCAACATGGACACCTTAGAAATGCTAGGCTGAAATAAAAATCTTCAGAGTCGATACAGTGCTTTCTTGGAATCCACAGTCAAACCAGCACAAAGTTGCAATCTAGAAACATGGATTTTTTCATTCTTTTGCTCATTAAGTAGTTGTTTGTTACAGTTAACAATCTAAAAAAAATAAAGCGTTCACCTCATTCTAAAATCAAACTGAGTAATAGCAGGAGTAGATGACATGTATTTCTGGTTTAGCACTAGTCAATTTAAACATCAGTCATACAAGAACAGATTTATAGCTGAAATGAGTTGCCTTCTCAGAATAAATGAAGCAGGAAGCCCGTTATTTCTTCACTCAATCTTTTGCGTGTAGCAGATGTATTGTAAATATAACCCATGAATTTCAAGGTCTACAGAATTTAAAGACATCCATATCTTGCAAAAGGAGCCTTAAAACTTACTCTCAAGACAGTGATTATTCTGGAGCATGAGTCATTTGGGAGTGTATTAGAGAATAACAACCTGCAGTGGATGAAGAAATTTTATTGAGTGGTCAAAGAATTTTTATCTTTTCTGATATCAAATTTTGTGGAACTATCTCTTTTCATGGCAAATATAATTTTATGGTGTCACCTAACAAATCTCTTAGACTTTGGAAAAAAAATTCATCTATTTCCCTACAGGTAGATAGGAAATTACAGCAGAACCAGTTATTTCCTTGACAGGTTAAATGTTTCTGAAGTGCAGCCATTGAGTATCATGGCTATGATTTGGTCACTCGCAAATCCTCTCCAGCAGGCTGCATAGAAAGAGTGTTACACACCTCTGACAGAGTTTCATACACTGGTAGAACATCAAGCATCTTTCTGAAAGAAAAAGCAGAGCAATGGGAGTTCAAGAATAAAAGTGGAAATGTTCTTACTGCATCTTGATCCTCCCTGATCATAACACTCATAAGAACTTCTGTGTGTTTACAAGTTCTCTTCAAGGCTAAGAATATATTTGGTGTCTTGATATTATGGGAGATTCTTCTCATCTGTCTCGAAGAACTTCTTTCACAGAGCTGTCTAAAGGAAAAATGACAAATTAATTAATTAAAAGCTGTATGGAAGACAAAGCCTACAACAGGATCACCAATTATTAGAACTACATTGCTCCACATCATGAGCAGCAGTTGCTTGAGGACCTGAAGAGACCTTGTTCTATACCATTACAGAGCAGAAGGCCTTTTAGCTGTAACACCCTGAGATAGTTGTGACAGTCAGGAATGTCTACTCTGTCTTACGTGGAAGAGTTGAAGCCATGCCTGGCATTTTTAAGCACAAAGCAATAAATCAGTGATAATGGTTTTAATACTCAGAGCTGTCACTTCAGGGCAGGGACTGTTTTTGTGCTTATAGGACACCTAATAAACCAGGGCCAAAATGTAATTAAAAGGTCAAAGAGCTTTTAAAATTGAAATAAGAATAACTGCTATAGTAATGTATTTCACAGAGCCAACCTGTAAAGCCCAAAGAACCTGGCTAGAATGGCTGAGCCAGTACCGACCAGTTGATAATCAACTTCTCACGTATGCCAATGTCACACTAGGACTTGGAGCAAATCTTGCTGCAGCTTTAGCTCAGTATTTCTTTATGCATTCACCATGGACAGAGAGAATGGATCATTCTTTCTGAAGGAGCCTTTTATGTACTTGAAGACTCTTAATTCGACTTGTCTTCTGGTTTTTCACTTTCAGTAATACCAATTCACTCACTCTTTCTTTGAAGGCTCTGTGTTGTAGACTTCTGCCCATTCCTATTGCTATCCCCCCAGTACACACCTAAACTGGTCATTGTTTTCTTGAGGTGCAATGCCACCTTCTTAACCTAGCAGCAATGTTACTGCATACTGTTAAATATGGAATGGTCCCAGAAAGCTGATAAAATACATCCTGTTAAAGAGCTGAGTGGCAGATAAAGAGCTAGAGGAGTGATAGTCCACAGGAATGCCTCGAGCACTGTTTGCTAACGTTAACAGAAGTGCATGCTTGTGTGAGAACCAGCCAGCAAACTTTGAACAATTTCAAACCTCCCAGGGGCAGTGCAGATGAGAAACCAACAGTCCCACCCCAAAAGCAGATGCCAGCCCATTCCCTTTCACAGGCAGATCCCTCTCTGTGCTGCACCAGTTCAGTACCCAGCATAATGAAACGAGTCATCCCGTCACCTCTTCCTACTTCCAATGCTGTCAGCAAATTGCAGCTGCTGAGGTAGCTCAGGAAAAAGTATCTTTCTGCTGTTTCCTAAACTTAACCCACTTAGAATCCATGTACAAACATGGATTAGTACAAACTGAAGGCTTCCTAGCAATATTTCAGTGAATAACAGGGGGAATTACTGTTATTTCCAAGAGAAGAAAATGTGAAACAAGCTTAACAAGATAAAATGAGCCTGGGGAAGGTTAATAAAAGCCATTCCAGAGAGATTGCAAGTAATTTTGTAAAGAATATTGTTGATTGCATGCCTAGTGGCCAAGTTAATACAGCAAAAGATGTCTGAGGAGAGGAAATGAACAGAAGATTGAGACTGGTTTGTACACATTCACACGAAAACCCAGGGTCACGAGGAAAATCCAGCACACCAGCCTGCTTTCAGGTACATAATCAGAGCATTTTGGTTTGTTGATGGCAGGGAGCTAAGTGGATAGCCCAGTTCAGGTTAGCACAAGTGACTCTGAAGTGATTAATACTTAAGCTACCTGCAGCAGAGTGACTGTAAGTGCAAGATGTAATTAATAAAGAACGTGCATGGCGATGCTCTTTGTACCTGGTGAGAACGAGCGCGTTGAGGACGTGCTCTCATAGCTACAGATGGGAACTGATGTGGGGAAGAAATAACCAGGATTTGGAGGGGTCTTCTGAAGAAAACCTGAATCTCAAAGGTGCTTTCAAGTCAGGAGTACCCAACCCTGTAAGTTAATTGGAGAAGGTCTTGTTTGTTAATTACAAACACGCTAATGGGAGTGAATGGGAACTCGCTAGCTGTGTAATCAGTGGCACTGCTCTGCTGTAAGGGTTGACTGTAAGACCACGTTAGGTAGTTCTCATCTTAAAAGTGAATTAGCAGCAAGCTTTAACTTCTCATACTTCACGATTCAGGCAGATGTTTATTGACATATAGCTAAATAAATTGAAATAATGAGCACCTTTAATTAGGAACCTAAATTGTCTGAGAAGTGATATCCTAAGCTGCACAGAATACGAGCCAAACACACGGCAACAGTTCACGTTTACCAGCTCTCAATGCATGCAATAATGCAATGCATATATCACTATCAAATAACATCTGGGGTTCCATGTTCACCACCTCTGTGATTCCACTTCAGTTTTGATGCCTTTCAGTTGACAAGTTATTATGAAATAATTTTAAAAAACCAAACCAGCTTAAATGCCTGCTCAGATACTTGTGTTAGAAGAAAAGGCTATGATCTTTTTGCCACTTATGAAGGATTAAGCAAAAACCTTGACAAAACTGTAGCCACTGCTTTCACGTCTGCGATTGGTGGTACTTAGTAAGGTCTCCAGACAGCAAACTGTCCTAAAAAAAAATTGCTGGCATAACGCAGTCACCTTCAGCAGGGCTTCCAGCACCATCTCGCTGAGCCACCGTCTCAGTCACCTCCCCCATGTGTGCCAGCATCTGCCAAGCAAGCAGCCCTGAAGCACATGCCACAGTCCTCTTTCATTTTCCATTTTCTCTTCCTTTTTCACTTTCCAAAGATTTAGAACTGGGTATGACAGAATAGGGTGTTGTGGATGTTCCCTTCTCAGGGAAGGAGTCACGTGCCTCGTAGCAGCAAAATACATCCATGAGAACTCATGAATGTTGCATCCATTTTTTCCTGGAAAGTTAGTATTTTGGTATTTTCACGGACTACCAGCTTCTTCACACAGGGCTGGAACACCTCTCACGTGAGGACAGTCTGAGAGAGTTGGGGTTGTTCACCCTGGAGAAGAGAAGGCTCTGGGGAGACCTTACTGCAGCTTTTCAGTACTTACAGGGGGCCGACGGGAAAGATGGGGAGGGGCTTTTTACCAGGACCTGTTACAACAGGACAAGGGGTGATGGTTGTAAATTAAAAGAGGGAGATTTAGACTGGAGAGAAGGAAAACCATTTTTAGGAGGGTGGTGGGACACTGGAGCTGGTTGCCCAGAGCGGTGATCGATGCCCCATCTCTGGAAACATTCCAGGTGAGGTGGGGCAGAGCTCTGAGCAACTCGATCCAGTTAAAGATGTCCCTGCTCCCTGCAGGGGGGTTGGACTAGATGAGCTTTAAAGGTCCCTTCCATGATTCTTAATATCAGTCTTGCAGCCTTGACCATATAGCAAATCCTTCTCCCATTTGCTGCCAGCTGCAGAGCACACATCAGCTCAGGGGCAAGAAACACGGACTTCTTGGAAAAACACCTTTTGGGCATAAAATGTGTGCTCTCCTCCCACAGCACATCTAACCATCTAGGAGAAACAGAGGGTCTGTGTTTGTACCTATGGGAAGATCTTATCTGCACCACATGCTCTACTTTGGAGGCAGAAACTAACCTGCAGAGTCTAAATCTCCTGTCAATAAATCATGACAAAATTGACAGCATTCAGCTCAGTGTCTTTTACAGCTCAGAATGCAAAGTTATCCTTCAGCAAAACCAAGCAAAGATGTTGGGTAAGGAAATTGTGTAGGACTTTTTGATCTCGAGCTGCTATACTATGGGACTGGGGAAAAAAGAAGGGATTTTCAGGAAACAAAGGCTAAGTCAAAAGAAATCAGCAAATAAACGTCAGTACTTTTTGTTTCATTTCAATACGGGATTTTAAATTAATGACTTCCTGGGTAGCAAATTAAAAGGTTACAGAGGATGCAGAGCATGTTGGAGGCTTGGAATTCACTTTCCAGCATTTCCCATAGGAGTTTTAATCCTCACGTGAGCTCTTGGGAACTATCTGACCAAAGGTAAACAGCCAGCTTGTCTCTTAAGCATCATCTGGATAACAATTTACAGTAACCTTAGCTCTCTGTGGAAGGGATGCTCCTTAAAGTACACGTGTTGTTTTCTGGATGAGACACTGGAACAGCTTTAAAGAAGTTTTACTGAATGAAATTACACAAATGTTTTTAGCAAACTATAAAATTAAACAAGTTCAGCATAATCAGATAACTTTCAAATAACTAGAAATTCTTTTTCTGCTTAGCCAAATCTCCAGGTACCAACCTCAGCAGGAAATAGGTACTATATTCCTACTACCTAAATGACCATTTTCATTTTGCATGTATCAAAATATTTTTTTCAATATTTTTAGAATATTCTGGTGCACATTTTTCTTAACAGATAAGTACTTCATACAAGAAACACTTTCACACATGAATGTAATTTCATACTGGCTGTAAACTAGGATGAACATCCTAAAAGTATTTAGTCCCCACTTCTGCAAAGTCATCTCTTAAAATGACACTGTTCCTAAAGACCTTCAATATAGGATTTGAGGCTCTATTCATATTCAGCAAATAAATCAAAACCATATTCTCCATCTACCACCATTGTTAGTAATGAAACAGAAACTGGATGGTAAATGAGTGAACCCAGTTAGTGTCTTTTCCATAGGAAATATGAAAATATAACTTGATTTTGCTAAATAAATCACTCTTAGTTACAGTATGGCTGTAGTTGTGTGGCTGGCACTAAGAGAGGAATAAAAACTCTAAGCCTTGCCTAACAAGGACATAGTAAGAGTTATCAGAAATCTGTATTTACAGCCAAAACCACTGACATTGCATTTCTGATGCCTTTATAGTAGGAATTAAGTAAACAAAGATAGAAACTGCGAGAATAAAAATATTCCTATGAATCTGGAAGTTGTTGACTATGATTCATAATTACTAATTACTTCTTTAACATATGTCTGAGTTCTTTTTAAGGACTAAGGTTAACAATAATTTCTTGTGTTTCTTTCACCAGATTAGCAACTACAAGCCATCTCTCTCATTTTAATTGGAGAAAAAGGAAACTATGAAGACTGCTCACCAAATACTTTTTTCCAGACTTGAAGAGAAGTAGGGTTAAGAAACAGAAGGAAAATAAAATAAAAGGAGGGGGGAGTATCAAGTAATGGCTTTGGCATTATTTCTTTTAGCAGTGAATGCTAAGCTATGCTTCAAGCTGAGATCAGAGTTGAGCAGACAGAAAAGGAAAATATCATTTTGTCTGTGAAGTTCTCAGAAAGATGAACCTGTCAGGAGGTAAAGAAATAGGTCACATGAAAGTTAATGGAAAGTAATAAACAGAATACATTGTGCCACAATGCTTCATCTCAATTAAAAGTTCACATGCTGAGTGCCATTTAAATTGACAGATACCCAGCTCTTATCAGCCTGCTTATTTATAGTCTTTGCATTTATAAAGGCTGTTTATTCCGCTGGGTAGCCCCTGGAATCCTCCTGTTGCATTTCTTAGTCAAGAATAATCGAAGTGTAAAGTAGAGAAATGCCAGGATTCACAGGAAAATGTTTCATGGGAGAATGTTTCTCTGCTACAGATGTTCAGGTGCTTCAAAAAAAAAATCACACTTGTGTCTGAAGGTCTGATCCTGAATTAGCTGCTTACACTGAACTCTCCCAACCTGTGTATGTTCGAAGAACTCGGGCACCAAGGATTTTGCACTGAATTCTTGTTCATTCCTACTTGTTCAGCATAGCTGAGAAATTGAGCACTTTGGGTGGCTGTTTCCTCTCCTTATCCGAAGCCTTGGGCGTATTCTGCTGTCAAAAGCCTGACAACAAATGCATCAAGGCCTATTTTTAAATGCTTCTAAGAGGAATCTGTAGTCAGTTAATATTTAAGTACTGCCTACAATGCACATAATAAAACGGGAGCGTGCTTTGCAAAGCCCTGATTGAATGTGCATGTTGGCTGGTGCTCTGCCAGCCTAATGCAATTTGAGTTTGATATAATGTAATGGAGCACAGTGATGAAAAGCAGCAATGCTAATAAGGCTCCTCTTTCACCAGCTTATTTAGTTTTGGTCGCTGAAGCAGGTGCTGCTCTATCCCTCTCTCTTTCAGAGCATGTAATCTCGAAAGAATTAGCTAAGATGACCTTTCTTTGTGTCATAATTAACTGAAATCTAAGTAACAGCATATTACTTTTATAATGCAAAACCACTCAGGCAAATTTTCAACCAGTATATCCTGGCAGCACAGATGTCAGCTGGACAAAGGCAAAACCTACAGTAGCAGCAACTTTACTCCCAGGGAAAGCAATGGCCTAACTGGACCTGACTGGTGCTCAGAAGAGAGCTGGCTGCGCTCCACGACGTTGCAGCATCTAGGCAGATCAGACCGTGCTGGGGCTTGTACAAGGTGGATTAATGTTCAAAAGAGAATTGTACAAAGCTACCAAATTAATTTCCGTGTGATTCTGGTTTCTAGGGTGAAAGGTTAATGCATCAACTCATCGTGTCAAGCACATCTCATTATGCAGAAGTTAATGTTAGCATGCTCCATTTCCTACATTTTTAAGGATCTGATGCTTTCAGGGACTTCCCTTCTCCTGATGCTAATTGTACTATCTGCATCTTTTAGCTAGTTTAACATATAGTTTGTGTCAAAAAATTCCTTTGAACAAACCAACGATCGGGCTTTCATGAAATCATCATCTAGGAAGGCAGGAAAGCAAGCTGTGTCAGAATAGAAGAGGATATTCTGGGTCCCAGTGGGCAGCAAAGCTGGGCAGAGTTACCTACTGAATTCAATACATTCATTCTTGGGAGAAAAATGCTTTTTCACTTTAGAAGTGTATGCAATTGTCCTCTTTCTCTCCCAGTCACGTGCAAACACATCTGGTGTGAATTCTGGCCTTTGCAGGATGCTTTTTATGTCACTGAAGGGAGGGGGAAGAAAAAAAAAAAAAACCAATGAAAAAAAAGAAGCTATAAATGTTCTGCACAAGCACTTCTGGCACAAAAGTGCTAAGCTACCAGTATAGAGAATAGGCTGTGACACTCTGACCTCAAAGATTTGAAAGGATGTATCCAAGGCCATGTCTGTACTCTGTTGTGCTGAACCGAGGTGGTTGGCAGCTGTAACTTTTCCTACATCCCTGCGCAGGATGAGATCTTGTGTGGGGAACCTTGATGAAGTCTGCTGTTGACATTTAAATAAATTAATGATGTTCTCTGTATACAAACAAGAGAAGCTGATGTTTCAGCAGTGATGGGCCTGATTAGTTTTTAATGATGATGAAGCCAGCACTTTAATGGTTTGTGTTGAGCTTTTTAAGCCAAATTTTCAGTGAGCCTGTTCGTATGGAAACAGAATGACTTCATTGCTATATTCAGCTATGTGAAAGTATCTAGGCACTGGCTAAATCTAAATTATGCATGAAACACATGCTCCTGATTGTCCCAACATTCAGACTTTACTCAGGGAGCAAACGTGGCTCCGTTCACACCTACACATCTGTTTCCTTCCCAAAACTGAAGGTGGACAGGCAATGGTGTGGATACATCACTCCTAGGTCTATAAGAGCTGAGAGGTGCCTCTGGCTCAGTTAATTTAGACATAGCCACTGCCATTTCCCCATCTGCTGTACTTCCAGTGGAGGGAAGTGTCTGTCCTCCCGTGATGGTAGCTGTGAGGCAGCTCCTCTTTTACCAGAGCAACTGATACAACGCATTAAGAGAGCAATTTTAAGATGGATACATCACAATTATTCTTTCTTGATTCACTGCTTTTCTAGATCTTGACACTGTCAGTCTGAAAAGGAGAGGATACTTCTTCTGTACAGAAAAAAAAAAAAAAATCTATCTCCTTATAGTACAAGGAAAGTGGGAATGTCCAATTCTACTCGGTAGCTTCAAGAAATTAATTGAAATTCATACTCTTTTATGATTCTGTGAAGACGTGGTATTAGGAAAGCATTAGTCTTGACCAAGACTACAGAGAATTGATTCACATGTCATTCTTAAAGCTTAAGTGACTATTAAAATGCAGATAATTTGTCTGACTTGGTGAAGTAATCTCAAGACCCTTCAAGAGGAGATGTTAAGCCAACTAAGGGGATGAGTGTAAGTTGCTCAAAAGCCAACAAAGGATAATGTTGTTCTTACTTCCCTTGTCATTCAAGTGTTGCTTGCAGCCTCTCAAAACCAGCACAGACACAAGTAAATTAGATGGTCTGTCATTAATAAACTGTGCTTATTTTTATTAAATGGCAGGTGATAAAGCTAATTTATAATAATAGTTTAGGCTTTATTTCTTTACTTCTTTATCTTTGCTATTATCTTTTATTTCCTTATTTTCTTTACATCAAATAAAGGTTCTGCAATAAGAAAATTGCCAATTTACCTTCCTGTCTGGTGGTAGGCAAGGAGTATTTTTTCTCTCCTATTTGAATAGAAAAATCTCAGAATTGTTCCCATACACAAAAAAAGACACTTAATAGCTCAAAATAAGACACTGTGATAGGAGAGAGACGTGTTACAAGTCCACTGTGATGCACTTTAACTAAAAAGCTATTTATGCTTTCAACATACAGGTTTTCTTACACATAACATCCACGAATGCTGACATAAATGAAGGATATTTAGTGTCATACTTGAAGACCACTCCCATAAGGGATTTCTGTGAGAAGCTGAGACAAAGTGTATTTTGTAGGCAGTTAAATGTCCCCCTATTTTAAAGGCTGTGATAAAACGTGACACCTTTGGCATCAGGAACTTGTGTTTTGTTCAGCTCACAGGAGTATAGCTGCGTTTTACCAAATTCTGAAGTAACAAGAGCAAGGAAACACGGTTTCCTAAGGATGTCTCTTGTGGCTGGGTTTGCTGGCACCTCACACAGTGTCAGATCCAGAAGATGCTCGTCCCATTTGGAGTGCTTGCAATGTATAGACTCTGCAACATAGACTGCCTCATAAGGGTAGAGCTGATGCTACAGCAGGCACTCTCTTTACAGGGCTGCTGGTGCTGCTTCCTCACCCTCTGGAAACTGTGCAGAACATAATAATTTAGACAGCTATTTCTTCCAAAATCTGAATCATTCAGATAACCTGCTAAAGTCATCAGGCACAGATTAGAGATACAGAGAGGGACACAGCGTGAGCCTTGTTTCCTTCTGAAACTAGTACAAAGGAGCCACACGTGTGCCCAGCAGGACTGGGACAGGGCAGACCCAGCTCCGTGTCCCTCTGGTCAGCTGCAGCACACCTTGCACCAGTTCCCCATGATACAGCAGTGCCACAAGACAGCTCATTACAGAGGATGCAAGGGAAAAAAAGGAAAGAAGCATCCTTAGATCCGTTCAGTGCCATTCCCATTTCCCCTTTGCCTAGCAGCCAAGTGCCCATTGCCAGCTGACACTGCTTCAGACCCTGCAGAAGAGAACGCTGATGTTTGGCATGGTGTCCACTCCTGTTCTTCCCCAGCATGCCTTCACATGCCTTCCCCATGCTGCTTTCACAACGGACAGAAAGATCCCCTGGCTATTCACACTGAGGACATACGTAGCATTTAAAACGTAATATTAATCTGCATTAGTTGCAGACTGCAGTCCATTTAGTACATGGAGAGAACAGAACCTGTGCAAGTAAATCAGAAATGATTTTAAGTGAATTAAGTGTACCATGTAACAGCATGTCAAAGTATTCTTCTTCTTTTACATTAGAAGAAATCTTACCCCTTGAACTGCTGAGAAAATAATTTATCCTGATTTTTTTTTTAAAGCCTGATTCAGTCCTCTTAACATAATTTCCTGAGCTTTGAACTCATTGAATCTCCTAATAATGTCCTTAAATGAGGGAAGGAGGTAATTTTCTCTCTCACTGCCTTTAGGGGATCATCAATCATGCATCACTCATAAGTGTTAGCATTGCACCATGGCTGCCTTTTTTTTTTTTTAAGAAGCCTAATCATGCATGGAGAAAGTGCTGTAGAGTAAAAGTTTCCATTTATAAATTGCACCAAATTCTTTGTGCAAAATTGCTGCACCTCCTGCGAGGCCGTTTTAGCAGAAAGCTCTGCAGTCCATCAGATTCCTGGCTACAGTAAGTTTTTTGGTAACCTTTCCTTCACCCACTGCCACAACACATTTTTATAACAAGCAAATTCCACGGCTGTTCTAAGCACTGACTTGTAAATGAGTTGTACTGTGACAGTGTCACAGGAGATGTGCTTATTAAGCCGAGTGACGATGCAAGTATTGAACTCTTTGAAAAGCCAAGCTACTTTTATTTAAATCCCAAGAAATAGGCACTAGGATATTAAGACCTGGTTTGACTGAGCACTTCTCAAACATTCGCGTATTCAGTTAACTTCAGTATTAGAACACTGTCAAATTAATATACTAGTCTTTTCCACTCGAAAAGAGGATTAGATCACACCAGATGTGTTGGTCTTCATCTGAGCCCTCAGCTGGCTTTTCCCACATTACAAAAATCAATATTTGCTTTTCCAAATAGAATTGCAATTGGCAGTAGATGATTAGGAGAAATGAAGGCTGAATACCAACTGTGCCCAGTGGCAGTAAACGTACAGCAGGAAAGCATGAAATCATTTTGGAATCTCACCGTTTGTTGGAAATAAAAAGCATTTCCATATTAGGCATTACCCCTCTCAGGAAAATCAATCGGAGATGGAACAGAATACCCCTGGTGCATTCCTGCTTATTTACAAAGTTCAGTTTCCTGAGCACCCTGGCGTACAGCAAGAGCCAGCATCTCTGCTCACCACTCCAAGGCCTCACAGCACGATGGGCTTGTTCAGGATCACACTCCCAAGGACCCTTCCCTGCTTCTTTTCCCACTTTCTTTCGCATACCTTCCCATTCAAACAACACTCTCTGAACTCCATTCACTCCTGTAATGTGCATTTCTAAGTGACCTCACATGAACCTTTCCTGGGGGCAGCTGCATGCCCATGTTTTGGCACAAGAGACATTATTGTTTAATAAAGATGCTTATTTGTTTCAAAACGCTCGTGGAAAAGGAACGCAACTTTTCCCGCTGTGGTCTCATCATACTTTAAACCAGTCTTACATGAGGTATATATAGTAGCAGCAGCGGGGAGCAGCCTACACTTGGGGCTAGCAGTCTCACAGAAATACTGTGCAAATATGATTTCCTGCTTTCTCCTCTTTCATGCAAGACTTGAATAACTGGCAGTGCCTCACGCCTGTCAAAAGACTGCTCTGTAAATCCACTCTGAGCAAAATAAAAAAAAAAGAAAATGTAAGTAAAATGCACATGTTCACCAAGCCTGTTTTTTTCACCTCTTGAACTCCAAGAGCAGCTTTGTAAAGCAATCAGCTGCAAGTGCAAATGATACCCTGCTGCCACTTAGCCTCCTTTCCCAAGAAACCCATTTGCAGAGTATTATTTGTTTATTTCTCTCAGGACAGAAATAAGGTTTAAACATGGGAAAGTTAATACACTTCATAATGATAAACCAGGGGTTTAAATGAGCACAAAAAACTTGCTGAGGCAAAGCCTTTAGAATGATATTAAAGCTCTAATAGGACGCCTTGCATGCATTTGAAACATACTTGCGCACAAAGCACTGACCCAGGACGTTGTCACTGCTGTTTCTATTATCATTATGACTTTGCAAGCTGTGTCTTATTAATGAGCATTCAGTGCACTGCTTTACCTATTGTGGGAAGCACCTTCAACACATCCCCCTTTTTCTGAGAACAAACCCCTGATTCATATGACACTGCTGTGAAATAAGGTAACACTGCATGTAGCAGGAGACTAGCAGAGTAGAAGATTTGTGTATTTACAAGACAGTCCAGCACAAGACAGAGATACCTGGGCTACCTGAATGGCTAGAAGCAATACAACATGGTCCAAGTGTGGTACCTCCCCATGCAAAGAGGGGAGATGTTGAATTACCCCTGCCAGGATTACATAAGGAGACTCACCTCGGAGCGACAGAAAACAAGTGAAAGACTGTTGGTTTTAAGCATGTAAATATTGGGTGTCCTTTTCCTTTGCAGCCAGCCACCCAATCACGCACATGGAGAGCACACACCACGTTGTTCCTCCTCGCAGAAGAGAAGGAGCAGATACACTGGTCATGGCACCAGAAGAGAAGGAGAAGATACACCGGTCATGGCACCAGAAGAGAAGGAGCAGATACACCGGTCATGGCACCAGAAGAGAAGGAGCAGATACACTGGTCATGGCACCAGAAGAGAAGGAGAAGATACACTGGTGATGGCACCAGAAGAGAAGATACACTGGTCATGGCACCAGAAGAGAAGGAGAAGATACACTCACTGGTGATGGCACCAGAAGAGAAGGAGAAGATACACTGGTGATGGCACCAGGCCAGTGCTGTGGAAGCACTAAGCCTGTCCCAGAGAGGAAGGTAACACAGAGTCAGCAAACACAGTCCTGCTTCTGTAAACAGATGCCACAAAGCCGTGCATAGACAGGGTAAGCCTCACTTAAAGGTCAGCTGAACAAGTCCTACAGCAGGTTTTGCTGCCTGCCTACTTCTTGCCGATTCGAGTTAACACCTTGTTTCCCAAGACCTGCACAGCCCCCATGGCTCTGTCTTTTCTCATCCCAGAGGCACACATGATGCAGAGTTGTATGTCCGATCAGTCTGGGCTGGACTGTGCTGTCAGAGGCCCATTTGTACCTCCTGCAGCACTCTCGGTCTCCCACAGGAGAGCTGCTGCTGCTGGCACTATTAATGCAGTACTGAATATGCATCACTCCCCTGTGAGAGCAAAGCCAGAGAGATTTCCTGGCAGTCCCGTGCAGAGGCTTGTGTGCCGGGTCCCAGGGAGGGAAGTCATCTATCGCAGTACACGGAAACGCTGGGCTCCTTCTCAGGTACATCTGTTCAGATTCGGATCCTTTTTTTCATGGAACTTTCTCAACTCTTCAAATCAAGACTTTGCAATGGACCCTGCCAGTCAGAACCTCAATCCTTCAGGTTTCTTGTACCTTCAGGGTTTGTTTGGCTCCAAATTAATCTGGCAGGCAAACAAGGATGAAAAGAAACATAACGTAAGCAGCTTAGCAGGAAACTTTATCCATTTAAAGCAAATCTTCAAATAGTTATTAAAATGCAAGCTTAGCTTTTCTTTTCTTCTGCTGCACAGAAGCAGCCTGAGAGAGACAGTCACTACTGCCTGTTTACAAAGCAGATTTTTCCCACTCTAATGTTCCTTTTAATGGCTGTTTCAGTGCAGCACATAGCCAGTGAGCAGTTAAATTCTGTGCTTGTGAGAGAGCTCTCATCCCACAGCATGCCTGCTGTAGCTACATTCTGTACAAACTGTACACTGTGATTTTTCTGACTGTTAACAGGTAAATCTTTTATTGGAATCAGCAAGACCACCGCTGCCTGAAAAATACCCTAATTAATCCCTGCTACAATGACCCTTCTCAGTTTTGTATGTCCACTGCAGTTTAGGAAAAAATACTCAAGAAATTCTACAATAAACATTTTCTGAATTTAAAATTTAAATAATTGTTTAAAAAAAAAGTGTCACAAATGAGATCCTTAGGAAAGAAGCTAAGCTGGGATCAGCCCAGGAGTTGTGCTTATGTAGAGCCTCATTCCACAATGAACTAAGAGGTTTTGACTTCCAGAGAGAACATGGCATAAATGACCCCTTCTTACACGTCTACCTTGGTTTATTGCTGACTGACTGCTTCTGCTTGACCTCCTCCATTCTATTAAAATTTTAACTACTTATTCTTTCAGCTCATTTCCAGAAACATACAGCTGATAAAAAACAAATGTGCATAAGCAGCATATCCATACTCTATTTCTCTATTTCAATGTCTCTTTGGAAGACACAGCACTGACATCCACAAATAACACACTTCTATGGGAATCTGTTCCATTCCACAGGGCTATGCTAGCAGTTCTCTGTTTGTATTTTTTTTTTTAAACACAGATCAAGTCATTCTTCTTAAAAGAAACCAGAGCCTCCTGTGCTAAAGTTTCATAAATACAAAGCTAGGTACAAACGGAACGTTTTCGGACAACTTCAATTCCTCTCCTGCCGTGCAGGAATCAACCTTTGTAGCTATATTAATTACCTGGAAACACAGTGAATTTCTGCTTTGCTTTACTGTGGCATGGCTTGGAGTGGTGTGCAACTGCCACGCTAACCTGTGGGGTGAGAACTTTCACTCTCCTGGTGAACAAGCCTGAATCTTGCAATCTACCACCTTCCTCTTCCAGGTATCCCACCTCTTAATTCTCATCTTTTTCATCTTCTATTCTTTCTTCACAACTACTTTGATTCTTAAAGTCTTGCTCAGCTCAGCTTTCCATCCAGCTAGAGGCCTCCTCTTGTTCCTGCTTTCCAAACCCATGGATTTTCTCTAGCTCAACACATTTCTCTTCCATTTCTCCTGTTGCAGTCTAGAGCCAAGCTTCTCTCTGTTCCTTCACACCTACTCTTGCTGGAAACACCTCATCTGTAACCTGCCATCTGAAACAGATTGCCTCTTTCCCTCTGTCTCATCAGTTCATTCCTTCTTTTCAGATCTCAATCAAAAGCATCAATATTCTCCCTGGCCTTTATCTTTTTTTTTTTGTGTGTTATCAGCTTTATGCCTGAACGCCTTAATTAACTCACTGTAGAATGTCTTTACACAATGACTTTCTGCAATTTATCGTCTGTATCTGAGGGGCATTTCAGAGTGTATAATTTATGACATTTTCTGTAAAACAGAGCACAATTGTATTCCTGTGGTCTGCCAGTAAAGCAGTCCTACCTATAACAAAGTGATGTCCTGAGAAAGAAAGACTGTCTCTCATGTGCATACAATAGAGTTCAGGAACCAACAGCTGGTATTTTAACATTTTCAGATTGTATTTGTATCATCTGTAGGGTAGAACTCATTTCAGGTAAAAGCAAGGTATTTTGACCAAGTTAAATGAGTTAAACTTGTTTAAATTACGACCAAGGCTCTCCGCTTGCTTCCACGAGCGGCCGCAGCGTCCAAAATGTACTGTAGGTGCAACTCCAGCTTCTACTGAACACCCGACAGCTTCACAAGAGGTCTCTTTGCAGAGACAAAGGACAAAAAGCAAATGACAACCCAAACCTAATGAGGGAAGGCATCAGAAGTGGCTGACCAGTTTCCTGGTCGATGCCACCGTGCCAGTTAAGTTGCACGGACTGTGGAAGTACCAACCCAGAAGAAGCACTGCCCACGGATGGGGAACACAGACGTGTTCACACTGCTCTTCCTCACACTCAAATTGACATGGGGATAGGATTTTACTCACTAGTTTCTGCATGAATTAATCCAATTTAGTTTCTCCACAGAAAGCTTAAGAATCACAAATATTTTGGACCACTGCATTTATATTTTACTGGATTTAATTATGCCTGTAGCTTAGTAACTCATAAACTAAGCAGTATTGTAGGTCATACTCCTTAGCAGTAATCTTTCAAGAATACATTCTCAGAGAGGGAAGCAGGAGACAGAAGATAAGGAAAACAGTTCAGGAGAGAAAGAAACCAGGCCATGGTGTACTTAATGGAGACAATAAGGTCGGATGGCTGAGCAAAAGAATTCAGGGGAAAGCAGCAGACATTAATGTATAGGTGTATATGTGTATATGTATGTAATGCATATGTGATGTGGAGAAAGGATACACAGGAGAAGAAAACCTCATCTGGCCCTGAAGAATGCTGTCAATGTTTCTCAAATGGAAAAAAAATATATATATCTCAGCTTGCTTTAGATAAAAGAGATATGCTTTAGATAATGCTTTTTAGAAATGCTTTAGATGAAAGAGATAAATGTATTTATTTGTCTTCTAGTGTCAGTTTATCACGTCACCCATTGCTGTGGTTGACACATGGATCGCACGGGTCTGTGACTGGAAATATCCTCTCTATTTACATCTGGTTGATAACATGAAAATGTGAGAGGCCTTACTTCATGAGCACGTTCCTATGCACCTTCTTTCTTTCTGAAGACAATGATGTCTTTCTTATAATGTAGAGATTTAAAAAGAAGTAAAAAAACTGGTCTGGGCCCCAACTTGCTAATTCTAAAGCAGTTTACTCCCACTGTGGGTACCGGTAGGAACTGAAACGGATGCAGAGAGGTTTCCTGGGACAGTGCTTTTACAACCTGAACAATCCACTGACATCCCTGAATGGGCTGTGTCGCTGGGGCAGGGACTGATGGGGCTGGGCTGAGGTGGGATTTTGGGACCGTGGGCAGGGTGCGGGGAGGCCCCAGAGGAGGCTGGGTCTCCTCCAGAGCCCTGGCAGAAATAACACAGTCAATGTAAAGAAGTAACTACCCATCAAACTCTACATTATAGTTTTCTTGGGTAACCAAGAAACATACGTTGTTTGAGTTTCTATCAAATATCTACCACAGGTTGCCAGCATAAAAGTCTGTCATACGTTGTTTTCAGGTGGAAAATATCTTAAGCATTTAGCTTGATACTACATAACTCAAAGCATTCACAGAATCACAGAATCATTTAGGTTGGAAAAGACCCTTGGGATCATCGTGTCCAAGCATTAACCCTACTCTACAAGTTCACCCCTAGACCATATCCCCCAACACCAGATCTCAGCGATGCTTAAACACATCCAGGGATGGGGACTCAACCCCCTCCCTGGGCAGCCCATTCCAATCTCTCACCAACCTCCCTGGGCAGCCCATTCCAATATCTCACCAACCTCCCTGGGCAGCCCATTCCAATCTCTCACCCACCTCCCTGGGCAGCCCATTCCAATATCTCACCAACCTCCCTGGGCAGCCCATTCCAATATCTCACCACTCTTTGTGTGAAGAATTTTTTCCTAGTGTCTAATCTAAACCTACCTAGTTTCAGCTTGAGGCCATTCCCTCTGTTTCTGCCCCTAATTACCTGAGAGAAGATCCCAGCACCAGCCTCTCTACACTGTCCTTTCAGGACATTGTCATTATACCAAAGCACTCTCAGCCATTCTAGGCCCCCAACTGCCCCCCTTCGAGAGGCATGATTCAGCATCCCTGATGGGAGAGGGAGAGATGTCACAGAGACATTATGGATGCTGACAAACATGGACTGTTTGGGGGCTGGAAGAGCTCAACAGAGAGACAGACATACCACTATGCAGGATCATCTCTCCTGAAGAGCCTGCAGCCTCACTTTTTATCAGTCACACCATCCTGTGTTTTTTCCTCTGCGTACAATTTTATTGTAACACAATACGTCATATGCCAGCAGGCATTTCAGGGCAGTTTGGTTTATTTGGATGAAAAACATGTTTATGAAGAGAATTGGAACTCTTTAGGAAGCAACTTGTTTTTTATGGCTTTGTTTCCAGGATGCAAAACAATTAAGCAATTGTTGAATTTTCTGCAGGCAACCAGTTATGTATTGTTGACTTTCCTGGTTTTTGGGACCTACAAAAATCCAGTGCCCAAAGACAGTAGAAAATGATAAGACACTTTTCTCTCCACCCTTCAGAATGGTTCCAAATACATTTTAGAATAGGGAAAGTTGTTAGTTATGCACTACTTTTTGCAAGCACTCCTTCAACTTGTCTAATGACCTTCTTTCTGATATCCATAGTGTGAATGGCAAGGGAGATACAAGGTTTCTCTCCATCTCCTTATGGCATGGGCTAAATAGGGTATAAGGATAGGAAAGCAAGCATATGAATAAAGTGATTCCCATGCAGGAAAACAAAACTGATGCAGGAGGACATCAGACCTTGGTCCTCCAAATAACCACCCATCAACACAAGCAGGAAGCTGAAACCAGGGAACACGATCAACCTCAGTAATATTTAGACCAGAGGTACTTTTGAAATGTCATTGCACTTCCTCAGTTCCTTCATTGGCTGAAAATTTTCTCCTTCACTGTTTTTAGCCATTTGTACTTGGGTCATGGGAATAAAGGAGAGAATGCAGAGCTGGCAAGAGAACACCCCTGTCCTCGAGATGGATGTACTAAACCACACTCCTAACAGAACGTGGGAAGAAAGCGATGCAACAACAGTGAAGGAGAAATAAGAATAACATGACCCTAGTCCTGTAGCATTGGGGTCACACAAAGTGTTCCTATCTATGAATGTTATACAATCACAGGCTCCTAGTCACTGGAGAATTGCATGGAGGTTCTTGAACACTCTGAAAACAGCACAGTATCCCTCTCCCATATTTTGAGTAGGGACCTTCAGGCTATCCGTCTCAGCACAAGAGTTTCTCAGAAACAGAGAAGAGGGGTGGAAACAATCTGCAGCACAAAAATGAAATTCTGGAAGTACTACTATCACTGAGTGAAAAGGATGGCAAAATCACGTAAACAAACAATTTGTAAGAGTTCTGAAAGCAAATGCCCATCTGTTCTGGATGCACAAAAATGCTACAGAGGGGACTATAATTTACAGCATAAATAGTAGCACTGATAACCTCAATTTAACAGGAAAAAGGAAAATTGCTCTACATGTCAAACGCCACAGCATTATATAAATGATCCACGAAGAGCAGAAAATCCAGGCACAGAAATAAGCTGGCATGAGTTACTGCCCAGGGAAGCTGGGGCCAGCAGCCCATGTCTACAGGTCTGCCTGCCACACTTTGTCACACCAGCGCTGAAACGTACTCTGTGGTAAATAAATTAGAGTCATTCCCCAAATTCTTCACATGTTCTGAAGAAAATAAAATAAAAAAAAAAAAGAAAAACACTACACTTGAAAAATATCTGATGGAGTAATGATTCTGTCAATAATCCACCTTCATTCTATAGCAGCTGCTGTGAATCTCTGTGTGTCTCACTCACAAACACCTCGCATCCTGATGAACAATCACAGACGTGACTGTCTTGACTCAGTACCAGCCACCAGATTTATCCACAATCCTGGAAGATGCTTTCACCATGACTAGCTTTTGGTTGTCTAACAGTAGGTCATCACAGACAGTAATGGGCTGCTGCTACCTGCTCGTGATACTCTTTAACATACAGAATACATACATAGGTGCTGAACAACTTCATGTGTAATACCTGGAAGTCACTGAAGGAACGTTTTTCTGCCACGACAGACACATACACACTGTGCTGAGGAGAGGAAGATGCCCGAGGTAACTCATTACGCAGAAACAAACTGCAACTCAGACTTCAAAAGTGCTCGTGAAAGCTCACTGGATGGTTTTCTTCATGGCTAGAAGGGTCACAGAAGAAAAGTGGGGAAACTGGTTTATAAAGGGTGAGGCACAGGGGGAAGCACTGGGAACGACCAAGGGATGGTGGTGCTGTGGAAGCCAAGTGACCTTTGCTCTGAGGAGCAAGGGTAGGGAAGATGCCAGGGGTAGCCTCAATTGGCAGGACAGACACAGGATGCTGCGTAGAGGAGGTGCAAGAGAACAGAGCTCTGTGCTCTGACAGAGGTGTCAGCAGAGCTGCCAAAGTGAAAACCTTACAAATGGAACCTGGTATATTCACAAGATGCAAGTACGTGGCTCTTAAAGCCGATCCCATATTATTGAGAAGTGTAAGAGTGTCTGAGAGATGTATTTCTGTGCTGTGGTAGCTGTAGCAAGTAATTCACACCAGATACTCCTTTCAATACAAGATGCTATTTCTCCCAGACATCTTGACAGTGAGAAATAATCACCTGACTGTGAAATGTCTAGTGCAGTGCCAGTGCTTCCTCATCACCACTAGAAAATACATGTGCTAGAATGGGGAAAAAACCTACTTCAAGAGAAATACTGATATACAAGAATCTAAGCAGCAGTTACATAAAGACCAGGGAAAACTAAGTGCAGATATTTCTCCAATGTTCCTTTCTTTTAGGAAGAAAACAATCCAAATTCTTTAGTAGAAGACACACAAGGCTTTATTTTAACAGGGCAATTGTGACAACATCAACTAAATGTGTAAGGACAGCTAACTAATGTGTGTAATAGCAACTAAATGTGTAAGGATAGCTAACTAATGTGTGTAATAGCAACTAAATGTGTAAGGATAGCTAACTAATGTGTGTAATAGCAACTAAATATTTAAGGACAGCTAACTAATGTGTGTAATAGTCACTACACCTCCACAGACCAGAATCTGCATAGTCTAATATAAAGATATATAACATTTGCTTAATTTATACTAAGAGCCTCAAAATTGTCAGAATGGTGTAAATTGGCATCTACACAACCGAAAGCTACGCCCGCTGCTACCTAATCTGCTCAGATATTGGCTAAATAATTGAGAGATGCAATATACATTTTGGTCAAGGAAAGAGATTTTTTTAGATCATATTAACTGAAAATGCAACAATTGTTTTATCACAAACAAAAAGCAGAGGTAAAAATAAAAATCATATTAAATTACTATGTCACACTTATTCTGCACTGCAGTTCTAGCTTGAAACTCATACTTTGGTGCAGCATTTACTATATATTTTTTATGTTTCACGTATCATAAAGTCATTGTATTTAGAAGCAGTCCCTAGCTTCAAGACCTGATTCTCTGCTCTGTGAAATTAGGAATATCTCAGCTGAAAGAAAAATCAATCACATCAAACCTGAATCCAAACTTTCATGAAACCTTGGAGCTATGCTCTTGGCTCCCCTAAAGTGAACATAAAAATGCATGCTCAGATTTTTGAAAGCACATCAGGAACATTATGTAGGTTACATGGCAAACAAATTACACTGAAGAAAAGACCCTGCAAGATCCTGGAAATTTTATTGCTGCAGAGCTCAGTCTTTGGGGGAGGGTGGAGAAAAAAAAAAAGAGAGAATTCTACTGACACATACAAAGAAAAAAACCCAAACCACGACAAAACAAACTCATAGTGTTTTATGCAGACTGTGTAGAAAAAAGAAGGGAGTAAAGCTGATGGTGGGAAAAACAAGTGCAACATCTCATAACAAGGGAGTTCATTATTATTACAGGCAGCAGTAATAGGCTATTATGTGTGGACATTTAGGATACAAGCAAGCACAGCATTAGAGGGAGCTCATATTGCAAGATTATTGTGATATTGCACTAAAAACTTCACAACAAAATCCATGACCAGAACAAAAGCGTTCAATAAACTGCTTGATCACAGGAAATAATAGAGTAATGTGCATCTGGACAAAACAATCCATGTTATAATTCACAAGATAAGCAGTTGAACTGGAAAAAAATGCAGTCTAGTTTTTGACTTCAGTCAGTTGATGTTTCCTTGATACAGTTCCACTGGCAGTGCAAGAGAGGGAAGCCACGATTATACCACCCACACTACAACACGATGCATGACTGCGGGTTTTCTGTCACGTTGCTGTTCACAAGCCTTTTTCTTCATAATTCTGGTATTAAGAGGTTAGTAGCCTACAAATGAGCTAGTACATTAGGAAACAATGAGCTGTAGTAGGAGCAGATCTAAACAGTCAAATGGTGGGTGCTGAGAGCTCTTACCCTGCAGTGTATGTATCTAGAGGCTACTACTGTGGCTTTTCTACAGTATTACTATTACCTGGTTCCAAGGACAAGTGCTCCTTAGTGGTTGGAAGGCACTAGGTGCACTCCTAGAATGCATCCTTGCCCTTACTTACTGTCTATGCTTAAGGGCTAAACTCTAGTAGTTGCCCTATCACCACGGTGACCCCTCCCCAGGAGAGAGGGGGGATCAGGAAAAGGAGAGGAGATCCATTGGTTGAAATGAAAATGGATTTAACGGAACAAACTACTACCAGTGCCTACATAAACAAAGTTACACTCAGCTCAGTGAATGTACAGCAGTCACAACAAACAGGAAAGCCATCCTGGTGAGAAAGCCCCTCCAAGGATGGGGTGAGGAGCAGTAGGAGCACTTATCCTCTGCAATCTTCTCCTTGTATACTGAGCATGACATTCCTAGTCTGGGACAGACCTGTAGCCAGCTCGGGTCAGCTGCCCTGGCTGACTCCAACCTGCTGCCAGCCTGCAGACCATGGCTGGCCCAGGATTCTGTCCCAGTGAAATAAGAAAGTGGGTGTTTGAAGAAACTTTACTTTGTACTGATTTTAAGGAGAGGGAACAAAAGCATTAGAAAGACTTTAAGATCGGTGTTCCAGCATAGGTAAGTTATTTCTGGTTATTCTCGCAGTTCAGCTAACTGCATTTTAACATCTAACATTTGATTAAGTAACAAACATCTTCAGTCTTTAGGCAAAACTCTACTTTAGTCATTGACACTTAAAAAGAGCTTCAGAATCAGGTCATTAAGACAATTCTGCAACTGTGGGGAAAACATACCTATCTATCCACCTATCTATCCATCTATCTATCCACCTATCTATCCACCTATCTATCCATCTATCTATCCATCTATCTATCTATCTATCCACCTATCTATCTATCTATCTATCCACCTATCTATCTATCTATCTATCTATCCATCTATCTATCCATCTATCTATCTATCTATCCACCTATCTATCTATCTATCTATCCATCTATCTATCTATCTATCCACCTACCTATCTATCTATCCACCTATCTACCTCTCTATCTATCCACCTCTGCAGCATTTGGACAAACTTCTAAAAAGCTTCCTCAGCAGCCACTTCGATAAAGGTCTGTACGTGACACTTTGCTTTTGCTTCATTTTGTTGGTGACTCAGATGGACTGCCTGAGACAGACATACAGCGTCAGAAGATGATTATACACCAGGTGGGAAAAATCTTCTAGAACCCAAAGCACAAACCAGCTTACTGCATTAAATAATTGTTCGATTGATGAGATTTGTTTGTGTTTTCCAATTATGATGGGCAGAAGAAAAAAAAAGAAAGAATAATTCTATCTATAAAATATTAATGGCACTTAAGTTCTTCAGGCAAGAACACAGTAATAACTGGCATTTTCTTTTTTCTAGATTGTTATATTACTAATGCCCTCCAGTTATTTAGCTCTAAGTTGAGACCATCCCCCTGTTATTAACTCACAGCCAGCATTCAGACTGTCATTTGCATAAACTTTGCCTGCCCTTGGCAAGAAGAGAACAGAAATGCCTTTTCTGAAATCATCAAACAAGTACTTTTCCAAAAATAAATTGAGGATTGCAGCCACTTTTTAGCTTCTGCAATAAATGAGGCTTTGAGCCACTGTATCAAATCAGTATACGTGGGGAAAACCTCAAAGAGAGGGAATTGAATTATAAATACAGTACTTGTTAAAAGTCTTGTTAAAAGGCATCTGAATTGGCGTGTTAAATTGAATTAAAATGCAACAGCATCTGGACACAAGGCTAGTTCTTGTAAAGGTATTCTCTGAGGACTGGTGTAGGGGGTAACCCAGCAAAGCAAACTTGCAGATCATGGTATTGCATTTTATTCTGTCTCCATTTTTAGCTTGATGTTAAACATGCACTTCTGCCAGACTGGTCTCTCATTCTAAAAATGATGGGTTTCAATGAGGGAAAAGGAAGACAGAATTTAAAACATTGCTTCAGTGTATATATATTCTGATAAAACAACTTTGAATATGAAATACATAGTTGCATTTTTCCCCATGCTACTCCTCTTTAATAAGTTGTACAGTATTTTAAACCTCTGAAAAGCCAATGACATTTTTTCTCTATTCCTCTGCTCGTTTGCCTCTCAGTTCACAACAATAGTAAGTGCCTTTCACATAATAATAATAATAGTAAAAGCTCTTACATGCTCTGAACTAAAACTCAGCCTACAGGGTCTCTAGATTACAGACCATTTTCACAGGCCCAAGTCTAAACTGGAAAACATACATTTCTCTGCATTTACACTGACATAATTGAGATGCTGTTCTATAACTAAAAGCCCAATTATGTCAATCAAATGTATCTTCAGGAAGCTAGAAAGCTACATAAAACTTGATCACCCTGCTAATATTAATATATAATTAGTTAATAAGCCCCTACAGAGGGGAAGTCATTTAAAACCTTGCAGTGCTGGCTGTACTGCATTTTAAAGACTAATGTCACTTAGAAGAAGTTGCACCTAACAGGGGGGTTTTTTTTCCAATTGACATCACACTACCACTTTACTTTGTGGCAAGCTTAGTAATTCATTTAGAAGCTGCAAAAAGGCAAATTCAGAGAGAGAAATCACAAGTCCATTATGTATACGAAGTAATTTGTCATCATGGATATTTTATGAGAATTTTATGAAGCCGTAACAGATGGTGAATCTTTTACTTGGGCTAAAAAGAATTTATGTTTCAAAAAGTAGCTCTATTTGATTTCATCAAATACATTTTCCACACATGAAGAGTCTACAAAGCATCGTAGTCTCCCGACTTTTGGAAGCTCTTTGACATGTAATATTTTGTCAGGAGATTTTGACACAGCGTCAAAGCCAGCTGAGTAGAATCAGATTATGCAAAAAAAATGATGCAGGGAATCTTGATCTATAAGAAAATCTGGACGATTTTGTAAAATGTAATAAAATAAAAGGTGGAATAAAACCATGGAAATGAGGATTTGTATCTGATTAGAAAAGCAATGTATTTTTCATGTGAAAAGGAGAATAAGCCATTCTCAGTAAACACTCTCAGTCTTTGGATGTAGTACTCTATCCCTAGTAATATGCATGTGAACAAAACACCATTTAGCTCAATTAATGTAGCTGCTATTCCGTGACACACTCCTTAAAGATGGGCTGTGTGCATTCACGAGCTTCCATCAACAGAAGCTCTCTTCTTTGAAGAATCCTCTTAGAAGTTCTGAACTATTTCTTCCTGTAATGCTGTGTTTGCTTCAAAAACTTTTCCCCAGACTTTTCTCAGTTCTAACACTTGATAGGATGGCTGGTAAAATAGAGATTAAATGGGAGACTTAGAAATGCTGAAATAGCCCAAAATCACTTCTCCAACTGGTCCTACCACAGGCAGACTTCCTCGTATCTACTCCTCTCTGAAAGAGTGCTGTGATTTCATTCATCCTAGTATGTCAAGCATCTTGCAGTTTTGAGGACACACAATCTTTTGAGCTAAAGGCTTCAATATCGTGTTCAACAATCAGCCCCTAGTGATGAGCCTTGGATAAACGAATGCACCCTCTAGAAAGAAATGAATTAAAACCAGGTCACAGTAATTGAAATAAAAACGAGATTATAGACTGAGGGCAGGGAGGAAGAGGTAGTTAAAATAAAAGGCAGGAATCCCTAATATACTGGCAATAGTGAACCCAGCTCCTCTGATGTATCCACAGACAGTGTGTAATAGTGCTTCGTGGCACCAACAGCCCACTGCTCCGGAGCCACTCAGAGGTCCTTTCTTTGGCACACAACCCACAGAAAAACAAACCCCCAACCTAGCTCAAAATACCGTTAAATATACGAAGCTGTCCTGAAACTTCTAAACTTTGCAAAGAGGAGAATAACTCTGTATATGTGATTAGTCACTGCTAGAAACAGCATGCCTGTTTTTATTAGAATGACAAAAGGGTAAGGTTTTCCCCCCCCCCCAAACAAGATTTGTCCTCGCTATTGTGGCTTTGGTTAATACAACTTAACAGTTAAAATGAAACGCAGTAAAATCAACCTGGTCACACATGTTCTTACCTCTCCCAAGAGAACTGTCAGTACAGAAAAACTATTCCCCTTAGGATTTGTGTGCACAATGTAATGCTGTGGCAGATGAGTCCAGTGGAGGCTAGAGAGATGCTGAGGGGACTGGAGCATCCCTCTGACGAGGAAAGGCTGACAGACCTGGGGCTCTTTAGCCTGAAGAAAAGACCGAGAGGGGATCTTATCAATGCTAATCAATATCTAAAGAGCAGGTGCCAAGAGGATGGGGTCAGACTCTTTTCAGTGGTGCCCAACAACAGGACAAGGGGCAAGAGGCACGAACTGGAACCCAGAAGGTTCCATCTGAAAATGAGTAAAAACCTTCTTTACTTTGAGGGTGACAGAGCCTGGCCCAGGCTGCCCAGAGAGGTTGTGGAGTCTTCTCTGGAGACTTTCCAACCCCACCTGTATGCAGGGATCCTGGGCAACCTGCTCTAGGTGAACCTGCATTAGCAGGGATGCTGGACCAGGTGATCCTCAGAGGTCCCTTCCAACCCCTACCATTCTGTGATTCTGTGGCAGAGAGAGATAACCAGTTTAGAGGTGAAACTAGTCTTCTAAATGCCCAGCTCCACTCGGGTCAATGCACACCAGGAATATTCCTGTGTTATTGTTCTCTGGTGGAACAGAGCATCTGCACAGACCCAGGTCAGGTCCCTCCGCCTCACGCTGTTCTGTGCAGGATGAATCTCACTATTTTCGCATTTTGCTTAAAGCCCTTCTTCCTGACTGCTGCTGTTACAGCCTCTTTGTAACAGAATTCAGCAGGACATCATATTTCTAATCTCTTTATAACAGAGTTCAGCAGGATGTCATATTTCTACTCCTGCTTCGCAGGGCTGAAAGATTCAAGGAATTATTTTCAGCTCAGCTCTCTCATTGCCATGTAAACCTACACAGCTTGGAATTCTGCACTGCAGCTGACACAGCCAGTGAAACGCAAGTGCTGAAGTATTTCCATCAACCCAATCCCCTGTGATTTTGGGGTTTTGTTTCCAAAACAAATCTGTATGAGATGATAAAATCTTGCAAGAGAAAGAGACCCGAATCCCCTCTGGCAGGTTAAAATATACCCAGCTGTAACTGAAAAACTTTTAAAATCACACTCAGTTAACTTTTTGATTTGCTTGTTGGATTTTTGTTGTCTTCTTTCTATTGTTACTACAATAGCATCCAGTTTAAAATAGGCTTTTAAAACTTTTTTCCTGAAGGGTAGAGAAAAACACTAGTAGCCTACATTAAATAACTGGGTGGTAACCATGTTTCCACAAACACTTCAAGTACCTCAGGTTAATGGGAAAATTGACTTATTTAAAAAGTGAGTTAGCATAAACTCTATATTAAAAGTCCAGTAAAGAAAAAAAAAAAAAAAAGAAAAAATCTAATAACCTTGCCTATTCTTGTAAAAACAGACCCTTTGAAAGGGAATATTCACATGGGTAAAGTTAGTCACCCTTGAAAGTGTTCAGAGCTCCTAGGACATTTTATTTTATGAAATTTGCAGTGCTAAGAGTAAGGTTGTGTTTCTGTTTTCCCCTGGTAGTCACTTTGCTCTCTTTCTGCAACTTCAACAAAGCAGGGAGAGAAAAATACACAATAGGGAAGACAGGAGTCTAAAGGTCACTAGGTTTGAAGAACAGTGTAGTAGCCAAAGCTGCCCATGTTCTTTCAGTGCCTGGATTTCAAGTTGGCAAGTTCCCTGTGAAGGTTACTCCCTACATACATTGGCCAAGGTTTTACCTGCCTTTAAATCATGCTCATTCATGGGTTCAGGAAGGATGTCTCTCACAAAAAAAGTAAGCACCTATTTAGATGCTCTTCCAATCTTTACATGAAGTTCTTTTTCAGACCTTCTCCTAGTTTAACAATGTTTATTTAGATTTTACTCTACATCTGTGGATTTTCAAGTGTGTAATCAGAGATGCAATCATACTGCAGCCTCTGCTCTGCATGGGACTAATGGAACACCACTAGAATAACCTTGTTAACTCCTTATGCCTCTGATATTCTTATCCAAAAATGCAAGTACATTTTTGAATTATTTTCCTTTTTGTTCCTCTAATTGTGTATAGAACTGAGCCTTTCCTTTTATTTTATGAATGTATTTACACTTCTGGATCATGGTCATGCTCTCTTTTCTGATACTTTCCCCTCTCAAACTTAGCTGTACAAGCTCCTGCTCAGTTGGTAGATCTAAATAGGAAACACCCTAAGGAGACGTTGCAGTAGGGAATTCTGAAGGTCATGTTCTGCTTCCCTAGAGTTTCTGGTCTGGATATTGGCACTCCTGCATACTGCTGAATGGGTTGAACAAAATCCTTTCTTTGTAGTGTCCTTAATTCACACTATCTTTTATCCTCCAACTCCTAATCCTGTTCTCTCTTCACTCTCCTCTCATCATCCTTCTCACAATCCTCCTGGGGTAATTTAACCTGAAAGTTTAATTGAAAAATTCCCTCTGTATTGCAAAAATGTCATCCACAGCCACACCTTGGCTTCTAATAAATTGTACTACTTCCTTCTCGTGCTTTCTGTCTAGAGCATGAGCTCATCAGCTGAACAGTTTACCACACCACCTCTGCCCAGTGCCCGGCACAGTGTGACCTTTCCCACAAGTCCCACACTAACTGACCCTTCAGTACCTACCTGCTAAGCTCCCAGGAATCAGCAGTCCTAATGAGAACACCTTTGGGAGAGGAAAGCACGTTACCCTGTGTCTTTAGAATGGAGGCAATGACCCAGGTATTCTCTTTTCCACTGACTGCTGAGATTGCTTGCTTTGAGGCTGCTTTCTTGAAGCTACCTGGGCAGTCACCTTTAACTTTAGCAGGCAGCGACAGATAAAACATGGAAGTACAATATATTCCTGTTCTCTTTGATCTGTTACCTTGAGACACATCTTTAGCTAGTAGGGTTTGATGCTGTCAACCTCTCCCCAACCTGGGGCTGACATTCTTTCAAACTTCTGCTCATTTAGAAGTCCACCAATTGTGGAATTTCGTACGCTGTGCACTTGGCATCTTCTGCTAAGCAAGTACACCATCTGGTTTAGTTCAGCATCACACCAGCCAGCCCTTCAAAATACCATAGACAACTTCTTTAACATTAAAATGCAAAGACCTCCACACAGCGATAAGGAGGAGAGACTAAATTTGGCAAGGTTTAGAATAGGAAAGACAGCAACCCTCAGGATCTACAGATACTACATTTTCCTGTGAAGGTCAGCACAGTGCTGAGGAGATGGGCAGGAAGAGAATCTGGAAGGGGTATCCACCTCAGGAAGCAGGGTGAGAGAAGTAGGTTGCCAGCTTCCCATCAGCTAGACTTAGGCTCAGAACTGAGGAAAACATCCAAAATACAAGATGTTGCTGTTTATCCCAGTCTGCAACTCAAAGCATCTGGGATACATTCTGGGAATCCCAAGAGAGACTTAAGATCTGCAACATTAAAAAAAATTTGCAAATAGAGAAATTATGATAGAGAAAATGGAAAAAATCTGCTTCAGGTCACCCAGCAGATCAGGAGATGCAGCAATGCCTTTCTTATCCAAATAAACCACTATGCTGAATTTAAAGAGCTGCATCATTAAATTCTTGCAGGACTGGGTCCACAGCCTGCAGCCATACAAGCAGAGCTGTTCCATAGATACTCTACAGAGTCTCTGTTACTAGGTAGTGATACTTCTGTGAGAGAAAGAAATTAGTAACACAAAGAAAGCAAACAGTAGCTACGATTAAAGCTGCTGAGCATTCCAAACTAGTAATTTAAGCTCCCGTAAATACAATTCTTTCAAAATAAAGCCCGTTAGAAATAGCAGCCTAGCAGCCCTAAGCACGCTAGCACCATCAGCAGAGAGCTTCATCCTCTGGGGAATTCAAAGTGCTCATCTATGCTTCCTGCATTGTAATCAGCCAATCTCGTTATGCCTTCCTGCTTCATAATTACAGATCTTATTAACAGAGATGAATTTGATAAAAAAAAATAGGCATTACAAATTGCACAGCATTCAAAAGAAGAGGGCACCATTTAGTTCTAGATGCCAGCGAGGCTCTTTCTTCATTTACCCCAATCGCCAACACCTTCATTATTAATATCATTAAATTAGATGATGTAATTAGAATGCCATTAGCGCAGACCAGTTTTGAGAATTTTCAATGTAGAAAAACTCCAGCTAGCTCAAAATAAGCAGTCAGATCTTAGTCTTTTCTAAACAATGCTGACTTCAGTAGAGCTGTAAAAGTCCACACTGCTTGAGCATCAGGGACAATCTATTATCTTTTTGCATAGACTGGAACCTTTTCCATAAAGCTTTCCAGTTTGAAAATGGCTAGTAATAGCAGGCTGCAGCTTTCAGTATTCATTATCTAGCAGTTTATCTACTTTAAATCGTCTTTTATATTGAAAGCTAAAGCTACTGTGTTTTATTTGTTCAATTTAACTATGATAGTGACATACAGCCTCTCAAAACTATCTCCCTGTAGCATTTGTAGCTCACTGGCAGTTTTGATGCTGGCTTGTTTTGAAAGTGCCTTAAACCAGAGAGAGAAAACTAACAATTTTTCAGACTCTTTATTGAAACTGCTGTTTAGTTAGAAAGTTTAGATTTAGTTAATCACCACCTACCATGCCACAAAACTCCCGTTCAACTGTATTGTTTGTGCAAGGCAGGACAAGCATTGCAAGGCAATGTTAATTATGAGAGTGGCCAGGTAGGTGCCACTACTGCAACGACATCAAACAGCCCCTCAGCTCATCAAACAGCCACAGCATTTGCCTGCAACCTGTAGTGAGCTGAGAGTTTAGAAGTACATAAGCTCCCAGGGCATGTACAAAACCAGGGCTTGATTAGTGTCCAACAGTTTATCAGGCCTATGAGAAGCAGGTCTTGTTCTGCTGATTTTTGCTATCAAAGCTCTCCTTGAAGACAGTGAGAGCTGTGGCTGTGACAGTATAATCCTGATCTCTTCAAAGTATTCCACATTTGAGTGTGTTGGATAGAAAGTGATCACGTACATAGTTACAAACCATTTTCAACATGCTAAGGAAATGAACTGGTGGTGCTGAGACTGATCACGACTTGGGGTTGGGTCCCACTTTTGAAAAGGAGTATGATACAAAGTCTTGATCCACAGAGAAAAGGAGAACAGGAGCTGGGAAGTCTCTGCAGATCAGATCCTTTATTATTACAAAGAGCTCTGGCCATGCCATGTATAATACCGAGATTATTCTGATATACAGTTATTATTCTTAGATATGATTACTGACATTTCAGCATTAAAGGAAGGAAAATAATAAGCAACTGTTACTGTACGTGGTGTAAATACAAGGCTTTGGTTTCATGGTGGGCTCCGCAGGAAGAGCTGAGGTGCTGCCCTGGGCTGGACACAGCCTCTTCCAGCCAGCTCAGCACCAGATTCACAGCAGATCAAAGCTGCACCCATCAGCAAAGTTGTTTGTGGTGCCCCAGTGAAAACATATTTAAGATATTAAACCTTGACCTTGACCCATGAGCTTTCTTGTGCCTGTTGTTTTTCCTATTTCCCCCTCTGTTCTGCTGAGGAGGGGGGACTAAGCAAGTGACTGGGTAGGAGTTTGGTCCTTAGCTACAGTTAACCCACCACGGAAACACACAATTAAACCTCTTTAATTCCAGAAATCAGCAGGCATCTGTTACTTCAGCTCCAATCGCTTCTGTACATGTCTCTGAAAAGCTTTTGTAATAGTTATTGTGCCTTTAACTCCAGATTGCTTTGATGAAAGCAGTTTTCTGTAGGTAAGACAGCACAACTTTCCCCCTATCAACAAGGAGTCCTGCTCCAGTTTACCACAGAGAGCTGGTACAGTTCAGAGATGGCAAAGCAGCTTTGTTCAGTGGTTTGTGGATCCTGTTTCTTGTATCAAATAACTTGAACAGTTAATAAATGGAATGAATTCAACCAAGCTCTATTGTGTATGAAAAGAAGAAAATGAAACAGTCATTTCTTAAAAGAAGGTACCACAAGAAATAAGCAAATTAAGGAATATTAATATTCAACTCCACTCTTTCTCCTGTTAACAAAAGCTGGCTAGAAAATTTAATGAAAAACAGGCTTCAAATGATAAATGCCAATTTGACAGACTAGAACTGATGGAAGAATGCATTTATTCACTGCAATTGCTCAGCAGGAACCCTGTTCACCTGTCAGACTCTGCAAGCTGATGAATTTCTGCTAGATGGCCCCCCTGCTCCAGGGAAGATAAGGATGGCTCTAGTGTCTGAAGCTTGCAAGCTTAGTACTGCCAGGTCATTTAAGCAGCAAGAATTCCTTGGGCAGCGTTTGGAATGTATCACCATGCGATCACTTAACACAGATGCTGTACTGGAAAAATAATAATAGTAATGCCTTTCAGACACAAAGACACTCTAAATGCAAGCTGGCCTTAGGCAAAAACATGTACTGCTTGGGCATTTCAAGTCTAAAGGGGTTCCCTAACGAGAAGAGTTTTGTTAAGAAAAAAGGGAGAGCCTGCCCTGTGCCTGCATATCAGTGACCATAGACTGTGTTCTTAACCTCACGAAACTTCAAAAAGCCTTGGAGAGATACAGTTGCTGTTTTCCAATTTGAGTGTTTTGCCTCGCTGCATCAGGATTCATCTTTCACTTGCTCTGGAAAAGACAGTCCAATAGTATTTTAATGCCATATTCCGTTGAGTTACACTTGAATAACCTCACTAACTTCAAGAGGCATCAAAACTTCACAAATGGCTCTCCTAATGACACCACAAAACTGAACATCATTCTATTGCCCTGACTAATTTTAGCTAGAACTAATAGTTCTGATAATTTTATTACCTTTGATGGACTTGCAGATTCCCTTTTTTTCCCCCCTGAGACACGAGTACAATATGACAGTAACTCTGAACCTGATTTCTCAAAGGCAGTGAGACTCAGGCAGCTGCACTGTGAGGCCTCCCCTTCCTAACCTGTGAGTCTGTTGAGCATTTCCACCTTCAGAGAGATACACAGGTCCCAAAGGCAGCAAATTCTGATACATCTTATGCAAACTGCTTGCTAGAGATGGATCAAAATTAGTGCTACCACTAAGGAAAAGCCAGTTGCAGTTCAGCCAGTTGGCCCATCACTAGGGATGTAATGAAGAGGCAATCAGCACACGATTATTTCAGCAACAGCATATGTTGCCACATTCTCAGCCAAACTGGCAAAAGACATGGGAAGGAGCTGGAAAAAGTACTTGAGCGCTGAGGATGGGAAGGACCAAGGATTGTGGGGAAAAAAAAGAATTTAAAAAACTTGATTAGTTCCACTGTTCAGAGAAAAAATTACTTTGGTATGTTAGAACTGCAGATTTTGCCTTGGATAAAGGAATGTATGAGTCTCCTCTGCAGAAGATGTATATGTACTTTAACACAAGTGATTCCTGCCTTTTAGTCTACATTTCTTTAATTGATGATTTATTTATAATAAGATGCATTTTACTGGAGAGAAAAGAGCCTATGTTTCATCTGTGAATGGAATGAAAAGCCAGTTGTTCTGCTTTATAGTAGCAAGGAAATGTAAAGTCAGAGCTGCTGAAAAGGATTTTCAAACAGAAGAATGAATGGAAGAAGGCATTCTTATTCTGGAAATGACAGGATGGCCTAATGACATCATCAATATGTGTATGGAAGCTCAATTCAGCTCAACTCAATAGAATCACTAAATTTTAGTAACTAAGGCTGAATTGTTTTTCATCTCCCACTATCTGTTCTTCAGCCCATCTGACAACCCAAAGACACTGAATGGGCTACTTAAAAACAAATAACCTTTGTGAAAAAAAAATACAATTAGGTGTCTGGTATAAATTAAGTAGCCAAGATTTTCCTCTGCTACTGCAAAATTTCAAGTTGTGCAGTCATTACATTAATGTGTACACACACATATATACCCACATACATATGATCAATGTTACACCAGTCTTTTTTTCTTAGTATTCATTTGCGGTAGCAGAGCTTATGAGAAGATATAATTGGATTACTGGAAGGGGGGTTAAGCATGAAATCCCATGCTGAAATAAATCTTTGGACTAATACGAATATTTAAGGCTGAGATTCCTGACAAGACCTGATTTCTAGTTATACAATTATACAATTCCATCAGTAATTGCTGAATATTTAAAAACTTCTGTGTTTGTATGTATTTGAGTCTTCATTTACTGATGATCAGAAACCGTTTTCAGAACCCTCTGTCAAATGAGCTGAATGATTCAAACTACTGAATGATTCCAAGAGACAGATGATTTAGTGGGGGCAAAAAACCACAGCACTGCCTGATTAAAACAATACAGTAAAGATATTACAGTAGGACTGTTATTACAGTGACAATCAAAGAATCACAATTTTAGTTCAATCTTCCACATAAAATCTGGGGCAACCTCTACTTTCACAGATCTGTGTCTTCAGTGTACAGGCCACTTCCAGCAGTTGTACACAGGAATACAAATTAAGTCAGAAGCTGAAAACTTAATATAGTATTCCAAGGAAATAAGATAATACAGACATCACTGAATCACAGAATGGCTGAGGTTGGCAGGGACAGCCAGATGTCATTTGTTCAACCCTCCTGCTCAAGCTGGGCCACCTAGACCTGATTGTGCAGGACCATGTCCACGTGGCTTTCAAATATCTCCAAGGATGGAGACTCTACCACCTCTCTGAGCAACCTGTGCCAGTGCTCCGTTACGCTCACAGGGAGAAAGTGTTTCCTGACGTTCAGAGGGAGCCTCACGGGTTCTAGTTTGTGCCCATTGCCTCTAGTCCTGTCACTGGGCAGAACTGGAAAGAGCTTGGCTTCATCATCTTTGCCTGTTCCCTTCAGTTATTTACACACATTGATAAGATCTCCCATGAATTTTCTCCTCTCCAGGCTGAACATTCCAAACTCTCTCAGCTTTTCCTCACAGGACAGATGCTCCAGTCTCTAAATCATCTTTGTGGCCCTTTGGTGGACTCTCTCCAGTACATCCATCTCTCTCCTGTACTGGAGAGCCAAGAAGTGGACACGGCACAACAGGCAGGGCCTGACCAGAGCTGAGCAGGGGTGAAGGATCTCCTCCCTTGACCTGCTGGCAACACCCCTCCTAGTACAGCCCAGGACACCAAGGGCACGTCGCTGGCTCATGGTCAACTTGAGCTGCACCAGGACCCATCACATGAAATGATACTCACAAAACAGATTTTCTTCCTGTTCAACATACTGTTTACACACAGACAGTGGCTTTGCAACATCAAGGTAGATGCAAGCAAAGTTTTTAGCATTTAACAAAGTCTTTAATAGACAGTGCTGATACAAACAGCAGTGTTTAAGTCTGTTTATTGCTTACTTAGTAAAAACAACTTCCTACTTGAAGCTGCTGGCTGCAGGATCTATCTAAGCAAACAAATAAATAAAACCTTGCTATTTTATAAAGCTAACGGCGATTCAGAGATGGAACAGCAGAGGACTCTAAGCTAGACTTTCAAAGCCAGACCTTGAATACACATCTGTGGACTGAAACAAGTTTCTAGCTTAAAACATGAGAGCAATTCCTATTTCTTGTAGCTCCTCTTGTAGCTGGAGTGCAGAAGGAATCTGAACAATAAAATCGTGCTGAAACTCCTGCTTTAGCAGACGACTGTCAGAAGCATGCTGCAAAAGTGGCACAGAACCGCTCAGTGAGCACTAGACATGGATATTATTGCTATGTAAACATGCGTGTGAGATGGGGAGGTTAAAAGTTAAATGCATGAATTATTGAAGCAATGTTTGATAAATTGTGCTGAAAGAACTTAAATCTTAAAGAACTTAATTCCTCGTTGTAAGGGAATGCTAAAAAGACTGTCTTGATTTTTCCACTGTCCTTTCCCAGCAGAAAGGATGTGTGATATTAAAGCATCCGAAAGCCTGGAACTATCTTAGAAAAGTATACATACTAGGGAAGTTTTCTGGTTATGACCAAGATTTACAACTCTTCTGAGAATAAAAATTATATTTTCAAGCCTACCCTAGTTCCCCTGCTCTGACATAAATGCTGTTTATTCTCTGCTATTGGGAAAAGGCAAGGTTTCAGCTGCATCTCTGAAGGCAATGTATTTTCTCTGTCTCGGTCTGATACAGACCTTTTGCTGAAGGCTCTTTAAGCCTCCCATGCATTCCACTTTGGAGCTTTGGACTGAACAATATTAACCTCACTCCCTCATTCCTGGAAAGTCCAGATCGTGAAGATTTCCTCGAGAAGCCAATACTGTCTCTCACAGCAGTGTATCATCACCAAACAGGTCAAATCCATGTTTTCCCTTCTGTGGACTGGGATATACCAGCGAGAACAAGCCAACTCGGCGTCTTGAATTTGGTACTGGAGTGCTCTTATTTTCAGAGGGGGTAGAAAGGGCACGTTCCGCTTTTAACGACCTCAAAAGTCAGTTCTGTAACCGCAGGCACGTAGATGTGAGCATCTGGCCTTTAACTGGGTTTTGTATGAGCAATATTTGTCTATGCAATGCACCTTGATACCCATCAATGACAGCTACTTTCCAAAGGAAAAGTATACCTAAAAAAAAAACCCCAAAAGAAACTGGAGAGAGATAGCAGCCAACATTTAACTGGCCTATGCAATTCTCAGGTCCACCCTGAAGCTATGTAATTTGAAATACGGGGTAATTCCCAGGAGGATGAGGCACTTTTGCTGTAGCCAGTAAAGCAACTCCGGGTTGTCACAACAACTGTAAATAGACAGGTAAAGTAAATCAAGCTGACAAAATACACTGTGATAAGAAAGTTCTGCAACGGTACAAGAACCATTATGGCTATTTCATTGCATTCAAACTGAATTATGCTCAATAAATAAAACATAACACAACGAGAAAGAAAAAAAAAAAGAAAGCTCTGTCTCCAAGCTACTTACAGCATAAGTGGATTAAATTTTATGCATAATGGACTAGTAAATAGCAGACCCATATACACTGAGGAAAGAGAATTCCATTTCAAACACTGAAACACTATGAAGTTGACAATTGCACAGAATTATTAGCCAAATGCCAGGCAGTCAGCCAGACGGCTTCAACAAAAATTGCCTTAAGCAAGAACAGCAAACAAGGGGAGGGGTTAATGATTTTTTTAAAAAAAAAGGCAATTAATTCACTCAAGAGATGATATTTGTCACCAGAAAGGCCAGAATCACAGATGATTAAGACATGTTAACATAAAAAAATAAAAGCTGATTGAATGTAAGAGGAAGTCAGTGAAATTAGCAGTTTAGTAACAAACAAAAATCTAGAAAACTCCATTAACAGCAAAGGAACAGCCATTTTATTCTGTTAGTCTGCTGTAATTCCCTTTAGAGTTCACTTGGATAATGAGTGATTAATGTCTGTGTGTATAAAACTAAAACGGTGTCCTAATTGGGTTTGGCTGAGCTAATTGCTTCTGATCAATAAAACTGACACATAGTATGCCTGTCCTTCAAGAATATCACTCTGGGCCTCATTCCACTTCCCTCAAACCACGCTTCTGACATCCAGGGGAACGGAAACCGGGCACGTTAATAGAAAACTGAAATACAGAACAACTTAAATAGAGCAGTAAGCACTGGGGAAAAGGGGATTTTATTCGACTAAAACCCTCCCGTGCTTCATGATACATCCCAACCACCCGCAGCAGCTTCCTAGCAGTTCTGCAGCCCCTTCCCTGCAAAGAGCATTTTCTGTTGCTCCACCAGCACAGAGACACCAGTAGAGCCTCCTAGTGCTGATGCCATGCACAGCAATAGGAGCGGAGTCCCTCCAGGAACACATCCAAAAGACCAAAGAAGCTTTGCTGAAGTTCTCTCCCTCACACCACACCCTCCGTGAGTGGAGCTACAGTCACACCAACATTTTTTGGCACTGCAATAAGGAAAACACATGATTTATTTTTTTTTTTCCCCTCAAACAGGCCAATTATGCTTTATAGCCTAGGGGGAACATCTAATCATATGATAGAATGCCTGTTCCAGTCAAACTACACACAAGAACAACAAAAAATAGCAGATGCAGACACAACTTAACTACTTAATACTACTGCAGCTATTACACTACAGCAGTCATTCATGCTTAACACATCTTTTTTCATTTCCTTGATAACAGGGTCAAGATTAGCTACACAAGCTATGCAGGCTACAGAATTAGCGTCTTAATTAACAAGCTAAATCTGTCTGATATGGGTTGTAAGACCATGGGACCCTCCTCCCAAGGACAGGGCAGCACGGCTCCTTCTGAAATCAGTTGCTACTAAGTGCATCCCCTCAGATCATTTCAACAGAAGTGATGAGGTAGGAGTCACTAGAAACCCATAACCTGGTATTCTGCTAGGAGGCAGGGTCATGAGACTCTTGTCTCTGCTTTATTTTCCCCCACCCCAAAATCATCTGCACTGTCCATAAAATTACAAGCAAAATGCTGTTAACAGGGATCTCCCCACCCTGCTTACGCAGGAGAAAGGAGCTTAGGAAAGCAGCACCGTGACTATGTCAAAACCAGGCAGCCACTGCACGCTGAGCTGGAGGCCATTCAAACCAGAAACAGTGTTTTAAGGTGTCCTTCTGAGATGAAATAAGCCTTGAATTGTATTTCCAATATTCCATTATCAGTAATATTTTGCTCATTTAAGATATCTGCAGTTCCAGAGAAATGAATACCAGCTTCTCCCAAGTTTGGTTTTCTATACACAGTTGTGCCCTCTACTGGCACAGGCTCCTTTACTGCATATTTTGTCCTTTCCTCAAAAATCAGCACTACCTGAACTACGCTCAGTAGCTGGAGTTATGACCCTTGGTTTCTTTTAGGAAGCTGTTGTATCAACTTTGAAGAATTTAATTATACAAAAGTTTCAAGATGCTGAGAAAATCCAAATTATAAAGTTTTTAACGAAGTCATTTTTGAAGTATCCTTCCTGTTAGTTGCTGCTTTGCCAGAAGAAAATCCTGTCAGAGATAGGGTCAACTCAGCTCATCCGAGAAGAGACAAAATGAGTTGAAGTAGTCCGGAGCCACTGCTGATCTATTCCAATGTTACTCTCTTAGCAAAAGCACAAAAAAAAAGTGGAAGGAAACATCAGCGTGAGTAGAAAATACAGTTTCAGGCCCAACTTCCATTTGCAAGCTCACTGGTGAAGAGCCAGCCAGAGCACATGATCTTCTCATGCACTAACACACCTGACAGGCTTCAAGCTCAGCTGCCTCGCTGCCAAGTGCGTGCTGAGGAAGGGATGGTCCTGGCTGACTATTTAAAACCAAATACAAAAGAAGGTGAAAAGAGAAAGGACCAGGAATAAAGCGAAGGCAGAAAACAGGATGTGGGGAAAGGAAAGATAGAAGAAGTCCATGTCCTGCCTTCTAAGTAGTTTACAAGCTTTGCCACCTTCAGTGGTGACAGCAAATTATTGTTGCCATTTCCACAGCTAAACACAACTATTCAGTTCCAAATCCATTCTATTTTTTATAAACATTACCTTTAGTGCAGGGTACAATACATACAAACTTTTAGTTTGGACTAAGCCAATCTTCAAATTTTCCATGGAAAAAAAAATAAATATATAATTCTAAATACCTTTCATGCTGTCAGAAACAGTCCATTAAAAAAAGTAACATCTAAAATATATCAGTACAGAACTAGGAAAATAAACTATGTGTAGAGTCCGAGAGCTGAAACATCCCCTTTTAATCATATTCTACAGATCTGTGCAGGATCACACTCAGAGCAGGCCTAATGTAAAAATCTGTCTAAATTGGGGTTCTTGAAGCCTAGGAAAAGGTGAAGTCACGGCAAGGCAGGACTAGGGATGACTATGGTCTGCTTAAGCAGTTACAGAAATGCAGCCTAACTTACACCTCTATGGGTTGCTAATCTAGAAAAGTAAAGAAATCTTCATTTGCCTCAGGAGTTATCCAGCCAAATACATTTCTGTGCTTTCTGCTTGAAATATTTATCACTACCAACTTATAGCACCGGTCTTTAGGGGTGTGCAAAGCCTAGAAAGCCTTGTTGTAGTGACCAGCATAGCCAGTGCAGAACACTTGCACAAGATTCCAACCCAGGCTAGTACCACAACAGCAGAAGAATAAACTAGGAAGTCCTGTTTCAAATTCAGGTCATAATTAATATCAAAGAAGCATCTGTAAACTAATTACTAAATGAAGAAAACAGGTCACTGAATTTATAAAGTTATTTAGCAGTAAATTTCTTGATCCAAAGGCCCTGACAGAATTTTAGGCGGTACTGTGTTGAATTAACACCTGAAGGATCTGTTACTGCCTCAGACCCTTGCCTTGCTGCCTGAAAAATTAATCTATGTTGGGTCAAGCAGTTGTCTTGCCACACAAATGCTGTTTGTTAAATCAATTGCTATTGTACATTAATTAGTATAAATACAGAACTTGTGCAGGGCTCAGAATGAAGCCATGTAATTCAGCTTCAGTAATGGAAATACTATAGGTCTGCACTCTCTGGACAAACTGGGGAATGTCCAGATCAGACCAACAAGAATAAGTTTGGAAAGTGACTGGAAGGTTAAAAAAAAAATTTAAAAATTCATGGACTTATTCACTCTAGAAACAAAAAAAAGAGGATCAGGTTAAACATGTGAGCCAATAACTCAAGGCCCTTGCAGAACCTCCTTCATTTTAAGTTCCTAAGAACTGGTTAAAGAAAACTCAACACAGTGTCTTTATAATTCACCAGGGCCCTTGAGCACAGCACCTGCTTTTAGACAGCTCTTCCACTCCTGCATTTCCAGGATTACTGTGACTGTTAACACTATCTCAGCGTAGTTCTTTTCCCAAATTCTATACAGAGATTGCAATGAAACTGTACAAGACAGCAGGCTTTGAATAGTTTCTTTTTAACTTCAAAAGTGTTTACTCACTGTGAATTATTAGAGCCACTGCTCACAAGAAAGTTTAAAGTACATAACAGAGAAGAAATTCATAGTTTCTCAAAGGAAAGGTGAAACTTAAAGGTTAAAACACCCTGCCTTGTTTTCTGAAAACTTAAATTCCCATAACATAGACATTACCTAAGGACAGATTGCACAGCTTTTGTCAGCATGTGGAAAGCATGTGTGTGAATACATCAGAAAAAACTTGTCGATTCAAGTCCTTCCCCTCTTGGTCTACAGAGCAAACTACCCAGGGAAGTGGAAAGTCTCTACTCTCAGATACTGTTGTTAGCCCAAGCAAGAGAAAAATGCTGTCTAAACATCGTATGCTCTGTTACAGAACTTTGTATGCAGTCTGCCATGAAAACACTCTTTCTGGCCTCAAGATAAGATGAGCTACATCAGTTTCAGTGCTTAGAATGCTTACCCCAAACATTTTTCTTTTAGCAGGCATTTAATTTTTAACTTGTACTAAGGCCACAGAGCAATGCTGGTTTTCAAGAAGGCACATCAGAAACACTGCAGAGCCCCTATTCTTCAAAAAGCACACAAGGAGAGAGTGAATAGGATCATGGTGTCAAGTTTCCCATTGATTGAATGCACCTTGAAACACAATTCTGAGAATATACCACTCCACGTGTACTTCTGCAGTACTGAACAGCACACCCCGCAGTCCCCTGCTGCAGATGTTTTCCTTGGAACAAGTTATTTCAGTGCACTCCACTTAGCTTTTCAGAACTTTCAACCATAACTGAACTAGTTAACCAATAAAACCTTTTGACTTCAAAGTCTCAGCTGCTTTATTTAAAGACTTAAGCCTCGATTTAAGATTTCCCAGATTCATCTAAATCCTGGGTCCCCACTCCTCAAATATTTAACTGAAAACACACAGTGTGGAAGCCTATCTTCCTATTACTGTGGCTAGAACTACAGTCATCCAGAAACACTGGTAGTTGTCCTGAGAAGCTCTGATTCCACTGGAACTGTCTCAAGATTAGTTGAAGGACTCGTAACGGGCGTTATTCGAACAGATAACACCTAGAAGCCTAATTAAAACTTTTCACTACAGTCTTTACTACTTGCAACAACTAACAGCCCTTTTTTCTTTCCTTGTCTCATTAAGAATCACCAGAATCTACACAGGCCTGGCAGCCTCCCAAGAGCAGTGAGCCACACAAACTCTCTGCTCAACCACCTGCTTTGGAGGGACTGAGACATTACCACCTATCGCTGACTCCAAGCACCCACCAAGCCCAGGGAGACAGTGATTTTGTTCACCCTGCTTTCAGGACGCTGGGGCAAATCCCCACTCCCCGAGCTCGCTCCTAGGCTATCACCCCTGACACCAAACACGTTCAGGGGAGGGAGCCAAGGAGCTTACGGCGGCCTTTAAAACGCCTTTAGCTGCAGCTTCAGGAATCCACACGCTGTAGCAAAAGCTACCCTGGCAACGGCCCGAGCTTTAAAGGCAGCACCGCTCGCCCACGGGGAACGCGACGGGGAACCCCCAGCAGCCCCCTCCGCCGCGGGGGCCGCCACGCCAGGGCCCTCGCCGGAAGAGGGGGGGCGGACCTTCCGCTGGCAGCGAGGGCGGTGATTGGCAGCGAGGGCGGTGATTGGCACCGCGGGCTGAGGGGGAGGCGGGATCGGAGCTTCGTCCCTCCCCTCGCCCCTCCCCTCCCCTGCCCTCCCGGCCGGCGCTGGGCTCCGCAGCCGGGAAAGGCCGGGACGATGCTAGAGACGCTGCGGGAGCGGCTGCTGAGCGTCCAGCAGGACCTCACCGCCGGGTGGGTAGCGCTGCCGGCTCGGCGCGGGGGAGCGGGCGGGGAGAGGAGCCCGCAGCCGGGCGGGGAGGGGGAAGCAGGTGACCTGGGGGGGTGGAGGGAGGAAGAGGAGGAGACGGCGGAGGCGGGACCCCCGGCCGGGGCCCTTCCCTCTCAGCGGTGCCTCTGTCCCGGTGCTGGGATGGGGCTTCTGGGTCTCACCCGCACCTTTCCCCCCTTCCCGACTCCCTTGGGCAGCTGATGGCGGGGCCGAGGGGCCCTGGCGGCTGTGGGGCCGCCTGCAGCTGAGAGGGAGGAGGAGGAGCTGGTGATGATGCCTGAGTGTTTGCTGCGGTCAGGGGAAAGGAAGAGCGAGTGCTCGTGTGAGAGAGCGAGGGAGATGTGAACGGGGTCAATTAACGCGCTTGAATTTTTTATGAAGTAGCTGCCCTTCAGGGGCTTTATGGAGTAACGTAACTGCTTACAGAGCAGCGCTCTGCTCGGTTTGGAGGACGGAAAGCTTTTCTTTCCTTGGGAGATGAGTTACTGTCACTTGGGGAGAAGAAGCGCAGCGTAAGCGAAAGGAGCTGCCCCTTGCGTACGTTGAAAAGTAGAAAGATCCGCTTCCTGCGTTGGCTCGCAAAGTTTCTTTAGATAGGCCCTGTGTCGCTGCTTATTTTTAGTACAAGCAGGTGGTCCAGTCGGGGATGGCTGGAGAACAAGGTCACGGCTGTGCTGCACAACCGTTTGTAATGGGTCACAGGAGAGTGTAGTTTTGTAATCAGTTACTTCTAAAAACTGGGTGATCTTTGGCAATGTTGAGGCTGCCTTATAATAATACCCTTCTGGTAAATATTTGTATAGAGTGATAGATGTCTGTGTACTCCAGAAACTTGACATCTATAGTTAATGATGACTTACTTGCACTAGTATGTGATGCTTCAGTGAAGTTGATAGAATAAGCTACCAGTCAATCAGATAAATTGCTTGTATGTTGTGCCCCTTCTTAACAGACAGGGATTGAATATTAAAATCTCTTAAGAATACAGAGTTACTGCTTTATTGCTGTCTTTTAGTTTGGCCGTTATTTTTAGAACTGCTTACAGGGTTTGATGCCTCCGCGCAGTGTAAGGTTCTTTGGTAAAAGGTTTCTTTCACGTGATGTGAGAGGACAACAGAAAGGTCATAACACGCTGGATCTGAGGCTCATTTCAGTCTGTGTCTCTGAGTATTGCTGCAGTGGAGTCACTATGTTTCCATGTAGTCTCTAATTTACCTTCTTCCTCATATTGCAACGTTTTGTTTTGGTTTTTGCCATTTCCATCTTTGTGTTTTAGCAGCTTTGTTCGTGCCTTTCTTGGAATATCCCGACTTCAAGTATTGTTTTCATCTGTAGTGTAATCTTTGGTGCCAGTGGGAACCTCTATCTCAGAGCTGTAGTAGCAGAGTCTGTGGAAAGCATAATTCCCCACCAGCCCATGGATTCAGGTCAGAACATGGCTTGTCCTGTTTTGCCCCCTTTCCCTCCCCCCTTCCCTCCTCAGTGCCACAGTGTTCTGGATTACTCCATTCCCTACGCCACCAAAGTGGTAATAGAAGTCATTTTATATTGTTAAGACTTCAGTTCAAAATGGTCAAAACCCCCCAAAAAAAATACTTCTGGTATGAAGAACACTGGGCCAGTTGTGGCCAACTACACATGAATGCTTGTAAAGTGAAACTGCTGGATTACTCAAACCATTGTGAGGGAAAAGCTTTCCCAGGGCTTCTGAAGAAAGAATATGACTTCCAAAGGAATAAGGGACCATTTATGTTCAGCTGAAAAAGATTAAATCTGGGATTGTGTGGTCTAAAGAAAGAGCAGTTTAGGGTTATTATCCATTTCTGTGTATGAAGAAATGAGCTGCTCTTTCTCCTGCTCAGCTGTCTACCTCTCTATGTCTGTCTAGATTTTGACCTGTTTACCTGTGAGCAATTTTTCACAGGAGGAGGAAGAAATCAAAACCAAAGCCCTAGGACAGTGAGCTTCTGCCAGCTTGAGTGATGGGGCTCACACGACCTCTGCTTTGTACAGAGAACACTGCTGAAAAGAAGCCAATATTGTGTAGTCTAGTGGTAAATCCTTTAACCTTTACTTCTGACTGCTTGGCAAATAATCTAGTAGTGAGCTGGTAGTTGAGACCCAGCAGTTCCTTCAGTCTCTGTAGGCAGAGGAGCATTGCTGTTGCAGGCTGGGGGGAATATTGGAGAAGGTAACAAAAACTTTCTGCAGCAGAGTTGTTCTTCCTCGGTGTGCTGTGGTTGTTGCTACTTAGCTTGTTTATTATGAACAGCTCTCTAAAAGGGAGTAGAGACCTGTCGTAGCATGGCTTTTCTCAAATTGTCAACCACCTATTTTGCTGTAGAGCTTTGAGGTTTCTTCTTTGAGTTGCTGGAAACTGGTAGTGCACAAGACTGGGGGAGTGATTTGGCTCATCCTAGAAGCAGCCTGAATGTCTTTATATTAGGGGTGTTTCTCAGTCACTGGGTCACTCAGGACTGCAACGTTCTCATGTCTGGAAGATACATTTGGAGCTCATAGCTCATTTCCTTCTTGCTTATTTCCACATGTCCTTTATTTCTTCCCAGTCCTTGCTGTCCTGGACAGCTGGAACTCCAAAGGGCATAGAGGCTGAGGACATCCATTGGCTTCGTGGCCAGAATAGCAAGAGGTTTTGGTTCTCACTGCCATGCCACCTTGACTAGCATTTATGGGTTGACTGGAAAAAAAAAAACAGAAAGAGTTGTGTGGGTCCTTTGTTGCTGATTGGGGGTTTGTTGTTTTCTTTTTGCCTGTTTGGGATTTTTTGTTTGGTTTGTTTTTTCTTTAGGAGCAAGATACCGGTCAGTTTGAAATTGGCCGTAGGTGAAACAAACCTCCAGTCTGCTCAGCAGCAGCGTGCTGTGGTGACGCTGCTGGAGATCCTAATAGTTGGCAGAAGAAAAGTTGCAGATTTATGATAAATGCACCTATGTGACTGTCATGCTTTTCCTTGGCACGTATTCCTCCTTCTAAAGGGTGTTCTTCAGGATTGGATTGGTTATTTCTATGCAGATCTTTAATAGTTGTCTCCTAAGGAAATCACAGAATCACTCAGGTTGGAAAAGACCCTTGGGATCATCATGTCCAACCATTAGCCCTACAAATAGTATCGAGAGCTGGATGACTTGGATATCTAGCTCCCATTAAACTTTTCATATCTAGTTGCTTGATGCACTTGTAGAAAAGTCTCTTAATTTAGAAGCAGTGTTTGTGTGAATAATTTTATATGACAGTCTTCCCAAAACTACATGAAACTTGATTTATTTGTGAGATAATCTGTAACAAAATTAACTATAATAGCCTGGAATGAACACATTATGTTCAATCAAGTTGCTCTCTGTTTTTGGTGTTGGAAATGTCTGATGGTTTTGTGTTTTGATTTATAGGTTGAAGACTCTGGGTGACAAATCAAGAGAAGCCAAAAAAAGCAGGCAGAGGTACTTCTGAACATCTTAATGTATAACATTGATCTAGGATGCTCTTGTTAAGGAAAAATTTGAAAGTGGTTCCTATACATGAACCAGTTACAAGAACATCTGCATACAATTTTACAGAATATTCTTTTGATAACACAAAAGCTTAACTCAAATACTGAGGAAATACTTTGCTTAACAGAATTTTCATTGATGGGCCTAAATGCTTTCTGGTGGCCATCAGTCAATTTATAAATGACTTGAAATTATATGAATATTCAATGTTACTGTAATACTTTATACAAGATTCAGGTCACAGTGTAATTGTTTATAGTCTCTGTAAATCTTATATACTAAAATTATAATTCAGGTTTTTTAGGGTCAGAAGAGAAATATGAGCCTTTTTGTTGTGGAAAATACATGTATAATGGAGTACTCCAATTATCTATTTCAAGAAGGTTTAAGAATTGTGATGGCGTTTTTTTTTATCCTCTGTATTTTAGTGTATTGTTCATTCTCCCAACCTGTGTAGACTGTAGGGAAACACTACAGTCCATCTGTAAATGATGTCTGTGAACATTGCTGCTTCAAATAAGCTCAGGCATGCGTTAGTATAAAGCATGTTCTTACTAAAACATAATGTGTATGCACAAATTAGTTTTAAAACAAGCACTGAACAAAAAAGACACCTGAAATAAACTACTAAGTCCTGAAGCTTGATGTTTGGATATGAAGGTTTTTTAACAGAAGAGTGGTTGTATTGACAAGACATGAAAACTAAGCTAAGAATGGGTGAGGGTTTTAATAAAACTGTTTTAGGCAACTGCTTTCTCTGTATGTTTCCACTCCATAATATTTTGGTTCATTGTGTGTACTGTAAATATCCATGCTTTTTGAAGAAAGCATGGGGCAAAACAATTGAATAATCACAAACAGGGGAATGCCAGGGTGTCTTCTGCTTTGCTAATAAAGTTCTGGTGCATGCATGGATGGCTTAGCTTGGTTGTAAGGATGGCTGAGACTTCGTGGGTCAGGAGCAGAGACTGGTGTTGAGAGGGGATTTTGTGACTGACCATCTCATCAGGGAGTGAATGACTTCTTCCCTCAACAACTTGAGGAGTTCTCTGTATCATTAAAACCCATTCTTATGGGAGCCTTTAGCTTCCCTGATGTATGCTGAAAGGACAACAAAGTGGGATGCAGTCAAGAAGAGTTCTGGAGGGTGTCAGGGATAACTTCTTGATGCTCTCTTTGGCATGCAGGAATAGCCTTAGGAAAGTCAGAACTCACATAGAATTCACATTTACAAGAGACATCAAAGACAAGAAGAACTTCCAGCGCCCCCCAGTAGTAAAAGGCTGAACAAAGAGAACATGAGGTTGTTGATGAATTGGATGGATGATTCTGTGAAAGCACCTGAAGGTGTTCTTTAGGTCCTCAATGCCTTCATTGCTTCAGTCCTCACAAACAAGGTCTGCCAGTCCTCTGTACTTAGTGAAAGGGTTCAAGGAAGAGACTGGCCAGGAGCAGATGAAGATCTACTTGGGGAACTCAACCCATAAACGCCCCTAGTGCCCTCTGGGCCAAGAGGTACTTCATGAAATTCCAGAGGTACAAATCCAAAGGTTTTCCCTAGGAAGAAAGTATCCCCTGCAGCAGTGCAGACGGGGGCTGCCTGACTTAGCTGGGCAGCAGCTTTGCTGAAAAGACCTCGGGGGTCACGGCAGATGGTGAGCTGGATGTGAGCCAGCAGCATGCCTGGCAGCAAGGAAGGCCAACAGCTCTCTGAGCTGTATAAGCATGCTCACAAGCTGTAGGATTGAGGGAGGTGATTATCCCTTGTACTCACCACTCCTTAGACCACAGCTAGCTACCGAGTCCAGTTTGGCCCCTATTGTGAGAAAGGCATTGAAAACATGGAGCAAGTTTGGTGGAGAGCAGCCAGGAGGGTTCAGGCTGGACCTCTCTGTGTATGAGGAAAGGCTGAGACTGGATCTTGTTCAGCCTGGAGAACAGATGATTTTGGGAAGACCTAACATCAGCCTGTCGTTACCTGTGAAGAGGCTGTCAAGAAGATTGATATGTGGTGGGAACAACAAGGTTGATAGGTGTAAGTTGAAAAGAGATGTTCAGAGAGAAAAGGCTAAAAGGAAAAACTTTTTCCTCATGAGGACAGTCAAGCAGTGGAACAGGTTGTTTACAACACAGAAACCGTGAAGTTTCTGTCCTTGGAGGTTTTAAAGTTGCAACTGGGCAAAGCCCTGAACAATCTGGCCTGACCTGCTTTCACCAGAAGGTTGCACTAGAGGCTGCCTGAGGTCCCTTCCCACCTCACTGGTTCTATCACTTTTCCTTTTGTTTAAGGAAAAAAGGGTTTAATTTATGGAATTTCTGTGGGGTATTTTTTTCCATTCAAATTGGATGATGGTGCAGAATAGAGATGAGTCCTCGGATTACATCTAGCTCTTCACATAATGCATCCTTACAAGTGCTGCATTGTTAATTTTCTTCTGCTTAAGCTAAGTTGCCTTTATATTTCAAGCTGTTACTAATGAAAATGTATGCACCCAGTAGGAGATCATTAGAGCATTAAGCTGTCAACGTATTTGTTTTAACATAGAATATATTAAGCACAGTATCTTTATTGAGGGGCATAGAGAACTTGTCTACCAGTCTTACTTTCAGAATGTTTCTGTCCTTTATGTTAAGATAATGATCATCCTGCGTGTTTGCTAACTGTGCTAAGAAACTATCTCATAAAAGTTGGTTTCAATGTACAGTGTCCAAAAGAGACTACCATAAAATAACAAGGGGAAAAAAACAACCCTGGCTTTGGAATATTCTTACAAGATACTGTGTGTAATCCATTTTAAACCAGAATTGACAAAATGTTTGTGAAAGTGAACAGGGAAGGTTTCTGTGCTCAGCATATCTGTCAAACACAGATATATGTGCACACGTTTTTTTATAACAGCCTCCTGTTAATTAACAACATTTATATATTTACAATTTGTTTTATAGAACTGTTCAGTGTTTGCCAGAGTTTTCTGATGGACTGGAATTACTGAGCAGGTATGGCCTGTTTCTTTGTTAGTGTCTGCTTTCTATAATTTCAGAAATAACTTTATTAGGTTAAAAAAATAGGAAGAAAATCAAGGTGTTACTAATAGCTTTGTGGTGTGGATGCTGTGCAGACAGTAGAGTGGGGGTGATTATCAAATGATAAATATGTTTAAAGCTTGCCCAATTCTTAAGTATTGACATGTTAATGAAACAAGTTCTGGAGGAAAAGCAACATTTGAAAGATTAATTTAGTTCATGATCTCATGCACAGGGATGAAGGAGACCAGCACCAGCCTGTGGTTTTAATTTGATGTTTTATAACTTTTAAATTCGTGACATGATTTCATTCTCTTATAATAGAGACAGTATGGTCGTCACTGCCATGAAAGAGAGTGTATTCTCTACGTAGTTAATAACTTTTTTTCCAAGTAACAGAAGCTAACTGCATTATAAATTTCCTTTGTCTTTCTAAAAAAAAGAAAATCTATTCTTTTGGGGGGAGGAGGGGTGATAGCAATCTTCTTAATCGGGTAGTGCTTAAGGCTTTTATGTGTAGTCTTATAAATATTGCTGGGTCCATTCAGCTCTTAATGTAAGCTTGCAGGTTGAAAAACATGAATTGCTTTTTCTTTGAAAAATTATTTCTTACTGTTTATTTGTTTTGTCAGAACAGTAAATACCAGAAAGAATGGTACAGCTTTTGAAACTGTTATTTCTGGTAGTTCCTGTAAATATAAGCACAGTGGCATCCATGAAATTCTTTTCCTTTGAGAGGAGAACACAGTAAGAGGAATCATTTATCTTTCTCCTCTTCAGATATGAAGATGCTTGGGCTGCCCTTCACAAAGGAGCCAAAGATTGTGCAAAAGCTGGAGAGGTAAGAAAAAAATTACAATGCCACACTTGAAATATTTTTAAATGTGTAAATAATTTTAAGCTGAAATGTTTAGTACCAGCATACTGGGTTGACTCTGGCCACTGTGAGTAAACACCCACACAGCCTTGTTCACTGCCCCACCAGTGGGACAGACTAGAAAACAGAAAGAACAAGAGAAAGAAAACTCATGGCTCAAGATAAAGACAGAGGAAAAACAAGTGATGCAAGAGCAGTAACTCATAACCTCCCACAAGCAGATCAATGTCCAGACGATCTCAAAGCAGTGGTTACCTTGGGAGACCAAGCCTTTAGTTTTTATTGTTGAGCGTGGTGTTAAATGGCATGAAATACCCCTTTGGCTGATGGTTAACTGTTCTGACTCTGTCCCCTCCCAACTTCTTCCCCACCCCCAGCCTACTTACTGCAAGAAAGCAAGGATTAATAGGGAGGAGAGAAAGCCTTGAGGCTGTACAAACATATTTCATCAATATCCAAAACACTGCTGTGTTGTCAACACTGGTTTGGTCAGAAATCCAAGATACAGCATCGTATGGGCTGTTTGAGAGCTGACACAGACGGGCTGGAGAAACAACTGCAAAACCACAGATGAAATGCAAATAAATCTGTTCTTGTTACCTTCTGATTCAGGAGATCTCGGCAGCAGCACCCAGGCAGAGACACACAAGTGGGGACACAGGCACTGCAGAGCTGGATCCTTGCTAGAGAGTTAAAAAGCTTTTGAACCTTCTGCTTTCACCTGTATAAGAAGGATTTTGTATTCTTTTTTTCAGGCATAGTTTTCCACTGTGCTTTGATCTTTCCAACAGCAGGGCAGGAATCTCAGGCATATTCAGTAAGGTGTCTCTGAGTCCATCACAGGCCTGGTATCTAAACACAGACATTCTACTTAATCAAGCACACAAAATGAAACAATTAGTATGATACATGTGCTTTTCAACACCTCAGCTGCCAGACACTTGAGTATGTTTACAATCCTCCTCACCAGTCTTAAGTTATTTTCCCACAGGCTGCCATGAAGAAAATTAACTTTGTCCCATCTGGATCCAGTACAACCAGTATAATGAAAAAGTAATGCTCTGTATTGCTGCTTGGGAAAAATGCCAAATTGTACTGGTTTTTTACTGTGCTGTTAAGATGGTGTTTGACAAGCAGCCACTGGAATGGATCAGAATGTCCAGTTCCTCTTATTTCTCACAGCTTTTCCTCATATACACTGCTTAAAGCTTGTTTTATCCATAAAACATTTCCTACGTTGATGAGTATATTAAGAAACAACTTTTTGTCTTGTTTTGATCAATGCATTTTGATTGAAGTATTTCATACTACAGGGGTTTTCTTGGCTGTCTTGTATATTTACTTGAGAAGGACACAAGTGGCAGTGCTGTAAGGCTGCTGTGCTGACCTGACACTTGTGGATGTGTGGATTCTAAAAATTAGTCAATATACTTGCAAGTAAGTTTATAAATTTACAAGTAAAGTAAAGAACCTTTTTCTTTCAGCTGGTGGATAGCGAAGTTGTGATGCTTTCTGCACACTGGGAGAAGAAAAGGAACAGTCTGGTGGAACTCCAGGATCAGCTCCAACAAATACCTGGGTTTTTAGCAGATCTGGAATGCCTCACAGCAAGCCTAGGTAAGGTTTTATAGACATAGCAAGTATTCAGGTCAGTACAGAGGATTGAGCCTGAAGTTGAGATGTTGTGAACTTTGCAGTTGTAAAATTATTCTTCCTAAAAAGATCCTTTCTATTACAAACCAGTAGTTCTTAAACACTTTTTTAACTAAAGTCCTTTAACTTAGGTACTGGTGTTACCAGTAACCCCTCACTTCACATGAAAGGTCTGTGTCTTCATTTGGAAATTTTTTTTTATTATGCAGTGTCTTGTAGCTGCTGTTGAAACATCTTGATGAAAAAATGACTGTCATGTAGAAAAGGAAAGTTATTGCCCTTTCAAAGTCCAGAATTTGGATCATCCCTTAAGCCAATTTTTATCTGAGATATCACAGAAAATACTTGCTTGTCAATATCTGACAGGCCTGTCTTAATATGAAATATGCTTCGTGTTTGAGCAGAGGCATTTTGCTCAAATACCTGTTTCGATTTCAGCAAATCAATGCATACAAACTTTGATCCAAATCCAAAGTTCACTGCTTTTTCTTTTTTTTATTTAAAGGTCTAATGTTAACCATCAACTTGGTAGCGGTGTCTGAAAGGCCGGTCATGAATGTAGGTGACAGATCCAGTGTAGGGTGAAAATATTTAGACTGGTGAGACTGGGAGGAAATCAGGCTGGAAGAAAATAAGGTTTTTATTCACAGAGATAAAAGTCCTTGCTTCCTAAACTTTAAAAGTATGGGTAAGATGAGTGTGTAAATCCATTAGGGAAGCAGAAACTTTGCACTGCTGAGGGGACATATCCTTGTTTGTATCTTGAGGAGAAGGACATGCTGTATTTATGGGTTGTGTATCAAGTATGACAGTTGCCATTTGCTAAGTTCCCCAAATTCAATCCAATTTATTCAGAGAAGCATAAGTATTTTGCATAAAAGGAAAAAAAAAAGGCCATGTATCCTTTGTTTCAGGATTGTTTGTGGGATTAATCATAGCAATGCTGTTTCAGAGTGGAGATGGTGATTGTTGCCTGCCCACTTGAAGAGCTGGAAAAGTAGTAGTCTGGCAGGTATTCTTTAGAACATTATCTGGATTCTTGGGGCAGATTTATTCTAGGTGCCACAGTGAGCTATAAACTGGAAATGAATTTCTAGAGTTCATACTTTTGCTAAATACCTTTGAAAAAGTATAAGCTTATTTATCTGTGAATATGGATAAGATCTGTTCAAAGCATTATGGCTTAACTTTGAAACTGATTAAATATCTACCTTTGTTTGGAACCTGGTCTTGATCAATGCACAGTGCATACATTCTTACTTGGGTAGGAGAGGTGTTAATTCACAACCATAGCTGGTGCTATTGCGATGGAGCTAGTCTTCAATTTATTTGTGTGTGTGTGTGTGTGAAAAGCAGCTGAGTTTTCTTTCACTTTGGAAAGACAGATTCTGAAACCTGTGTAGCAGTAAAGTGGGATTGTTGTCTTCTGGAGACATCTTGAGCGTTCATTCCTGTTCTTCAAGATCACGGTGTTTTCTGCAGTTTCCACTAGAGGCTGCTCAAATGCTAGTGCTAGGAATTGGTTGCCCTCTAGAATTCACTTTTCTCCATCCTCTTTATTTTCCCTTTCTTTGTTGTTGTCTTGTAATATTATTTCAATAGCAAGTAGAGCAAAGCAGGAGGTGGGTTTTTTAAGTGGAAAAAACAGTGGTTGATAAGTACCTTACTAAATTATCTTGAGCCCTGCTGTGTTGGTGAATTTTGCAAATTAAGAAGTGAGCAATCATTCTGAAAAGCAAGTTAGCATAATGCAGACATTTGGATTTTAATGCACTCAGAAAAGTCCATTCCTTAAGCAAAACGGGACCACCAGTTGTAATTGCAGTCATGACATTGCCCTTTGAATACATCAGGATTTTGTGAGAGAAAGTGGAGTATGTGGTAAACAATGTATGTTCCACATCACGATCTGGAGAAATTAAAACATTTTTTTTCTCAGACTTGTTTCCACATTGTCAACTGCCTTCCCTGGCCCCCACTCCCCAGCATGATCTGTATACAGATAAATAATGTAAGGAAATCTTTGCTGATTGTATGATTCACATTTCCCTTTCTGACTGTTGTGAAGCAGTATCTTCCTTGTTAAGGACTAAAATAATCTTACTAAATAATTGGAGCTGACATACAAATATTTCTGCCTTGAACTTCATAGTTATTGTCTTGCTTTATGAAGATTGCTTCTGTCTGATACAGGCAAAGATATAGCCATTTGCCAAAACACAGACTTGCTTTAGGTTTTCATTCCATCATCTGCGTAGTTCCTTGCATCAGCAATCAAGTTCATACACTGCAACGGTCTAGTGCAACTGTCTTTGAATTGCAAACTCTCTTCTGTTCTTTGGTTGCAATTTTGTTTGTAAAAATGTGATTTGTCCTTTTTCTTGCCATTTACCTTCCTGTTGATGTACGAGAAGTCCTGGCAAAAGGGTGAATAATTGGCCTGAACACAGCTCCATCCCAGAGTGACTACCTGGTTAGAGTTTGGGAAAACAGCTTTTCCAGTTTGGGATCCTGAGGAGGCACGTGGAGTTCAGCATTAACCACCCACAGGGAGGGTGATCCTTTCATGCTAGGCTCACATGGGATAATTCAGATCAGAAGGGACCTCAGGAGTTCTCTAGTTCAAATTTCTACTCAAAACAGAGTGAGCTATGAGAGAAGATCAGATTTCTCAGAGCTCTGGACAAAGATTTGTTTATCTTTCTGAGCCATATGCATAATTATTACCATGTTAATGATGTACCTTTATGAATACCTGTTTCTCGTCAGGTGAGTTATCCATCTGTTGAGACAATTTGATATTCATACAAGTCTTTCTTCCAGGCCAGCTGGAGGCAAACTTTGAGGAAATGGAGAATCATCTCTTGTGTCTTGAGGACCTGTGTGAGCAGTGTGAGTTGGAAAGATACAAATGCATGCAGACATTACAGCTGGAAAACTACAAGAAAACAAAACGGTAAATGAAACAATTGCTGTAAATATAAAGTAGCACAAAACATGAACCTTTTGTCATTCCCCTTCCCCCCCTGTATAATGTAATCCCTCTTATTTTCTCTTTTAAAGGAGCAGTGATTTTTGACAGGAAGTTGCAAATTTGTAATACATTCACTGACTGTTGGGCTAACTCTTGGTGATGAGCAAAGAATGTGTGTGTTTGGAAAAGTTAAGATGAAGTGGTGCTTATTATACTCTACAAACATTTAAGTACAGGCTATCAATAGGCACTATATAATATTATCATTTCAGAATTCTGAGTATGTGCTCTTTAACCAAATAACACACACATTTGAAATGTGCATAAAGCAACAGATTTGTGCCCCCTAAAACACAGTAATGTTTCCAAAGCTTTATGAGTTTTGTTTGTTCTCTCTGCTGTCCTCGCTCCCTCTCCCCCTCCCCTAACTGCTGCTTTCAACATGAAAATAAAGCGTTAAACTGTTGCCTCCTCAGCTTAGCAGCACCTAATCAGTTTTATAAATAGAATGCTAAGCAAACTACTTAACGTAATTATAAGCTGATTACATTTGGTCAGATCTAGACAAAACAGGAAAAAACGCAGGTAATTTCTGGTTGATCATTATCATTGTATTTATTTAGGTAAGAAATTAACTGCTAGCTCATTACTAAAGGACATTTGCCAACGTAGATACTTAAAGAATGAGCAGCAAGATAACTTAATAAGCGTGTGTGATGTGTTATGTATGTTTGGAACTCTTACCCTGTCTTCTCTTTGGTGTTTGGGGTTTTTACTGTGATACCAGCCACTGAAAGAATCAAGTGGGGGTTCAGGAGTCTGTGCTCTTTCCTTAGCACCGGAATTATTTTCATGGAATGAGTGGTTTTGCATGAAGAGAAAAAAAAAGTTTGTCCTGTGTTTTGACAATATGAGGATGAAAACAGAGATGAATGCAAGCTCTAGAAACTGTGGTTATTTTAGGCATGTAACAAAAAGTAATTTGATTATAAAGTCACTGTAGAGCTTAGTCTAGAAACTCACATATTTAAAGTCTTTTGAAAAATCTTCCTATATGAAAGATTTAGAAGAAAGTGCTTTAGGTCAACATTAAACCTTTGAAATGCAGCTTATGGTAACTATGGGAACCAGTTTGCAGAAATAGGTCTCCCCTGTTAAACAGAGCAACTTTATTTCTGTTCAAACAGAGCAATTTTTTCCCCTTTTGTCATTGTGTTGAATACTAGTTTCAAAGTAGGTTCATCAGGCTGAAGTGTTTTCCACACTATGGTTTAAAGGCTGGTGTTTGGGGGGATTGATTGTTTTTCTGTGTGCTTGTCTCTGTAATTTTCTTTTTTTTTTTTTTTTTTTTTTTTTAATGCCTTCATTTGTCTACATTCCACCCTTGTTTTCTCTGCTGCACTTTTTTTTTACACGTATGTTAGCATTAAAACGTATTTTGTTTCCTCTCCTCAGTCAGGTACAATTCTTCTTCCCTTCCCTTCATCTTCCTACTGAGGATGTACTTTCTCTGATTTCAGAAAACTTGCTTTGGAACAGTTCTCTTGATAACTGTGCAATTTTAGGACTCTGAACTTTATTTTGTTTGCAAGAACACTTGCAGTACAGTATTTTGCATGCCTCAAATGTGGTGTTGGGGGAGATGGTCTAGGGGTGAACTCGTAGAGCAGGGCTAATGGTTGGACATGGTGATCCCAAGGGGCTTTTCCAACCTGAGTGATTCTGTGATTCTGTGAAAACTGCTGATGAATGAGATTTAGGATTAAAATTTAAAACCATCAGATTTTTATCTGGAAAACTTGATGAAATAATAAAAACTAAATCCTCCATGTTGCTGTTGCAGAGTCTATTTTCAATAAACATATATTTCTAAAAGTATATTTCATTAAGAGCCCTGTGAGAAAATGCAAGATGTGATTGATTCATTCGTGTAAAATATTGAGTCACCAATATTTGGATCTGAATTGGTAAGAGGATACTAAGAAATGCAGATCCTTAGATTCCAAATCCATTTTCCTACTGTAGGCTAATTGTCAAGATGTTAATTTTTTTCAGAGGTATGTGTTTTATAAAGAACATTTTGTCATATATTCATTTCCAACTTCCTTAATAAATGGCAGTTATATATATGGATATAACGACAACATCTTATTACATCAGCCCTAAAAATAGTGATGGATTTTGAAAAGGAAAATTCTGGGCTTTCTAGACAAAAGCAATGAATGTCACTGTCAGCTGGGTACTGTCTTACCATCTTGTTTGCTCATCTCAGCACAATGGCAGTCATTGTTTCATCTTCCCTTTTGGAGACAAGTGGCATAACACCTCCTGAGATCTGGCACAAGTAGTTTGGTTTTTTTTCCTCTTACTTTCACAAGATGTTTCCTCAATGTGGTTTTGTTTCCATCTGTGGAAAACAAGCATTTCCTGTGATTGTTGTTTTCTCAACTAGCATGCCATTATTAAGAAAGAAAGAGTGCAACTTGTAAGAGTTTTGAAGGATTTTGTAATGATATCTAGAGCACGCAGAGTAGGAAGAATTTATTAAGGTATGAACCTGCAAATCGTAGGTGTTGGCAAGTTGCTTTTTTCCTCTGGTTTAAAAAAATAAGGCAGAACTAGCTTGGGAAATGGATGGAGGGGAAGCAGAAAGGGAAACAGATCCTCACAGGAAGTGACAACTAATAGGCTTCTCTACTGTAAATCCCCCTATAGCTTATTTCCTGGTAACGCACCCAGTCTTTCAAAAGCTTGTACTGGACTTTTGGTGACAAAAGTGAGATGTTCGCGTGGAGGTAAATGTATTCTCTTGCTTCTTTTAGATCACTTTGTCCTGCTTAGAAAATAAATTTTCAGGCTCAAAACAGTTTTGTTTGTTCTTGATGCAAGCATAAATTCTGAATTACATCATCTGTTAGGGAGGAGAAGGAGTTATGTGTATGGGAGGTGACTCAGTAATGACTGAAGCATGCTTTAGCTATGGTGAATAGTCGTTTATCTGGACAAGTGTTAGTTCAGGGGTTTTATTTAAATTTATTTTTCTTAAAATCACTTTTGCTTTCAAAATCCAGAATTTAACTCTTCTGTGCAAGCCACAGACTGAAAAGATGTTTGTTATAAATGAGTATTTTGGAAGGAAAAGGCGAGCACTCTGGCTCTTCTAAGCTACTACTTTGATTTTTCTTTAGCCTTTACTTTCCTGATAAATCACTTTTTTTAGCAATGGCAAATTGAGCATTTTGCAATTCCCTGAAAACAGAGAAAATATTTCCCTAAGTTGTAGAGCCTTTGTATTCATAGCATAGCTACTAAATGCAGAAGGCAGCCTGGTGTGAAGGAAAAAAGACTCTTGCTGTTGACTTCATGTCTCTAGCTTTCTGGTCTATATGTATTGTGAGTTATCAGTCACTTTCTGTACTTGAAAATCCTGTCTGCTGAGGAATGCCACTATCTGCCTCTGTTGCCTTTAAAGTCTGGTGTAACTCAGTGTTACTGTAATTTCTTCTTCACTACTGTAATTTTTTTTTCTCTTTTAAAATGCACAGAAGAATTTTGAATAGCACTGATGCAAATGTAACACAAATTGTTATTCACTGTGCTATGAATTGGCAAAGCTCTGCTAAGCAGCGGCTGGTTTAGTACCTAAAGCCTTAGGAAGTTTTGGTTATTTCTCTGACAGTGTATCTAGAAAGGATGTGGCCAGATATTAATGTGCAATATTTGAATAACTGTCCATGTTTCTCAATAGGTGGTAACCTAATTTCTAACCAGGCTGATAGTGTCTGCTTTAGATAAACACATGTAGTAATATTACCTTTATATACAATGATAATCAAATAATTTTGCTTTTTGTCTTTTAAAGAGTCTCAAACCATGTACAATATCTCCTGTCGTTCTTGATGTAGTATTTCTAATATTGATAATTTTTTTTTTTTTCTGCTTTTCTCCAACAGGAAGGAACTTGAGACCTTCAAAGGTAAATTCTGGTTTTAATTTTCTACTTGAATCTTTGCCAGTGTTACAGTAACTCTTGTATTAAGTGAATCTAGTAAGGAACTGTTCCACATTTGATAATTTTATGTTAACCCATCAGGCTAATTATTTTTCAGTTTACCTGTTCTTGCTGCTGGTTTCCTTGGGAGAGTCATAAGTGTGGGAAGAAGACAGATGGTTCCGTTGCCTTAGCTAGGTTTCAGAGATTTTGTATCTAATTCAAGCCTTTCTCTTGGTGTTCAGTTTTGGAAGTTAAGGGCTTTGTCTTCAATTTTGATGTCTTTTCTAGCATGAATGTGCTACATGTGTCGCAGGCTGTTACGTGTTAGACTTTTGCCTAGCTATCTCTAGGAATTTTTCACAATATTATTTTTCATCAGACAACTGCAATTTTTGTAGCTCAACTTGTTAGATGCACATGATGCTATTTGCAAATGTCTGTCCTAAATAATATGCAATGGCAAGAAAGTCTGTCGTGTATTATTGCTCTGTGGTGTATAGATGGAACGTATTGCCATTTCCAGTAAAGCTTAAATTCAGGTTTACTCTAGCTACTAATGTTAATGTTTGATTAGCTTGACAATTGCTATTATCTTTTGCTTTGAATAAGGAGTGACTGTGGCTTTGTGACTAGTCTTTATTTATGAGAATGAAGTCAAGAACATTGACTTATGTCAATTAATTGTCTCTTGAAATTAAAGAGGGATGGAAATTTCTATCAACTGCATTCCTCTTTGCCTTTTCAGTTCATTACTATCTCATCTTTACATAATGCTAGAAAGGAAAACAATAAAGCTAACATTAACAGACAAGCAACACAGAATATTTTAAATGTCACTTTATCTGCAGCTTACCATAACAACCCTTTTTTGATTGGTTTGACAGCTTTCAAGACAGACTAGCTCAACACAAACCCAAAGATATCGCTAGGCTCATTCTGTTCCCAAGCACAGCAGCTACTTCATAGTACGTGCTGCTTGTGAAAACAGTGAATCTTGGGGTTTTTGTTTGTATTGATTAGGTCTTTTAAATAAGTTTCTGGATTGCAACTTTACTTTATTGCAACACTTTACAAAGGCAGTTGTTGTCATGGGAGAGGAAGGTGTTGGCTGTGTGTTGCCCATGAAATTTCCACCAAATGAAGTAACTGGTTCTGTGATAGATACAGGGACATAAAGATTTCCAATACTAATTATGAAAAACTTATCTTGAAGAGACAAGGCTTGTCTTGGTAGCCAAGAGGAGGTTTTTAGTTTACTACAAAGAGGGAAAATTGCAAATAGATGCCAAGAAAAAAGCCCAAGCCTTTGCATGTTTCTTCACTGAAAAGTTCAGCTGCAGCCTGTGGCTAATGCAGCCAGTGTGAATGGGAAAGGACTAAGATCTTGTGCTGTAACAAGGAAAGACCAGGTTAGAAGATCCTCTTGGTGTGGTTGACATTTTTGAATCAACTGATCAGATTTATTCTACAATGCTCTAATTTGCAGCAACTGTGGGAGGCTGGAAAAAAAAGCACATAGTTGCAGATCTTTAAAGATGGGTATTAAACATCAACCAGCCCAGTTTCTGTGGACTGTGGTACAATGAACTGATGGTCAAGCTTGTACTTGACAGTAGAGAGAGGAGCAATAGATATCAAACTTTCAAGAATAGTCATATCAAGCAAGTCTGAATTCTTGCTGCAAGATGATAACAACGTGCTTTAAAATAAACAATAGATGCCATATTTGGACTTTGGCAACAACTTTCACTGTCTTGCCTGACATTTTCCCATTTGAGTTTAAGTTACTAAAAAACTGGTGCTTGGCTTATTGGAAATATATACTTGGAGGAAATGTTTTGATGGTTTCCTGCTTACTAAGTTGTTATTTCTCACATCTGATGCTACTCAGAATTTTTGTTGTTAACCTGGCTTGTGAAATAGAGTTCTTCATTAGATTTCAGGCTTAATGAGGCTCTGAGGAACCCGATCTAGTTGATGATGCCCTTGACTACTGCAGGGGGGTGGACTAGATGACCTTTGCAGTGTTGAGAATCCACGAACGCTCCTGCTCATTGATGTTTAAGGAGCATGAAATAAGCACGTAATACTATTTCAAGAGGTGATGAATTATTTTTGGATTTGTCAATGGAGATGCAATTTCAGAATGTGTTCCTGCCTTTTTCACATTTGTATTCCGGACTGTGCTCTCTTTCATCATGAAAAGTGGATTTTATTTTTCTTCCTTATGCTCCAAGACTGTTTACAGGGCCAGACATTCTCTTTTGTTTGCAGTACCCATAATGTATAGGGGCAAAACAAACCTCTTCAGTCTCTTTTCTTGTAATTTAAAGGGTTTTCTATTATGATGTAAGCATAACACATTTAATAATCTGTGGAAAGTGAAGGTTAGAAGCTTCCTGCTTCTCTATATTAAGCATCTGTCTCTGAAGAAGGCAGAGGGTGAGTGTGCAGTGTCCCTGTCGATACTGCCACACCACTGACGTTTGTGTGCCTGAAGTGTGAGTGTGCACTAGGACAAAATATCTCAAGGGTCGTCCAGTTTGTTTAGTAATTTATCTTTCAGAGAGTGAAGCTCTCAAAGATGATAGTTTTATGGATGAAAGCATTAGTTATGCAATATGAAGTAGCCTGCAAGCTCCTTCCTTTCATCAATTCCAATGTTCAAAGAACCACTTACAGGAGCTGCCTTATGCCCCGTGCTGTCCTGTCCCAGCTGAGCCTTATAAAGCTGCTAAACAGAAAAGTTCTGTTGTGGATTTTGGCAATTTCTTGCAATAATAGGATTGGTTTAGTCAGTATTTGCGTATATATTTGGGTTTAGTATTTGATGGATTGTACTCTTCCATGGTTTGGAAAGGGCTTGTATCATTTTCCTTTTTACAGCTGAGAAACCAGAAATTAGACAGTAAATATGTGATTGTTTTCTCTTGGTACTTGAAACCTAGTGCATTTGTGAGTGGACTGAGATTTGAAGTCATTCCACCGTTCTTCTAGGCACATGGTACATTTTATTTATTTATTTATTAAGTTACTCTTTCTTCTGTTCCAGTGCAACTAGGACGGTATAGTAAATATTTACAGAACACTGCTAATCTCTTTACAGGATGGAAGAGTGAAGCAGAGTGGTGAGGTAGATAATGAAAAAAAAAAGTTCCAAAAGTAGTAGAATTGAACACTGGTAATAATATATGCTGCTGAGTTTACTTCAGACTCTGTCTAAATGGGAACTGTATCCACGATGGATGTTAAAATTGCTTCTAAAAGTCCCTTTTTATTTAAAAAAAAAAAAAGGATGAAATGTTTTGAGTTTGTTTCTGGAAAGAAAACTAAAGCAATAGGGGCCATTTAGAAATCAGCAACACTGCACTTTTGGACAGTGAAAGGTGGCAAAAACTTTGTAAGGGTGGAAACGCACGTGGCTTTGGCTACTGAGTCAGGCATATTTCTAAGCTTTACCAGGATTAGTTGCATTCAAGCTCAGAGAAACTGGTCATGTGACCGTTTTCAGTACTTCTGTTTACAATACAACAAAATATGTTTCCAGCTCTTTGCATCCGAGACCTCTCCCAAATGAGTCCTGATAGTTTTCAAAGCTTAATCAAAATTCTGAGGAGGAGGCTGGTGAAGTCAAGAAGTGTTTTTTTCTCTCTTTTCTCTTCTGTGTTAAGTCACTGGGTCACATTTGATCTTTTGACACCCCTCTTCATGCAACTAAGATGCTTCTGTTGAAACTGCAGTTTCCCAGTCCTTTTATCAGTAGCTTAAATATGTTTGTCTCTTAACTTTAATTTCCTGGCTTTTACTGTTCCATTCTTTAAGAGTACATGATATTTGGAGCAAGCTGTTGCCTCCATCCCTTTGTTCTCCCTTTCTTTTGAAACCTGCTCACCTCAACAGATAGTATCTCAAACTGATTTCCTTTTTTTTTCTCCCAGTGTAGGGATCCTCTGTATTCTCCTGGCTGTCAAAATAAACAACTTCTTCCTAGCTGTCATATTGCCTTCCAGATGTGTGGGTAATATTCAGTGGAGGTCTTTACAGCTCATGGTTGACAATGCTCATACATTCAATGCAGTAGCTGCTCTTGAAGTTCTGCTGTAATTTCAAGCACAGAATCCCATGTGACATTCTTCTGAGCAAGAGCAGGTGACATTGTGGTAGAAAATCATACCAGCCACATAGAGTTTGTTAACTGTAGCACTGCCAAGTATACTGTCACACCAGGAACATTCAAGGTGTTTCTTTACTGTCAAGATTTTTTTGTTGATAAATAGTGTCCATAACCAAGGTGGATAATAATGAGAGTTTTGTGATTTTTGTATTTCAGTGACTCATTTGAGTAGGGGAGGCAGAGGATCTTTGGTTATTTGGGTTCTTCTTCTACAACATGCTGTGGGATTTAGCCAGTGCTTCTGCCACGAGTGTTTCCTGCTTGTTTTAGAATTTATTTAGGTGACTGTGGTCAAAAACATCAATATTTAAACCTTGAAAGAAGACAAGTCATATTTTAGCATACCAGAAAAGAGTTAGGAAGCAATTGCTTAATTCTTTTGCAATAAAGCTAAGATGGAGTTAAAATTTCAAGGAAATTTAATGCTTCAGGGTCTTTCCTCGTTATTTTGCCATGAGCTGAAAATATTCTGATAGTTTTGTAGTTTTATGTTTGTACCTAGTTGCTTTCCCATCCAGGCTATGGCAGGAGAACCTTGCAACTTTGGATGTCCTGTATTGTCTGTGGTAAGAATTGACTAAGGCTTCTCATTCTCTTGAGAGTGGAAAGGTTTGAGACTAGGGCACTTCTAGTCAAACCTTGAGGGAAAGGCAAAGAAGTTTAACTACTTAAGTCTTTCATTATAATGCAATAGGATAAGACAGATGGAGAGGAAAAGCAAATGATAAAAGAGGAAAAGCAAATAATAAGACTGTCCTTATAGCTACCTTGGCTTTGATTCTGCGTTTTGTGTTTTCAAGTTTGCAGCCTCTCACACCTGTTTAACTCTCAGGACATCTTTTAAAAGTTTCTGGATCTGAATCTAGCTCTGTGTAGCTTCTTGAAATAGGTGTGGACTTCAAGTCAAGCCTTTGAAAAAATAATAACTAAAAAAAAAAAAAAAGTCCTTTTTATAACAGGAATTTAAGGAAGCTTCACTTCTGGCCTTTCACTGTTTGCAATCCTCCCCAGTAAAACTGGATCTTTATACAGTAGGGCAGATTTCCCCAGCACTGAGATGGAAAAACTCTCAAATACATGTTTCTGTAGGTGGCTGGTGCTGAGCTGCACACATCTGAGTCTATTTGGCTGAGTTACCAGACTTCATGACATACTTTCAGAGCGTGTTCTACATATGACTACATACCCAACAGCAGTGGGCATCTTCAGTTTCCCACCTTGACAGAGGCAGCGTGCGATAGTGCACCAAAAACATTATTTGCCTGTCATTGACCCCCTAAACATGACTTGTTTTTTCTTCTGGCAATGCCGTTCTGTAGAGCATTAGGGGTAGTGGTAAACTCAGTAGCTGCTTCTGACCAGACAACAGAAGATTTGCTGGATTAAGTGTAATGTCTGGGGCAAAGCAAGCTGCAATGGGCAGTTTCTCATGTATGCATTTATTTTGCAGCTGACTGGAAATAAATTTGTTACCTCACAGGCAAATGTGTACAAGTGTCAAGTCTTCAGGACAGACAGTATTTTCTAGACAAGAAATGGAATTTACATTTCAATGGAAGGGGAAGATAAAAAGAGATGTTTTAGTATATTTAGACTGTAGAAACACAATTATCTACAATTTTATCTTGACTCTCTAGTTCAGAACACTATTTCCCTTTGCCTAAAGGTGGGCTGTGCTGTCAACAGGATTAGTAATGTGATAAAATAGGAAATTATCTCCCCCCTACCCATTTTGGATTAGTTTTCAGCTGGGGAGATAAAAAAGGGCTTTTTTTGATGCTGGCAATGCAGGTGGGGGTGGATCTCAGTCATAAAATGGCATCCTTTTCTTAGGTGGTTATATAAGTTGGAAATGGGTCTGAATTTTCAAAGCTGTAAATTGGGAGCAGAGTTTCTAAAGGAAATCTGCAGTTTAAAAAGGAATGCTATAGAGATACCAGGTTCTTAATGGACAAACTAGATAAGCAGGTTCCCTTGGAACAAATATTGCATGCTCTTGTAACTGAACTAATTACAGATAGTTTGGGGGTTTGTTACCTCTTACACTTCTCCTTGAATGCTTTAAATGCTTTCTTTACTTTTTTGTTTATCGTGTGTTTTGGCTAGAGTGTAACTTTATACGTTACGAATTTGATAGTGCTGTTTGTCATCTCCTTGCTCAGATGGATTTCAGGATTTTATATGATGACTGTCACCTGAAAGTAGCACTCAGACAATTAGTTCTTAATAATAACAACCCACAGAATGCTAATCACAGAACTGCTCTGGTTGGAAAAGACCTTTAAGATCAAGTCCACCCATTACGTCAGCACTGCCAAGCCCACCATTAAACCATATACCCAAGCAGCTCATCTAAACTTTGTGTTTAACAGGTTTTTTTACTGCTTATCCTGACTGGGGGAGAGTGGAGGGTGGGAATACTTTTCCTTCTTAAAAACTCTGCTTCATGGACATGTATTTTTAGCAAATCTTCTGGTTTTTTTTAATGTAGCACCCTTATGTTCTTTCATCGTGTCTGATATTCCTTTGCATTTTGAGGGAGCTCATTTATTCTCCCAACAAATTTTAATATTGATGCATTTATGTGGCTTTCTCTTCTGTGATCCTTACTCTTTTCCATTCTAGTGCAGTCAAATGCAAAAAGTCAAAAGCCCTTTCAGAGGTCAGATGTGTCACAACGGTTTTGACATCTCTCCGGCTAAAAATAAGATGACTCTTGGGTGTGCAGCTCCTGTTGGCTGCAGTTGTTTTCCCCATGCTGGAGTCAGCCTTGCAGAGTTCTGGTTTGGTGAGGAGCGGAGGCCAGTGAGTAGGGGAAGCCAGTGTAACAATGGAGGGTGTATAGCTAACTGTGAAGATAATAGGAAAAGATTTCATGGGAACATAAGGGCTGTCATACACAGTTTGTGTAGGAAAGAAAACCTTTAAAGGTGCAAGAGTTTAAATTGTCTACAATGCTTAAAATGACTGATGGGGAAAAAAACTGACGTTTATTTTGTCTGCAGCTCTAACTTGGCTTCATCCTTTAATTACTGAAGTTCAGACTGAAGGCAGGATTATCTTGCCACTATTATTATTGTAATCTTCCTCATAGATATTTTTGGTGTTATTTTCACTAATGAAATAAACCCGAGTTTCGTAGGCCCATACATGCTTTGTAATTTTTCCTCTACAGATGAGGACTGGAGAAGTATTTGTTACATAATTCCCTTTCGTCTGCACTCGGGGTTTGGATAACTGTCACCAAGAAGCTTTTCAAAATGGGATCTTTTTAAGAAAGAGAAAGGGAGAGTTATGGCTATCACGATTTCCAGCAGCACTGCACAGCCTCCTCAGCTGAGGAGGCAATGTGTGCCAGTGTTCCCAGTTCTGAGCAGAGCCTTACAGTTTGTGAAACGTCAGCACACTGTTGTGTAACTGCAGCATCACCATAACCAAAGGTTCTCACTCATATGCTGTTGCTGAATTTATTTTACTTTTCTTAACTGCCTCACCATTTTTTCACTTTTTGGATGAAAATGTAGCCTGGATCTGTAATACATACAAGTCAGTTTGCAGTGGGGAAGACTGCCTCTAATCTAGTTAAAAATCACATCGGAGATTTTTAATATTTTATGCCTGAAGTAAGAATAGTATGTAATCTGGTTTGTGGGGTATCAGAGCTAAGCCACGTTAAGGGAAATTCCTTTGAGGGGAAAGCCTCGTGAACATCACCTAATTAAAAAAACAGCATTCAGAACCTTTCCTTCCCTTTTCCTTCCATCGAAATCCAATTCAAACACTTCCAGCTCCCTGCCAAATCACCACCTGCTGTAACTGCGTGTCGTCGGATTATAACCCGCCGGGGAGATTTCTCTTTTTCCAGCACCCCTTTATTTAGCAGCATGTGGTACCTTCCCAAATACATGCGTGCATTTCTGGTCTAGCCCAGCTGCTGGGAGCTTGCGTTCAGGTTCTGGAAAGGCGCTGAGTTGAAGTATCCATGTGTATGCATCTGCCTGCGAGTGACCCATTGAAAGCGGGCGGTCGCGGGGTTGCTGCTTTGGAAAAAGCAGCTTTCTAGCATCGCTCTTTGTTCGACATCAGTGAAGATGCACATCAGTGGAGCTGCTTGGTAACTGGAGCTTGCACTTGACCAGTACTGTGTTTCTTTTTACTTGCTTCTTTTCTTACTGCCATGTCATCTCCGGGAGCCACTGACAATACTCAGAAGAATTCATGTAGGTGGAACTTTATTAATCATCATTATTTGGCAGGTTAATTTGCCAGGCTAATGCAAAATGCAATTAAAGTTAGCTTAATTCCTTTCCTCAGTTACCACCGTTGCCTGATTTGCAAAGGGTGTGCTACAAAGGAGAGGTTAATGATCAACCTGATTTAGCAAATTTGAAAGAAATAGTGATTGAATGTCTGTTTTGTCGGGGCTTTTGTTTATTGTTTTGCTTTTTGTCTGTCACTTTGCATTATTGTCAAGGTAATATTGTAATTAGTAGAAGAATACAGATACACAGATACTTTCTTAGCTAAAATTCAAGCAGACTTGTCTAAGGGTGGGGTGATACTAGAGGATGAGGAGAGACAGAGAATTATTATCTGAAGATAAAACCGAAGAGAAAAAATTAGAGCACTGAATTCATTAGCATAGCTCTAGTCATGCTAATTCTCAGTTTCCTTCAGATAAGTAAAATAATGAGAAAAATGTATATTTTTAAATGAAGCAGTCAGTGATATTTATATTAATACGAGCATCCTATGTCATACAAAACAATGTTCGTAATAATGCAATTAATAACATTTAAATGCTGCTCATTTGTAACTAACGATGGTTAGATCTGTACATTGGCTGAAATAGAAGTAAAATGTGGATTTCTACTCTGATTTTTTTTTAAATGTTCTTTTATATAAGCACTGGAAGAGGTTTTTTCCCATTACCATTCACATGGATTTTTTTCAGTTGCTGTCTAGGCCCAAAAGATAAGAGTAAATTGAACTAATATATTATTTTAATAACCTGTTGGAGCATGCCTTTATCAAGGCTCTACCTATGAGTTGTAATTCTGACCACTAAATTCGATACCCCTGTTAAACAACAATGCAAAGTAAAGTTGCATATTTTATTTTAAATAATTCATCTGATATGGGAGAACTCTTTACATTTGTATTGATTAGAAGTACTTCGTTTACGAAAATAGTTATTCTCCATAAACCTAGACAGTAGACTTTGTTTACTTAAAGATGGCACAGTTTACCCACTGTTTGTCTAAACGTGGTGTGACCACTTGGCACTCAAAACTGCCAGTTTTGGAAGCAATATATAAACTACTAATCTGTTGTCTGGTTTTTTGTTTTTCCATCTTGTTGTTTCCTGAAATTGAACTGGAAATATGGTGAATTTGGGGCCCAGCTTTTGACTGTGTCTGTTTTTCCTTGTTTGCAATCATAGCCTGGACAGTAGAATAGCTATTTTGTGAGGGGGGCGGGGCAGCAGGGGCCAACCTTGACATTCTACTTCTGTAAGGATTAGAACATGTAATTGGAGAATATTTCTGAAATGTGAGCTTTAGCAATATCAGTCCTCCAACTACTGCTGGGAAGAGGCAGCAGTAAGTAGATTTAGTATCAACATTAATATTGGAAAGCTTAGCACCTCTAAGGAAACCAGGCTTATTCTAATATATTCTTTAATCACCTTTTCTTTTATAGCTCGGTGACAGAAAAAAAGTAATGCAAAACTACAGATGGCTTATTATATTTTTATGGTAATCTAATTGCTCACCATATATGTAGGCTGAGGCTGATGAAAAATGAACACTCATCTACCTGCTTTTAAAAATATTACTTCTCTCTGACAAGATCAGATGTAATGCTTTTTGGGGTGCTGGAAGACGAAACGCTGTAGGCTCCTGCAGCCTGGGGCTGCATCTTGGTGGAAATGAATTTCTGAACAGTTGTATAATGACAGTATTCTTTCTTTTGACACGCTGCTTCTATTTTGTTACATCTTAGAGATGTAAATGTAAGTACAGACATTTCACCAGTTTGATTTGTAGCTAAATAAACGTACAATAATAGTTTATGTGCTTTTTACATTTCTCCACATGGCACTATTTCTTTCTATAGTGGTACTATAAATATGATACTATTCTGGTCCTTACAGTGCTCTGAAATAGCAGGATTGTTTTAAAAGCTGCAGTAGAAATAATTTATTCCTTCTTTATGGCATGCCCTTATATAAATCTCAGTCCTGCCTTTTCCAGTTGTGTGCTATTAAACTATTTGTTCTGCTCAGGTTTTACCGATGCAGATGGAAAGGGCGGATGGCTGAGGTGTGCATGTGGCCATGTAGGAATTCCAAAGGTTTCTCTACTCCTGGTCAGGAAATGGAACAAAAATGTCACCATTCTGGTAAACAGTTCTGCCCGTTCCATTTCTGAGTGTTGGTAAATGGTATCAAGGCAGCAGAGTTGAAACCACACAAACTGAATTCTTCAATATCATAGCTCGTGTGGCCTCCTTCTTGTGATTTGCTTTTACGGAGCAGGTGAAATAATATTACTTTGGAAATGGCATTGAACAATAAAAACAATGAAATACTTTAAAAGTGAGCTATTTAAAAAATCAGTAGAACATTTCTGTATCTGTGTAGAATTTCTGAAATATGTCTTTCTAACAGCAGATGTGAGTTAAGGCCGAAAGGGGTTATGAGGCACTTTTGGCTGAGTGCATTGTTTCATTTTGAACCACTTGGGTTATTCTGTGGATTAAGGCGAAACCAGAATCTTGTGAAGATGTCACTCAGCCCCTTTCTCCTTTTATGTAGAAGCCAGCTAATGCTATTTTGAAGTTGCCTAAATGAGACTTGATCAAAATGTAGTTGGCTGCGTCTCATTTTGAATCAGAAACGGTGCCATTTATAGGAATAAGTTTCTGGCTTAATTAGATGATTATGTAATCACTCCAGACCTCACGCACCACCGTTTCCATTGGCTCGGAAGGGTTTTCACTTGGATCATCATCTTAAATCCTCATAGATTTATTATCTCTTCTCTGGTTATCGAACATTTAAACCCACGCTTCACAGAGAAGACGACTGAAAATAGATTGGGTGGATTTCAGCCTGTCTTGTGAGTTCACACGGGTAGGAAATGGAACTGGTGGTATTTGATAAGCTCGGGTTTTGTGGCTCAGCAGTGATGTGGGAATTGCAGTTTTGCAGACCCAACTCTCCTAAGCCTTAATCATAGGTGTAACGTAGTTGTTGGGTTTTTTTAGTCTCTTTAGTCATACAGTGGAATTAGAAGGGCGGGCTTTTCCTCTTTGTTTTAAAGAGCACTAGTTCGTTGTCCGTGTGATTAGTCTCCTGTGCAGGGTAGCTTCTGGCACTTGCTGGAGAGCAGGGTCCACAGGAAGGACCTACAGCTTCTTTCTCCACAAACATACGTGACTGGAGGAACTCAGTCCACAGTAGGGGGCTGGGTGATGTGTATTTTCCTTGTTGGTACATGTTTAGAGGGTTGTGCTGCCAGTCAGTGTCTGGTTCTCCTCACATTCAAACGTGTGCTGGGTGCAAAGCTGTAGGAAGACTGACAGAAGAGAAAGCCAGGTCCTTGATTTTCAGCATATTTGGGGAACCAGAACTGGTATGAAAACTTCCACTAATTGCAGGATGGGAAGAAGGCTGATGGAGCAGTCTCTCTCTCATGCTCTGTCCCTATGTATTGTTCAGGCTGCTTTTGTACCACTAAAGATTTCTCCTGCATATTAGTGATTATTCAGTCTATTGTCTTAGAATTCATTAAGTGAAAATTAATTTGGTATACAGAAGAACTGTGGACTAACCCTACAACAAAGGAGAAAACAGAAAAGGTTTTCTCTAACGCAGCCCAAAGAAAGAACTTTTTTTAAGTCATATCTCATAGAAATTTGGAAACTTTGAGGATTTCTGAGACAAAAGAAATCCAGTTATTTTAGAAGGAAAGTTGCAAAATGCAAGACAATGTCTAGAGGTATTTTTAATGCATTATTGAAAACATCATAAACGCATTTCAGAAAGAGAACAGTATTCTTACTGTATGGGCCTCTTTGCAGTCCTTGAAAGGTCAAGATGTTAACTGAGGCAATAATCATAATAAGATGGTATTTTTATTTTAGTCTACTTTAAAAATAGGTGCTTTTTGAATTGACATTGTGAGTACTATGGCAATTTTACCTTGGATACTGCTGCTTTTTGAATGAAAGAAATAGCCCAGTATGCTTCTGTAAGCAACGCAGTCTTGTATGATTCTTATGCTTAAGGATACACATTATAGATAGGACTCTGTAACATTAGCCTTTGAGAAATACTTTCTAGATCTAATTCTGTTTTAACTCAGACATTCTGGATCTTGTTCAGGCAGCAGCACAAGTATGAAGGTTGAGTGCTGAGAACAGTTGACTAACAGAAGTAAAACATGCAGAAAATAATTATAATTTTATCGATCCCCCCCCCCCCCCCCCCCCGTAGTTAATAGCAAGTCAAAAAGTTCTGCAAGTGACAGGTTATTGAGTGAAAATGATTTAGGAGGAAAACTATCTGTCATTTAGTAGCACTTGAGAAATGAACTGTTGAGATGAATTCAACTGTGAAGAGGGTAAGTAACATCCAGGGGTGGATCAATCATGAGATTTCCAGTGGACAGCTGCAAATGAGAAGAGGTGTGAGAGAAACGTTGGAGTTATGAGAAGAGAGCTGGGAGAGCCTGCCTGGCTTGATGGAGCTGGGGCGAGATGCCTACTACGTGCAAACATACTGAAGGAATTAGCATCAAGAGAAAAATTCCTTGTTTTTTTTTTTTGGTTTGTGGTGGGGTGGGGTGGTTTGGAGGCTTTGTTTTGTAGTAGTTAGCAAGCCTTCAGCTAATTGTTAATTGTGTTAAACTGTTCTAGTATTAATTCAGCAAAGAGGCTTTCTTAAATCCTATAAGCACAGAAAATACTGTCTGCCTATGTTGTGATACTGCTCAATCTTTTATTTTGTCTAGGGTCAGTTGTTTTCCACCTTACCCTAGTCACGAAATTACTGGGCATACGAGTATTTGGACAATTTCTACTGAAATCTGTTGGGCAGAAAAGTTTCATAAGCTGTTAAGTTTTTGAATTTCTTGGAAACTGCTGCTCTTCTCTCTGCAGAAGGTGGGAATTAATAACTCTGGAATAAATTTAGTCACTGATGACTAATCTGAAACTTTGTTCTGTAAGCGTCAGTTTTGCCGTGGTACATTAACTGGATCCCTGTTCCGGTGTTATTTACCCACCGGTCTCCGTTGGTATTGTGATAGAGATGGCAATAGGGTGTCTGGCTGCTTGCAGAGGCTCCTGTAAAGAGTTCTCTGTAAAGCCAGAAGATTGTGTATGGCCATTAACTTTGTTCAAAAGGACAGGCCTGAGAAAAATGAGGGAAAGCTTTTTGATTTTATGATTGCCAGAAGACTTGACAACATCTCAAGCCCCAAGTCCAATTTGGATTCCCTCTCATATGACAAAAGCTTCAAATATCACTTACTAACTTAAAAATGCACTGACATAGCCTGGTCATTTCTGTTATGAACATGCCCTTCTAAGCTTAGGGGACAAGATAAAATCTAAAAAAATGTTTGATTTTTTTCAATTTCTCTTAAAACTTGCATACAAAAACATCTCTGTTTGCTAGGAACGCTTATTTGCCATGGACAAAAACATGCTGGTTTACTCTTGGTTTTCAGTTCTATGCATTACGTGACATTTTCTCTGCTTTATGTTTTACTAGGCTCTGTGGAAAGTGTTAGATAACTTGCATAAACACAAAGATTCTGTCCAATGTAGCATTGTTTTTAGGAGTGCCTTCCTTTTCTTCTTCAAGTACAAGTGGCTGACCTCTCTCTGTGTTTGTAGATGGAGCATTAGTGGGCATCAGTGTGATCTCTTATGTCATGACCTAAAAAGAAAATCTAAAAAGCTGCGTGCCCTCCCTTCCAGAGTTTTGGATGATTGCCAGAACTTTGCATTAAAGCCCACAAGCAGCGGTACGAGGACAGTTTTTGCCTTAAAAGATAGGTGGAGTTACATGCGGATCACCGAGCTAGCATCTCCAGCGGGATGGAGACAGATTTGCTCTGACAATATAATGCGCTTTGCAAGCTTCTATTTTAAGATTTCTTTGCACTGTGACTTTTTTTTAAGACTATATTGGACAAGTGTTTTGTTTCTCTTAGGAGTCATGCACTTCAGGAGGTCCCAGGTTCCTACTGACACTGTTAAATTCTGCAGGTCGAAAAGCGCGTACACCCAGAGAAGTGTTTTTCATGACTACTTCTAAACATAGCCCTTCTGTATTTTACAGTTCAGCTACTTCCTCTTGTTCTTTTGTACCTTTACCTCTTGGCTGGGTGCAATCCAGGCTGTGTAGCACCCCAGAAGTGATTTACTGCAGGATTTCCTATTTCATCTCTTTACAAAAGTCTTGGAGCCATCTGAACAATCTGAGTTTTGCCTTGATCTTCAGGATGAGTGCAGCAGGGGCAGCGAAAGTGCAGATGGCAGCTCCAGGTGCTGCCGTACTTGAGAAGCCTCAGCTCTGACCTCCAGATCTCTTTTTGAATGAGAAAGGTAGCTCAGGTGCTGGGTTCTGATGGTTATTCTCCTAGCATTGAAACAAAGATATCATTTATAATGGCTGGGTAGTTGAGTAGCTTGTGTTTTGGGAGGCAGGGAAGGAGTGGTATTTATGAATTTGCTATCTCGGTTTATATAACCTTGGTGACTCAGTGGATGTGCGTTCTGCTTCCGGCGCTGCCGATTTGACAAGCTGACTTTCTCTCAAACCTGTCAAATATGTTCTTTTATGTGAATAAAGGTGAAGGGCAAAATCTTTTTAATGACCCAGGTCTTTTGAAGAATATTTAAACCAAAATAAAATGTCAAATGCCCTGCACTGAAGTCTCACTTGAAACGTTGAGCAGAAGTCACTATCTCCTGATCTGATCATATGGACTGTTTCCAAATAGAGAATTGTCAGTTGTGACCTATATATGGCTGGTTCACTGCAAATATACGTTCTTCATTTTACCTGTGGCTTAAGAATAGCATTTCTTGTTTTAATTCCTAAATACATTTCTATACGTGCATGCTTATAAAATGCATCTCTCCCAGGCTTTTTACTGATATTTTCCCCCCCTAGGCTGAGTGTCATCATTCAATTTACTATTTAGAAAGCATTAAACTAGTGTTAGAAAAAGCAGGCCATCAGTCTTTAATAGCTGCTGACATGATTACAGTTTTCACTTTAAAAAATGGATTATAATAGCAGTGTGCAAGTGTATCATTTCTGACCTAGTTTGAATGGTAAGCGGAATCTGCTGCCTTGCAGATTTCTGCAGGAAAATGCAATTCATTCTGGCCCCTCCAACACTCACGGTGTTCACATGTGACATTATCTGTAATCGTTGAGTACAATGCATTTGCACATAAGTGTGCACTTATAGTTCTGTCTTTATTAAGATTGACTTAGGGGTTTTGTGCCTGGATAGAGATTTTAATATAAAAGATTAATAAAAAATAAACGAATGGATTAATAAAAAATAAACTAATGAACTATATATACATATATTTTATTTAACCCAGATTAACTTGATAAAAAAATCCCTCGTCCTGAATATATATGGACAAAATAGCATTTTACAGGGAACCTGATAGTTTGGATTTTTGAGTGAAAGAAAATTAATTCTTCATAAAAGTCTATACTCCTGTATATATTTGGTTGTGCAGAACTTACTGCTTTCTTGAATAATGCATCAAATTAGCCAATTTACTTTTGAAAATACAGGTTTTATGTACTGTCAAGCCTTAGTGCTTTTTTTTCTTCTTTCTGGACCAAAATTTCAGTACTTTAGATCGATCTCCGTCTGATGCAGCCGCTGTTTGATGTTGATACTGTACTTAATGTATATATAAACACATGTATTATCAAGGGAACTGGTTTAATAAATAAGGCACGCATGGAAAATAGTTAAAAGGGAATAGTATCAGCAAGCGTGCCTCAAGACAGGAGGAGTTTCACCAAATGTCTACAGTTTTATAGAGCATGAAATGATCATAACGATGTTACTTTGATTCCTTACGCATGCTTCTGTTCTCATTAGCCCTGGAAGGTCACTGTTAGAAACAGATTTGATCATTTGTAAGAGAATCACAACAGGTTGAAGTTCAACACTTGCTGAACACCTTCCTGGTATATCATTCCTTTAATCGTGAGAAGAAAATACTTTTGCCACCAGCACAGGGACGTCCCCATGGTACTACTTGGTGGATTCTCACCCCCACATCAAGCCCCGCTCGTAGTTTCTGGTCTATTCAGGAACTGATATCGAGAATGATGCGTGTACCAGATGCTGTCCCTAATGTGTTTCTCTTGGCAGACCTTATGGTCATGATGTTCTTCATGTTCCAAAGGTCCGTTAGCCAAGCCCTGGGACGGATCAGATTGTTTCAGGATTAGTCTTGGGAAGAGTTTGTTGTTAACTGCTCTTCTCGATCCGATCTTGCCTCTCTCATTTCTTTTAAAAGGCATCGCAAAGTTTGAGCATCAAATGTTTAGATTCCATAACACTGTTTGTAAGCAACTTCCATCAAATTTAATCTTTTATTTAAAGCATAAATTCTGGTCTTCATGACTACAAACAAATTTTTCCCTGTATGAAGCCACTGAAATCAAATGTGATGTCATCTTTCGGAAGCTACAGCAGCAGCTAAGAGATGAAAAATATTCTGCTTCAATCTCTGTTGAAAGCTTAAATCTTAATCTTCAAAATTTTATTTTCTGTGTTGTTTTCAAATAAAAATACTGTTGGTTGCTCTGAAAATGAGGCAACAAATCTCTTTGCCTATGGAAATTGGATGCTGTTGGGGCTGACAAAGCAGATATATGATGATGGGAAGGGAGAGGAAGAAACAGGGCAGATATAATAGTGGCCTGAAGGCAATGTTTTCCCACTGTCATGCCAAATGTGTTGTGAACAAATAATTCATATTTAATAAAGCTCATATTTTGTTCTAATGATATCCTTCTCTAAAATTAGTGGATGTTCAGCTTTTGGAAGACATTTTATGCAAGCTTAGATATGAAAAGGAGGAAGAATTGGCCACTCTCTAGGATCAGAACACCTCTGCTTCCAGTTTATCTTAGCACTTTAAAAATCAGCAGTTCTTTCTTTTCCAGAATCACCGTGCAGTTCTGCAGGGGCTCTCTGAATCATTACAGGTGGCTATAGCTGTTGTAAAGGTACAGCGTGGGATTGTCACTGCAGACACCTAGTGCAGAGAGGTGCTGTTTAGAGAAAGAGAGTAATAATTAAGGAATTTAACTTCTTTTCAGAAATCAGCTTGGTGTTTACACTCCGCAGGAAATGCATATGCATTTTGTGAGGTTTGAAGTACTCATGAGTAATTGCTGCTAGCATATGCTAAAGAATAAAATTAAAAATTAAATCAGTAGGGCCTTATACATATTCATCAGATAAGGAAAAGATATGAATTAAGTGTTTTGTATTTTTAGTTGGCCTAAAGATGAATGTTTTTTAAATGCATACAAATAGCAGGAGTCGATTGATACAGATGTCAGGGGCATTGATTCCTCGGTTTATACCATGTTTCAGCACAGGCACAAATAGGTGCTTGGTGTCACAAGATGAGGTAGGAGATGTTGAAGACTTAGGTGGCACTCATGTGCTCGAAAAAAAGAAGCTGGGGGGAGAGGGTGAGAGAGTTCATATAGCTGTGTATGCTGAATAATCTCACAGGAAGCGTATTTTACAGGTTTCACAGTCCTAATTGCATTGACTTCCCTCTCCAGTCAACCCCCTTCCTTTTTCCCTTCCTCCTTGTAAGAGCTTTTATCAGCTTCCTGAATTTCTGCTTTTTATTCACTCCTCACTGTCACTTTGATGTCTGTGCATCCTTGAGGTGGATTTTCTTTGTTTGCTTGAATAAGACACTGTATCCTGGGTGTCATCTGTCAGCTCCTTTTTACTATCAGCATAGGGTTTAGGCAGGGATGGTCACGCAGTATGTGCTCTCTCCCTCGCTTCTAATTGTTCCTACCGTCTCTTGGTTTTTTGTCTGGCGGAGTAGCTTCAGTAGCACGTATTTCTTTGGTAATGACCCAGTTGATTGCAGTGGGGTTTTTGTTCTTTGTGTTTGGTTTCAAGATGGCAAAGCCATGTTTTAGATTTCTTTCTCCTGGTTGGTGGTGTTTGTCTCCTCACGACTTATTTAATCTCTACCAGACTGGAGAAATCCAGAATAAAGTGTCATATCTTATTTATTTGCTCTGTTTGCGATCAGAGTTGTCAATTGCCCCTGCCCCACCTTCATTTCTCTTCCTCGGTATCTCCTTTCCTTTTGCATCTCTCCTTTAGTGCTTCACTGATGCATTAGTAACATCACCCATCTGTGCCATCCTCTCCCTCGTTCGCTGCATGCATCTCTGCCTCTCTTTGTGTTACACACGTGCTGAGGCGTTGGGCTAAGCAACTGATGGGCCTAGTGAGTTTTGTGCTGCTTTAGGGATAATGATTTCTCCTAATAAGAACTAGGGGTAAAACTTTGAACAACAAATAAGGAAAAAGTCTTAGCTGTTAACTATGCTCGTTTTATCAGGATACGGATGACCTGGTTAGTTATGTTCACCAGTGAAGCTTGTCCAGCTGTATTTTATGCCAATAAATTAATCTATGAATCTCAATTAATTGATATATTAATCTAAAGATATTAAGATTTTAGATCTTGCACACCTGAGAAGAGACATAGTTTATCCACAGTCTCTTCAGACCAGCCTAAGGCAGTACTTGAAATATTAATGTTGCGGTCATTTAAATCAGCTTGATTTGAAGAGCAAGCTTTAGAAATCAATTTATCTGTTACTGCAAGGTAAACTAATATGAGCACAGGTTAAAATGACACGCTGCCGTTGATGGCTAAACTGCAAAAAGAGGTTTGAGTGAACAAAAAAACTTGAACATCGGAGTGCAAATTTGAACACTACCAATAAGTTGTGACCTGGGAGCCTTCTTCTCTTTATTCCTTTTGTAACTCCTGGTCCTTTCATGTTGATTGAGCCCACTGGAAACAGGGCGACATGAATGTTTTAGCATAAGTACCTCATGTGCATCTTTGGATGCAGAATCTGTTCTTGTTGAAATAAGGGATATATTTGTTGCTTGGTTTAAGTGTGAAATTTAGGCTCTGTTAAAAGCCCATTTAATTTTTTAGTAACAGAATTTTTTCTTAACAGAAATCCATTGCTGATAGCCAAGAAAAAGATCTTGCAGTTGATTGCAGTAATGCCCACAGGCTTTGTGCTTTCAGAACTTTAGTTTGATGATCAGTTCAGATGAGAGGGGACTGATGATTTGGAATGGTTTCCAGCATCAAATGCTTCAAGTGTCATTTGAATTTGCAAAATGGTCCCCTTCACTATTAAGTAAAAATGTTTTAAGAGTTCCGACAGACACAGAAGTTCCATCATTGTACAGGGTTATTTACCATGCATTTGTAAAGCACATCTGTTATCAACTATAGTTTACATAATGCATACTGAATGCCTTACCATGTGGAAGAGAGGGGAAAAAATCAGATTCTCTTTCAACTGACTACATGATTTTTTTTGTGAAAGGTAGTTTTTTCTTTTCCGTTTCCAACTGAGCAATCATTGCTTATGTTAACATAAGGCTTTTATTAAAATATGTCTTTAAAAAACAAGCCAAACCCCTTTTTAAGTCTAAAATATGTCACTGTCAATGTAAAGTAAGTCAGATTATATGGGACCATACTGAGACTATGAATCCATAGCTCTGGCTCTGAAGGATGTAGGATATAGGCTCTACCCCCTCCTTCTGGAGCAGGAGGTATGGACTATGTTCAGGTCAGAGAGTGAGTGGTAGGGGCTGGAAGGGATGTCTGGGGATCATCTAGTCCAACCCCCTTGCTAAAGGAGGGTCACCCAGAGCAGGCTGCAAAACCCTGGTTATTCTGAAAACAGTATGTGGAGCAAACCCCTTGTTTTGTTTCAGTTAGTAGGAAAGAATAATGTGCTCACATTCATTTTTTTGAGGCAAGATTTAGTTAAGCTCTGAGTGTTGTTCTGCTAGCCTGCGTATCTGAGGACGGTTACAGTTTGGGTGAAAAGTAGCTTCACTAAAGCAAGAGTTTGATGCTAGGTGTTATTCTTAAGGACAAGTAAAAGCTGCTACCTGCCATCTGATTTGCCATGCCGTGGAACCCATGTTTTCAACGTGTGCACAATGTGTTGTGACAGCAAACCCGTATCTCATAATTTATGTATGTACCTACGCATGCACATCATTTGGTCGAGAAGGCAAATGTCTCAGGGTTGTCCAAAGGTTAAGATTAGCACTGTTCTTGTAGCAGCAGAAGCCATTTGCCTGTCTTTGAGAGCCTTCCAAAGGCTTTTGGAATGGAAAACAGTAATTAAGTTGTTCGATAGCTCAGTTTGTACTCGGATGATGGGATGTGATTAATCTTATTTGGGACGGTTTCGTGGACATTTGCAAACCCGAATAGAACAGGGCAGCGCCGTCGTTTCTTTTTTAAGTACTTTGGGGTTAGATTTGCTATTGATTAGTTCTTCCATTTGAAAATGGGTATTTTTGAGGTAAGACAGAAAAAAACAGTAACTGGAGACTATGCATTAAATACACCTTCTCATGACAGTAGACGGGTGCTGAGGCATTTGAACTGTTTTCAAGTACAGTTTCTGTAATAGTGGGGTTTTTCTGTAGTGTTTGGCTAGATTTTGAAGTCAAATTGTCTTCACAAACAAACCTGTATGTATTGAAGGTATGTGTGACATCGTCAGGTTTATTTATAGTGAAAATAAATACCTTGCAGCTTACAGACAGAATTACTGCTCTTACAATACCAAATGATGGATTTATAGCAAGGCAGGAAACAAGCATGTGAGCTCAGATACTTCACATTTTGTTTAGTTTTGACTTACTTTCTGTGCTAGGGAGGTTCAGCTTAATGTTGTCCTTCCCTTGTCATCTTTTCTTCTTCAGTCTGGAGGGGGAGTTAGAAAACCTTCTTCCTCACAGAGCCTGTCCTGGAGCAAGTTGAGGAGGGTTTGTGGTACTCTCATCCCACTGAAGTCACATTGCTAAATCCCGTGTCCTAGAAAGACAGATATTGTCACTTAGTGTTCTTGGGACCGTAAATGAGATTTAGTTTCCAGTTTCCTGGTTCACAGGTTGTAATATTTGTTAACCCAGGAGTTGTCAAACATGGGCCAGGAGGAGAGAATTCCACCACTAAAGCTCTGATGTAACATCACCATGCTGCAAGACAGACATGCCTTCCCATCTGGAGGGAGGAAAACACAGAAGCAAGTGTGGAAAAACCCACAGTCAAACAGTATAGCCCTGATGATTTTGACTGTTGTTAAAACTAACAAACCCTGTTTCTGATGGCCACACTTGCTGCTCTGTAGGATGTAATGAAAAGAACAGTTGGGTAAGGCAGGATTTAAGCTTTTATATATATATACCTTTGGATGCTCTAAGCTTGTCTGAACCCCTAACTTAATTACAATGTGGCCTGTGTTAACTGTTTAAAAACTAAAAGCAACCCAAAGTGGGTGCAGGCTGTCCATAGCTCAGGTGTCTTCTCCTCTGCTTTAGCACTGGTCTACCTTGGAAAGGTCTCGTCAACACGTTACAAGGCTTTGAAAAGTAGGAGAGAGCTAAAGAAAACCACCAAAGTGAAATAAATAAATGCAGTAACTTTTTTGTTTGGCTGACCTGAATGATGCTAACTGTGTCAAGCTGTAATATTCTTTTCACGCACTGTGAGGCACAGGATTACAAAGTTTCTGTGATGATTTTTTTCTTAAGCTTAGACGTATTTACATTTTATAACTTGATTCATGCATTTGCTGGTTGGTGGAGCATATTTTTAGTATCTCTTACGTACAATGATTTCCTGGTAGCCAGATAAAGTTCGGAGTTACGTGGAAACCCTTTCCCAAGCTGTTTCCTGTCCTCTTGGTCAGAAGCTGCTTCTTCCTCCAGGTGCTGCTTTCAGTAACTGGATTCTTGGCATACACAGAAAGTTATTCTCAGTGGTTTATTCTGATACTTAGTTAGGCTTAATCTGCATTTCTCAAGGAGCTCAAGAAAGCAATTTATTTGTGTAGAGGGGATGTCCAAGGTAAGCCAACTTGTTGAAACTGCTTATTGGACAGCTTCAAAAATGTCTCTGCACTTCCAAAACCTCTGCTTTTCCTCTTGACTAATTATTCCGGGGCTAATTACAGCTTCCATATTCTGATGCAATCTATAACTATACTAGTTAGAAATTATCAAGGAATACATACAGTCATTTTTAGTGACTGATTTTTTTAAAAGAAGAAATACTTCAGTAAAAATAACTCCATAATGTTCAGTAAAACACCTCATAATGACAATAAAGGCTTTAGAAAGTCATCAGGTAATAAATGTCATGTGGAATGATGTATATTTTTTGCAACAGAGGTGCGCTTTCTGTTACTGAAATCCAGTGAAATCCTGACTTCGTGTTCTAGTAAATCAGGGCTTCATCTTTTTAATTGTAATTATCTGAGTATCCTTTTGGAATTTTTTTTTTCTTATTTTGTAAAGAGACCGTTCAGTTGGAGTTTAAAAACACTTGAATCTTGTAGTTTTCACTTGTTTTCTTTTCACTCCTCTGTGGAAGAAAGACTGTGTGTGCCTAATTCCTCGATCTTAGGAGGGTTTTTTTTCAAGTTTTCCCAACAGTCTCCCCTCACTTCTCAGCAAACTACCGAGCAAGAGTGCTCTGAACTTCATCCCTCATATTATCAAAGCATACTCTAAATTCTGTCAAAAATAATTGAAACATTTTTTAGAAAAACTACACTCTTTGAAGCGCTCCCCGGCGTCTTGTCTTGCTTTGATATTTTTACTTAAAAGGGGATATAATGAGCCAGTCACGAGTGGAAGTTAGGAAGTTCTAATGCACTTGCAGAGTTGCTTGGCTGGCTGGCTGCCGTTGTCTGGTTTCGTGTTTTTATCGTTCTGGTTTTTGAAGGCTTTCCGTTGTTCAGCGCGTAGCCGGCTTACTAATAGGTTCTGACAGACTCCCACAATATCCTTGCAGCTGAATTAGGCTCTGCCAGTCTGGACGGATGGGCGGCAGGATGGAGAAATTAACTGCTTGGCTTAGAGGGTAGAGGTCGGTGGGTCGTGCTCTACCTGGAAGCTGGTAACAGGCAGCACGCTGGTCTTTGCTGGAGGAGGGGATGGAGGGCACTCTCAACAAGTTTGCTGGGGGGGTGGAATCCATTGATACAGCAATGCTGTCCAGAGGCACCTAGACTGGCTGGAGGAACAGGCTGACAGGAAAAATAGTAAATTCAACAGGTACAAATGCAAAGCCCTCCACCTGGAAGAGGAGGAGCCCCTGCAGCAAGATCAGGAAGATCTCAGGGGGACTGACGGGGAGAGCAGCTCTCTCGAAAGGTCTTGGAGAGGTGTGGGTGGGCAGGGAGCTGGGCAGGAGCCAGCAGCACGCCTGGCAGCACAGGAGGCCACAGCATCCTGGGCTGTATGAGTGGGAACATGGCCAGGAGATCAAGGGAAGGGATTATCCTCTACTACTCAGCATGTTTCCATGCTGTGTCCAGTTTTGGCCCCCCTGGTAAAGGAGGAACATCAAAAACCTGGAGTGAGTTCAGTGAAGGACTGTTTGAGGCTTTGATATCTTTAGTGAAAGCAGAAATCCCTGAGAAGAACACTTGCATACATTTTATGGGCTGGTTGAATGACTCTTTTTGTAACTGGATGAACTATAAAGGGGGAAAAAAGGGCATTTAGTTTAAACTCCATTTTTGTGTTAATCCGTGCCCTTCCCTCTTCAGAACAGAGACATTTATGGATTCTAGTTCACATGAGAACTCTGAAGTAACAATAAATTAATTGAAGGAAAGCAAACTGATTGTATAACAGTATGAAAGCACCCACAAGCCATCCACCCGGACAGCTTGGCACCTTTCACCGTAGGTCTAAGGGCTGTGCTGGCAACCTAACCATCCAGTGTTCTCAGTTACTGCTTTGTGGGTTTTGTAGTCACTCTTCTCGTTTGTTTCATTTGGAGTCATGCTTATTCAGGAAATCTCTTCTGCATAGCTGGAAAATGGTTTAGATTAACGTATAAAATTGTCACTTGTCAGTGGGATGGAAATTTTAGCTTCTGTGGCAGAATTGTAATTTGTAGGAAGTGTCAGTCAGGCATATGACTGATACCAGGAAACAGTGTCTTCATGCTTGAGTTAGATGGTGATAATTTTCCCCAGAAAAAGCATCTGAGGGAGGGGGGCACACCTGTCGGGAAAATAAACGCATGAAGGGCTGTACTCCAGGCACTGATTTCCTTGTTTATTTGATTTTTTTTCCATTGACCTTTAAGAGCACAGGGCAATCCTTTTGATGACTGGGATTAGCTGAGGCAGCTTTCTAGGTCCCATTAGCTGATACAGGCAGGATCCACAGGGGCAGAAGCAGATGATGACTGCAGCGTTTTCTGCTGCTGAGGTGTTTGCAGAGGTAGAGCCATCCCCTGAAAGCTCCTGGCAACTCCTCGCCCGACTGGAGGAGGCGAGGGCCGGGCAGCACCTCGGCAGGGGTGCCCGTACCCAGCACCTCCGTGCTTCAGGCTGGGGTGACTGCTTCTTGGGTACAGCCGACTTCAGCCCTGCCTACGGGTGCGATGAGCAGCTTGTGACAGGTCAGAATGGCTTGTGAGGAGCAGCTCGAGGCCAGGGAGAGAAGCCTTGGAGAAAATGAGGCTTTGTAGCAAGTTTCCAACGTTGGAGAAATATTTTGCCTCCTTTGAGTTCTGTTCTCTTGAAAGCCATAGCTCGTGTAGAATCAAGGTTGCCTTGTATCTGGGTTATCGTGGCAAGCCCTGGCAGACTGCATCCAATTAGGAATTAGTGTTTTCTCTGTAGTCTGTTTTTCTTCTGTGCACAGCAGTGTGATTAGGAAGTAGGTGCAGTTACTAATGCAAAGGTACAATGTTATGGTGAAAGGAAAAATGCAGTGATATTTTAAGCCTGTCAGGACTCGGCGTTGCCTGTAAGAATTTGTATGTGGACGTGGGCAGCACGTGAGGGTCTATGGATGATACTTCTGTCTTTCTTAGACCTCCATTGGTGCTGGCTCTGTTCAGTGTTTTAGAAATTCATGAAACTACACTTGGGTTATGGAAAATAGAATTCTGAAGAGCTTTGTAAAAGAAGCAATATACCCATTTCTCTCCTGTTTTGCTAGTTTAGCCATCCTTAGTTCTGACAACAAACAGAAACCCCACATGTAGCAGTTTGCTTTTGCTTAGCCAAGCAACTTTTATTATACCTGGCAGAGCATGAAATTGTGCAGCAAAGTACTTGATGTTAACTCTCCATAACAGACACTGGAGAGCAAGCCCATGACACCTCTTCAGCTAGAGAGTATTTTGAGTTTCTTTGGAATAGGTCAGTGCAGCAGGCAGCTGCTAGCATTTAGCTTTGCCCAGTGACAGTTTCAATGGTTAACGGGACATTTCAGGCAAAATGAAAGAAAACCAGAGGCTGCAGTACTAAGAAAAAAAGTTTTATCAGTTTCCTGTGCTGTTTGGATACTGTCTCTGGGGTTAAAAATACCCTGAAGTAGCAAAACTATCAGAATATATTATGAGAAAGATAGGAGAGTTTTGTTGCCAGCGAGAGCTGCTGGCTTTTATTATTAGGATTAAATAGCATTTCTGCATCATACACAAAGTTACTAATAATTGCTCGTTATTCGGGACTGTAGTAAAGGAGCTGCTCCAAGGAACAGTCATCGTACACTACAGTGCAATGGATAACATAGATGTGCTGACTTAAAGGAAAATGCTTTTCTTACTACACACTGAGACTTCTAAAATCTCTAAGAAAAATATTTCAGCTTATTTACTGATGTTTTAATGGATATTTGGTGCATCAGTTCAGTTTTAAGGCTCCTTTTGGCAACTATCACAGCTCAGTTGCTTCTGTGTGAGATCAGTGACCTTGATGCAGGCACCAGAGTGAATTACTGTTCACTTGGTGGCTTTGCCTGGTTTGATAAAACACATTCTGCATTCGGACAGTAATCTTCATAATGGGCAATGCTTGTAATGAATTGCCTTATTGCAAAATATCATTAACATAACACTTTCCCTGGAAGACTGACATGGTGCCTGTCCCAGAATTCCTTATGCTCTTTCAGCATTTATCCATACAGATGCCATATTCTAGCTCTGTCTGTCTAGTGTGTGAAAGCTGGGACTTTTTTTACCCAGCAATATTTGTTGAAGCTTCCCCTGATGGGTAGAACAGCCCAGACCAGCAGCTTTTCTCACCACCCCCATCCTTTCCATCAGCAGCTCAGCCAGCAAATTCTTTTTTTTTTTTTACTGTAAGTAGAAAGCTGATGAGACCAGTTTAGAAAAATGGACAGAGAACTCTGAGAGGAAGGGCTCTGGTTTATATATTCCTCCTAAAAAGCATTTTTTTCTAAAGCATATTCTAGTGGTGGTACTTCAATAGCTAACACATCTTTTCATTCCGGAAGATGTTACTCGCCACTGAACAGTGTGATTCTTTTCTTTGTACACCCTCTGGCCAGTCAGCGACTCCTGGAGAGCAGAACAGGAGGGAAGGAGTTGTAAAGATATCCAGTCTAGTGCTTCTTTCACTGCAGGGGAAAGAGGAATTGCTGGAGACCCAGCATAGATAGGTATAAGCAAATTCAGTTGTCCCTGAACGTCTGTCCAAGCTGGCCTGTTCTGCTTGGTGTCCTGTTAGTAATTCATGGCAGTTGGCTCAGCTTCTTGGTGTCAGCGTCATCATCTTCTTCTGGCACATTCTGCTCTCTACAGAGAATATACCACACAGAATATACTGTGTGGTGGTGTTGAAACTCAGGCTGCCTTCACAGCTCCCGTGGATATGTACCTGATGTACATGCAGGATACTCTCCAAAGGATTTTTCCAGTCAATCGGAAGGCTGACAAACCCAGGATCTCACAGGCACATATGAACATCAGTCTATTTATATTTGTGTATGTATCAGCACACATATATGTGTACCTTGCCACTGGTGGTGTGGTGGCAACGTGCTGCAACATTCCAATTAACAGGATGACTTTTGTGTGTATTAGGTATGTACAACAGCAGAAGCATTGTTTTCTGGTAGCTTTTTCTGTCACAGTTCTTATCTCCCAGTTATCGATGGGACAGTGTTTTTAGGTGGTGTTATTTATACGGTTCCAAGAAATCTGCATCTTGCCTCAAGATAAATAGCTATGACACCATTTCAGTGCCTGCCTAATACAGTATTCTTGTCCTCTAGGATTTCAAATGTAGCTGCAAAGTGCTGAAACCTTCTTTTGTAACAGCCTGTGTTAAGTCTGCAGTAACAGCCTGTCAATATTGAACTAGTTCGGTAGCTTTTAAACTCTGAGAGTCAGGGGGATGTACATGCAATGTCTCATTTGTTTGTTTGTTTTGTGCTCAGCTGAGCTAGATGCTGAACACGCCCAGAAGGTTTTGGATATGGAGCACACCCAGCAGATGAAGCTGAAGGAACGTCAGAAGTTCTTTGAAGAAGCCTTCCAGCAGGACATGGAGCAGTACCTTTCTACAGGATACTTGCAGATAGCAGAGAGGCGAGGCAAGTTATAAAATACCTTCTGTGTAACCCCCAAACTCACAGCTTGGAGAATATTCTTGAAGGTTTGGTGTCAGCAGTGGGTTTAGTGCTTATAGGTGAAGCATTGCAGTGTCTGAGTTCTTCCTTGGTGGAACTGAAGCTTTGGATGAGCTCTTTGAACAAACTTTGGGTTCTAGGGGAATTAGACACCTTAGAAAATCAGTCAGATTCCCTGCTTGCTGTCTGAGGAAATGCAAAGCACTGAGGTACACCTGGGATGGCACTTTTCTTTGCAGCTGAAGAGTGCATCCATAGCTATAAATATAAGCATGGAGGTGGCCACATCTGTGCACTGGAGTTCCAAAGCATGGGATTGTCACCTGGCAGGAGGTGCCTCAGAAAAAAGTTCCAAGTGCAGACAAAAGATCAGTGTGGTGTTTCAGAACAGTTCCCAGGTGGCAGCTATTTCCACTCTCTGTGTAACATACAGAGAATGTGACTAGGACATGGGAGATCAGATTAAACTCTCTCCTTCTAATGAGGTGACTCAAGTCTGGCATCTCCTGACTAGTTAAAGCACAAGAATGTCATAGACTACAGACACTTTTGTGTGGGAGGTATCCATCTGTGGGGCCAAAATGCAGCAATTTTAGCACCAGAAAGCAAGCAAGCCGGAGATTATGTCACTCATGTAGAGACTCTGTCCCTGCTCCAGGACCAGTTCTGCTCTCATTTGTAATATGGGAGCAGGGATACAACCCAAGATCTCCATTCTGTGCATGGCTGCTGTACACACTCATCTGCAGGATGCTCTGGATCACTTGCTAGGGCAGTCTGCTGAGAAGTAGAATATGGATGTTTAAATTCCTCCTGTCTAGTAGGGAATTGAGTTCAGGTCTCCTGCTTTCTGTATATATATAGAGAGAGAGACAGTCCACTTAGGCTAAAAGTGGGCATTGCCACTGGCTAGTACTGGACACACAGCTCTGTCAGAGGGTTCAAGTGTGTACCTTGCTGAACTTCAGCTTTCCAGTACAATGCAGAACCCGCATATACCAAAGAAACTCTTCTAATGAAAGCTTTGATCCTGCAGTACATGTAAGACTATAGAGCTGTAGTATATTTGGAAAAAAACCCACCCAAAGGATAGGATTTCCTCTCAGTTCACAGATGAAGAAGCCTTTTAATGGTGTAACTGTTAAATTTAGATAAACTGTTCATTGTCATATTTGATGTTGTACATGCAGCAACCGGACTCAGATCTGAGTACCCCTGAACAAACTTGCTGCGTGTTCCTCCGTTGTGTTGTTCAGGGAAGAAGAGGCTCTTCCAAGTACCCATCAAGTATTTAATTCCCTTGTGAACTGTTGGTATTATATTGACAGCAATAAGTAATTTGCTTGTGAATTAACAATGTTCAGTGCCTGTGCTGAGAGCAGGTACTGGGCATCAGCCTGGGTTTTACGTAACAGTGCCATTCACCGGGCCGCTCGACGGAACGAGGAGGGAGAATGGCTGCTCTCAGTTAACATTCATCCTTATCTCTGAATTTTCCTGCCCCTTTGTGATGACGTTTCGTGCCTGTGTGTTTAAATGAGTATGTTCTTCTCTAAAGAGACTTCCAGTTGGGAGAACTGGAATGGAGCATTACAAAATGGAAAGCTGCAGTCTTTGCCCCTGAGCCCCCTCCTAGCATATTTCTGACAGTGCTGTTGCTATAAATACTGTTGCTAAATTATTTTGGTTTACAAAACCAGCAATGGACATGAGCTTGACAAGAAAGACTGCACAGAGTGCTCTTGGACTTGGGCTGAGGCTGCTGCTGAGCAGCTCCCAGCGGTGTGCTCCTTCCATATTTAATCCATATTAATTGTTACTAATGTGTACAATTATAGCAGCTATCGAAGCCTTTATAGGCAATACCATCATGTATCTGACTGACAGTTTACTCACTGCACTGTTTCACTACAGAACCCATTGGCAGTATGTCTTCCATGGAGGTGAATGTGGACATGCTGGAACAGATGGACCTCATGGACATGTCTGACCAAGAGGCACTCGATGTCTTCTTAAACTCAGGAGGCGAAGACAACAATATGCTTTCTCCCATGCTGGGTATGATACTTGTAATGACAGCGTGCTTAGAGACACAGTGAGAAATCACCAGTGTTGCTCTAATTTGTAGTGGCTGGTGTTAGAAAATGTTACACTTTACATAGACTGAATATTTTTCAGTAGCGGTTTTCAAAACATTACCATTCAGTTGCAGGGCAAGAGAGCTTGCTGCAAAACTGCTTGATATTTCTGGACTGTCTCTTTTTTCAGCTAGTTACTACAGCTTCTTGTTCTGCTCGTTATGGTGTCTGTGGTATCACCCTGGATGTGTTTAAACATCGCTTGGATGTGGTGCTGGGGGAGATGGTCTAGGGGTGAACTTGTAGAGTAGGGCTGATGGTTGGACACGATGATTCCAAGGGGCTTTTCCAACCTGAGTGCCTCTGATTCTATAGGTGATGTGTTACCTTCTTCTTTTAAGGTGCATTTTTCTCTCTCTAAAGTTAATAGAGGACATTTTAACAAACATCAACAGAAAGTCTGCGGTAGTTAGGTTTTTATGTCAGATACTACCTTGATTTGTCCATCATTTTGGCATTTTGCAGTAAATTTGCACTGGTTGTACAGTGTAAGATCTTCAGTGGGAGACACTCAGCCACATGGTTCAACACAGCAGTCTGTAGATCTGAAACATGACAACGTACTGGAAGCTTCTAAATAGTGATCCTGTTAGTGCAGCTCTTCCGTGTAGCTTTCTTCCTGCTGGTGTGTTAGTCAAATTGGATTAAATTAATCTTAATCCAAAATTTTGTTTATGTGTTCTGATGAACAAAACCAGATTTACGTTTTGGGCAAGTTGCAGCACGAGGCAGGATCTGTTTAAAGCAGGAAATTAGTAACACTGGATACTTTATCCACCAGGGAAGTGTGCTTTCTTAATTAAAAACTTCTGTTAGTACCAAAGTGCTTTCTCCTAAAAGAGCCAAAATAATTTTCCCTGGGGCGGATGACGAAGCTCCTTTAAATGTACTTATGATTTCTTTTGAAAACACAGGTTGAAATATTTTTATAAAGGTACTTAGAGTGAAGAGACTTTAAATCCTATCCTGTATTTTGGGATATGTGAAGAAAAAAAAAAGTTAATAATATCCTGGGGTCATTTTTCTCCTTCCCTATGTAAAGGTGATTATTACCTGCTGGGAAAATGAAAAGCTTACGGTAAGTAGTCAAAGCACACTTGACCACTAAAGGTTCCTGTGGTTTAGTGCAAACACTCAATTCAGATGGCTGCCTTTAGCCAGGCACCCAATTCACTCACTATTAAAGCTGATCATCGTTTGAGCATGCAAGTGATTACAGAGTCTAGGGCTGCTCTCCCCTCGTGGGGTCTGGGGCACATTCTGCACCAAGAAGCTGCAGTGTGACTGGGTTAGCTACGGAAGAGCAGAAACCAATGGGTGGGGTTGGTTTTGCCTGAATAGATGTAAAAATTTATTAATTCTTTATTTTGTGCTCTAATCTTAAATATTACAGTGTATATGTATAGATAGTGTGTATATATATTTATTACATATATGCACAGGCAGTGTAAGGTGACGTTCCAGCCCTGTCACCGTAACGCAGAGGCTGGGTAAGCTAGCAGCCAGGCTCACTCCTCTCCACTTACTACTACTTGTCAGCCTGGCCACTGTGGTTCCAGATGAGCCTTGTCCCCCCGAATCAGAGGGATTTTTGTGCTCGTTTTAAGGACCTGGCACCCTAGCACCCAGCCGAGTATGCAACAGGCTTCATTCTCAGAAAAATGAGATGGCTTAAAGATAACTCTGCATTTTGCCGTCAGTGGAGAACGGGGCTGATCAGAGCAAGGTTTGTTTCAGAGTTCTACTGAACACCACGGAACGTGGGCGAGTTATTTTAGTAACTGGTAAAAATGAAAACCAGCTCAAGACATGAGAACATTTTCAGACTGGTTTTGCTATGAATGTTGCCAGCTTATGGGCACTGGTTTTGCAACATTTCGTGATAGTTGCTCAGTGGACCCAAAGAATTTACTTTCCTCTACCACTCCAGAAATCTCTTCCTCCAAGGGAGAAACCCTTGTTGTAGGTATCGTAGGGAAGGGAGACAGGGCTTCATTTGGCAGATCACGTAGAGTGTTTATATGTTTCTTGATTTGTCCTTCTTATTTACTGCCTGGAAGTGTCCAGAGAATAAGAGGATCTAAGATCATTTTGAAAACTGAACTCTCCAACTGCCAGTGAACACCACTACACTGGACTTGCTTAGAAGTCTTTTTTGCATAGGATATGGAGGAAGCATAGACTTAAAATCCCATTCCTGTGAGCTTGAGCCATGATACAGCTTTACCAGAGGAATTCTTTCATGCTCTGGGCAAGAATTTCTTTTGCTTCCACATCTTGATTTTTAGTCGAAACTGGGGGTGACTGTTACTGCCTACCTCCTGGTTATTTTTTATTTCACTGAGGTTTGGGTTGTTCTTTTGGGACAGATTTCATCGGGAGGATTTTCCGACTGGTGTCAGTTCTCAGCACATGCTGAACTCTGAGAGGACTCTACTGAAGCCCGGGCTAGGAGGATTAAGTGCTCTTGGCCACCAGGAAAGCTGGACATCAGCTGTGGCCCTGCACAGAGTCAGGATTTAATGCTCCCGCAATCTCGCCTTGCTCGCTCTCAAGCGTTAGCGATACTAGAACCAGTGAGAGACACACACCATCAGAAACAGATTAAAACCAGCCTGTGGCTTGTATTTGAGACCAAGTTTAGCAAAGCCAAAAGGCTTTGTGGGGTTTAAGTTGTTTTGTTTTTTTTTAAATGGTGTTTTGTAAAAGAAGCCAAACAGCCTGAATGCAGCTCATTGCCCAGCACTGAGCTTGCTTGAGACAGTGATGTCGCAATTCGCTTGCTGAGCCACAGCTTGATTTTTGTTCTTTTTTGTTTTCCCCACAACAAGGGCCCGACTCCACCACCTACGTGAACGAGATAAGCCTTCAGGTCCCGAGCCAGGCTGAGCTGCGCCAGAAACTGTCCTCGCTGTCATCAACCTGCACCGATTCTGCCAGCCAAGACGCGAGCGAAGGGGAGTCCCCAGTTGTTCAGTCTGATGAAGAGGAAGTTCAAGTGGACACTGCTCTTGCTGCTGTAACTGAAAGAAAGGCTGCTTCAGACGTTAGCGATGAAAGTGACTCTCAAACTATTTGAATCTTAACCCCCATATCCTTTAAGAATGACTTCTGAATGAATGAACACGTGAATGAAGAGCTTGCCTGTGTAACCATTTCCTAACCAAGCAGAACAGCCAGATCTTTTTACTCACTCATACCAACTTTTTACAGAATTGCCAGTCGTGTGGAGGTTGGTTTTTTACAAAATGCCTAAAGCACACACACTTTAACAGTAGTCTTGGGGCTCAGGGGAGCAGTAAAACTGTTGTATATACTATGTATAAGACAATTAAAGGGGAAAGATACCAGTTACTTTGACCACTAACCTTTAAATGGCTGAAATTACTTAGACTGGATGTGTAATACTGAACCCAAATTGTTCCTTGCATGTTTCCAGCTGCTGCAACTGAAGATTTAGGATCCAAACCAAAATGAAAAGTTATTTTCTACTCTTTACTACCTACTGTCTGCCTACTGCCTTTGTCTACTAATGCAGCAGTGTCGACTCTCTCACACTTCTTATCCAGGACCAACTTAGTTATCGTAGGTGTTAAGGAAAAAAAAAAAGAAACTGAAAAGGAGGAGAGATGCATACTGAAATGTTACACTCCTCGTGGAGCAGATATCTTAGCATTGTATAAACTTACTCCTCTTTCAAGATAAAATAAAGTCTTTCTATCCCAACCATGTCTTTTACTTGCTTACCCAAATATTTGACCCATGACGGTGAACAGAGGAGACTAATTCAGCAATCAGGGAAAAAAAAAAGTGGTTATTTATACTGAGCACCAGTGTAATTTACTTTTCCCCAGTACCATCTGTTTGACTACACTGATGCAAGCCAGCAATTTAAAGGAAATAAACCTGAATGAATTATAAATTAAGTGCATACATTTTATAAACCCCAGGACCTATAGTTGTCAGCTTACTGCCATATTTTTCTGTACTCGTTTCCCCCCCCCCCCCCTCTAAAACTGAGGTCTGACCATGTCTAACAGCTGTTTCTTGTCAAGTCTCACACTCTATTTGCAGGGATCTGCTCTCCTTTGAGAAGGCTCCTGGCTCCTGCTCTTCATGCACGGAGGGAAGGAATGTAATCAGAAACAGTGTAAGTAAAAGGCCGAGCTGTGGTGTCGATCCCTTCCAAAGCCCTGCCCTGGCAAAGCTCACAGCTGGGAAGGTGGCACCTCGTGCTGCTCTCCAGCTGGGAAGTGGCCAGTTTCCCTAAGGCTTCACTCCAGCTCCTGGTACCTCACCAAGTGTTTCCTGACCCCTCTCTCTGGGAAACAAAAGCTAGAAGCTCACTACTTACAATTAGGTATTTACTATTTAACGAGGCATCCATCTGTTGAAAGAAGTTTTTCTTGAAGGAGCTGACTTTATTCCTTTCCAGAAGACAGACAAAATGTCCAAAAAAGTTTTGTTTTTTTATTAAACCTCGTAGTACAAACCTGGAAAGTAAACAAAAAACTGGCAATAAACAACATGAAGTCTTTCCTTACAAGGAAAGAGAGCAGAGCAGCGCTAATAAATTAAATGTCAAACTGTAAGCCATAGTCAGAAGTTTACTGTCAAGAGGGAAAAGTACACAGCAAGGCCATAAAAACCAGACAACCACATTTGAAAACACTTGACTCTGTTTATGTTATTGTTAAATATTCCAAAACAGTTCAGTCTTCTGCAACAACAACCAACAAATTGTATTATAGGACTTTCCTGACAGTCACCACTGGCAAGCTCAGTGCAATATGGGTAGCTACGGTATTGTTGAATTCAATTACGAAACAAAACAGGTTGTGAAAACATTTTCCCTTTTTTATTCCACACATACTGTACACGCAACCAGAAAAGGGCAACAGCTACTCCATTATTATTTTTTGTTGTTGTTCAGTGATGTAAGCAGCACTTATAAATGTTACAAGAAAAACCCTGTAAGCATCCAATCCAACCGATGAAGAAAGTGAAACGTAAGGCTTTTCTTCATCTCGTCTCTTCGCCGTCCCTCCCCCCACCCCAAGAAAAGGCTCAAGTATTTAAAAAAATTTACAGGCATATGTACAAAAGGTGGTTTTTTTTTTTTTTTTTTCTTTTTTTTTTTTCTCTGTTTTTTTTTTGTTTGGTTTTTTTTTTTTGTTTTGTTACAACATGAAGAGAAAAATTAGACAAGATGAAAGCAAATGCATTTTCACATTCAAAAGAAATATGCAGACCTGCTAGTGGCTCTAAATGTGATCATATAATGAAACAAATTCGAAACAAAAATTAATGCTCGACTGTGTAAAGGTGTGGAAAACAGCAGTGGAATGGAAATGGAATGTTAGAAAGATTGCACGTCTATGACAAAAGAAGCACTTATGGCTTCAATCACTTTTTTCTTTTTTTTTTTCTTTTTTTTCTTCTTTTTTTTTTTTTTTAAAGGATGCTATTGAAGGGTTTTTGATAAAGTAGCCAACAGCACCAAAAAATAACAGAATGGATTTCCTAATGAAATCAGGCACAGTTTTCCCACATGACTCCTCAAGGCAGGCAGTCTTTTTTCCGCCTTTTTTTTTTCTTCTTTATTTTTTTTTCTTTTTCTTTTTTTTTTCTTTTTTTTTTTTCTTTTTTTTCTTTTATATTTTTTTTTTTTTATTTTTCCCCCTCAAAACAGATGCATAGTGATGTGCTGGTAAAAGAGAACATACTCCAAATCTCCTCCTTTTGCCTACAGTTAGGAAACAAAGTCCGTCTTCAGCTGCCAAAACCTCCCAAAGAAAGCGTGTATTCTCCAATTTAAAAAATTACAAAACTCATCTTGCCGTGACAGAATAAAAGACAGCCAAAGTAAAGCAATTTCTTTCAAGTTTTTGTCTCCTATCCCTTTTCTCTCTAGAAAAATCTGCTCACATGACTGGAGAACAAATTATAAAACACATCAAACTTTAACCTATTCAAAAAATGGGTTAAAAGCCTTTTTTTTTGTTTTGTTTTTTTTCACAGTTACCAAAAAGGCTTTTTCTTTTTTCAGCCATCGGGACATTACAAATGAGTATTTTATCAGCCCCTCGCCGTTTAAAACAGTGACCGTACGGCAGTTTAAAAAAATCAGCCTGCTGGATCTATCTAGTCTAAGTACAAAAAAAAAAAAACTTCAACAGTTTAATGCTAAAACAAAATTAGTTCTCTAAAACCAGAAGAAAATCTTCTTTAGAGCTAGTGCAAAGACAGCTTGTATTCTACAGCAAGTACTCCAAACTATGGTATAATAATTACAAAAAATATATATAAATTGACAAAATGAGAGTGTTGGCATCTTCAGGATTAACTTGAAGCACTTTTGGATGAAGTGGAGGATGAAAGCCTGGATGATGGCACGTCGACTGTCGCTCTCTTCCGAGGTCCTCTTTTTGGTGTAGGCTTGCTGATACAGTTCTCAATGCTGCCGTTTTTCCCAGATACTTTTCCACAGATTTGATTGACTAGGCTGATGATTTGTTCCTGTTCAGGAAGCGGGAAGAACAAAACACAAATTAGCACTTGTGCTTTCTCCAGTCGCTTCTGATGGGCAGAGATAAAGCGAGTGCTGCCTTTTCCAACTGAACACACCCAACGGAGTCAAAAAACCAACTCTCTATTTGCAAACTGTGCAGAAGCTTCTCTCATATTCTACTTATTCACAGCCAGGAGTCTTGTGGTGAGTTCTGTGTACCAGGCCAAATCCTGCCCTTGCTGAAGCCACCTCCACCCTTAAAGGCAGTAATCAGAACTAGAAACATCTGAGCTCTGGCCACTAAGCAAGAATAAAGCAGCTGGGCTGCAAGGTTCCTTCACTAGGGTCAGAAATGTTCTTCACCTGTAATTTAAAACCCACTGCTAAGCAGAGTTATAAATGCCATGGATTTAAATCCACGCTAACGTTGCTTCTAATTTACTGTTTCTTTAAGAAAAAGATTCCACTTTTTTTCCTTTGCACGTCATTGTCGTTGGTTACAGGGTGCTGCTTTCCTTTAATGCTTTCTAGGGGCTGTGGGTGTCCGGGTCTCTGGGCCCAGGCTCAGAGAAAGGCTGGACTGTGGCCACGCAGAGAAAGGGCCACAGGGCCCTGGCACAGTGCTCAGCCGGGGACACAAGTCCTTGGACTGTGCAGTGAAGTCTCAGCTGCATCGCCGCTCCCAATGCCACTGCCTCAGGGCTGTGCTGGGGGAGGGTTTCTGAACTCTCTGTCCCGTCCTAGTGAGAATGTTCAGAAATTATTTTTGTGCAGCATGGAAACAGCTTCTTAATGAAGTCAACCTATCAGATACATGGATTGAACAAATGGCACTTGACACACAGGTGTTCTCTCTCTTCCCATTCACAGCCCTCAAACCAAATTCTGCACTAGTAACCAGGCCTGCAGGTCCTGTCTTTCTGGAACATAGTAACTTTGGGACGGCTTTTTACAGGTGACAAAAATCATCCTCATCTTCCCCCAGTATTGAAGGAGAGGTTTTCTTGCCTTCCCAGTGCAGCCTAAAATATCTACTCTCTAATTATAAAAAAACATATAAAAATAATTCTTCTGTGTGATTCTGCTGGAAAGAGTGGCTTTGAAAACCTTCACAGAATTAACAGATCTGTGAAAACACACGATGCAAGTGATGGAATAATCTCAGGAATAAGAGAAATACATCAAAATTTCTTGAATATCTTCCTGAAACTCTTTGCTGCTTATCACATTACAAAGGCAGCTTGACTGTTGTCTGGGCCTCATAGGTTGTACTTGTTTATATCTACAGCACCTGACAGCAGAAAAGAATCTTCAATTAAAAATGAGCAAAGCCGCAAGGGCATGATCCGCCTCAGGCTTCCTCTGCCCTCTTGGGTTTTTTCTCTATGCACATATAGCAGGATCTGCTGAGAAGCCCATCTCAAAAAGCTACCTCTACCAGCACCGACCTCTAAGAGCTGATTTTGTCATTTCTTCCACTGCTTCGCTATCCCCAGTCGGAGCAAACGGTCTCTCTGCCCCCGTCCCCTCACGCCGTGGAGAAAGGGAGCTGGCTGGAGAGGTGACGGGGCGAGAGCTGACCCGACTGCAGGGCAGGGTCAGCCCCAGACACAGCCACAGACCTGAACCCAGCTGAGTTCTGCGTCCGGTCATCATCACATTCGTGTGGGCATCTCATCTGCAAGTACTCTGCAAGTTTGCCTTAAAGAAGGTTCAGGCTGGACTGGAGCAAGTCAGCGTGACCTTTCAGTTACCAACTGAGAAAAGGGATCCTAAAGCACTGAAGTTACTGTAAGTTAACCAGCCAAAGCAGTTCCACAGCACCCCAAAGCACTGGATGGCTTCTCTGTCCGGTCACACATGATCATGCAGCTTATGCTTCAGGTTTGATCTCTGTAATCAACGTTTCCCTCTATTTCTTTTACTTCCCCCACCAGAAAAACCCAAGCACAGTCTCCTGAGGTCTCGGTAGGACAAAGGCAGGGTTCCACCTACTCCCAAGCTGTGCCTGTCACAGCTCAGCAGCATCCCAGAGCCGTCTCGTACAGACCTCATCATAACGGTACATCATTTTCAGTCCCCGACAAGACTTCTGTTTTTCCACATGCCGCAGGGCACACTCCAAGCAGAAGACGACGTTTTCATTCTCCTGTACCACCTACAGAAAAATGCGGCGTGGGGGGACAGGAGATGACAAGCTTAGTAAACTCCAAATCGTAGCCACGGTGTATACACAGACAATATACAGTTATTGTCTGAATTGTTACACCTCTGGTTTACTCCGAGTTAGCAGGAGGAGGCGTAAACACGAGCATCATACATTGTGGAATGATTCAGAAGGTGTAAGGAGAAGAAAGTACATATCCTCTTTGGAGTGATAATGTTGGCAAACAGATGTAACTTAACAAAAAACAACACATCCACCAATAGTACTGAAGGTCAAAGCTAAATAATGATATATACATAAAGCTTTATCTTATATCTAATATGTATGTATATTTCCAGTTTAAATGCTGTCTTGAATAAGGATAAAAATCAGCAGCTTGGCCACAGGATTCCTCAGCTGCTGGCTCCTTCAGCAGAGGTCATATTTGCTTAGCTGGCTCCTGGCCAAGCCTGCACATCCAGCATGGAATCCGACAACCTCGTTGGCTTTTTGTCCCTTATTACTGTTCACGGCGAGAAGGAAAAGTCCTCCCCTCAATCACACTTACTCCAGAGCAAGCAGACCAGAAATGAGGTGGTTTGGTTGGTTGGTCTGTGAAATAAACTCAAAAGTTACTTCAAACTAGTCCTGCTTAAACAGTGGTCTAAAGACACACAAACCGAGTGTATCTGTCCTAGGGAGGGCGACAGCTACAGCTGATCATTTAACAGTTCTGCTGTATTTCCAACGAAAACCTACAGTTCTAACCAAGAAATCCTGAAAGATGACAGAAAAAAGGGCTGAACGTGGGCTCAGAGGCACTGTATTATGTTTATTTAAATATCTGATCTTGGAATTAAGTGGCAAGTAAGGTTATGGGAGGAGCTTTTGGTATTTTTCATGAAAATGACTGTATTTTTAGGTGCCCTGCACACAGCTGAACATGTCACCGCAGTGGTGAGCACACCTTCAAAGGCCTGTAGGCAATTACTGCTTCAAAAAAAGAGAGAGAGAAAGTTTATGGGCCTGACTTCTCTTTGTGAACAGACAGGCTGGCAAACAGCAGCCGTGCCTGACGGGCGGGATACACCTACCCTGCAGTTTGGCTGGCGGGGAACCCGTGGCAGCACGGGCTGCAGCTACACGCCCGAGACTCGGGGCAGGGATGGGAGCTGCTGGCTCATCCCGAGAGCTGTCCTGCCCGTGACTTGCTGCTGCTGGCAACCCCCAGGGAGCTTTGCTGCCCCTCCAAGGGGGATGGTGACATGCTCAGGGGTGTCCGAGCACGGCCGAGCGACGAGTTTGTCCCATCCTCCCGGGGCAGGGAAGCTCGCTGACACGGACTTGTCTTCCGTCACCGCTGCCCAGGGCGATAAACGTTGTGACACAAAGAGCACCGACAGCTCCGTGCCTCGCCTGCAGCGCATGAGGTGACTGCCTAGTCCCGGGCTGTCTCCCCAACACTCACGGCCCTGCACAGCCCGTTAGAGTGGGGGGACAGTCCCCCAGCGGTGGCAGAGGATTTTACTCACCATGGAAAGATAGCACAGGTGCTGGCAAATCTGACACCTCCTCTCCGACGTTTCTAACTGCAACCACTTTCGAGGCTTTTTCTTTCCATCCATCCCCGTGCTGCTGCTGTCGTGGCTGCCGTAGCGCGCAGAAGAATGGAGACCCGCCTCGTAAAGCTGCCGCCGCTGCCTCAGCTCCGTGTCCCTGTGAACGTTTCATGCAGTTAGACGCCGGCACCGGCTCCCAGCGCCGCAAAGACGCGCACGAACACCCCTGTACCGCGGCCGCCACGGAAACCTGAGCTCCACACAGCAAAACCCTGAGCGGTGGTGGAGGTTGGTGCCGTTCCCTACGTGCGGCGAGACAGCCAGCGCCACCGAAACGCTGCCTAACTGCAAAAGCTGTGTCTGGGTTTGAACAGGGACCGCTGTATCAAGCCAGTGGTTCTCAAACTGCTCCACAGAGAGCTGGGGACTGCCGAGTGCTTCCTGCAGGTTGATGGTTGCTCGGGGCCTTGTGGAGTCGGGAGATGTGGCTAACAGGACTGTCATTCCTGAAGTTGCCAAAAGCCACCTTGAGGAGGAGGAGCCGTTGCTGTCAGGAGTAACTCAGCCACCTTCATCAGGAGGCAGAGATGAACCAAGAACCAAAGATCTGCTGCCATAAGGTGCTTCAGGCAGGAAAGGGGGAGCAGGGCAAGTGATTGTGCCAAAAGATGAAGATCTTGCTGGACGCCCAGGGGAAAAAAAAAACCAGGAGATGTCAAATAAGAATAAAGTGTAAGCCCTTCAGCCACCCTTCACCCACGGTGGACAATACTTCCCATGCTGACCAGTGCAGCACTGGGAGAGCAGGTCGGATTGGAGCCGAGTGGAAGACAGCAATTGTGGAGTGAGCAGAGCAGATGGAAGGGGAGGATGAAAAAGCTCACCACCAGACACAGCTGAAGACGGGTGGGGAGCCAAGCTAAGCAAATGGCACAGGCAAACTGAGCAACCAAGGCAGATCAGGACAGGAGGCAGTAAAAGAACACAGAACAAACAAGCAAAACAAAACAAGGGGAAAAAAAAATATGGTGCAGTGTTCCACTTTGGTTGGGGTTTTTTTCAGATTCTGTTGTTTGTGATTTTGCTTTACAAGCAGCCACAGGAAGGACCGACCGATATCCTCCAGGGAATTCCAACCTAAGCGTAAGAACAAGTTTGAGAACCACTCTGATAGAGGTCGATGTGATGGTCTAAGAGCAGGCACCAACATTTCTGTTTCACCTGTCACACTTGCAGACTTTTCCTCTTCAAGGAGAAAAAAAAAAAGGGGAAAAAAAAAGAAAAAAAGAAAAAAAAGGCACTTGGAAGTGATTATTGCCACCAGCACAGGGGAACCAGCTGCAGGTAAAGCAGTCAGCACACCTCTGAACACTAAACACATGGGCTGTTTTCCCCTTCAATATGTCACTGGAAATTTTCCAAATGAACATGCTAGTTAGTTAAATACAGTTTGTAGATTCCATTCATCAAAACTTTCTTGACATCTCGAGTACCAGTTGTCACAAACTTGAAAGATAGGTAGCAACTACATGGTAGGGAACAAAAGAGAAGATCATTACACAGGAAGCCAGGCAACATTATATATTCTCTTTTTTTTACCTATCTTGTTTTAGGGAAACCCTAAACATGTCTCCTTAATACTGAAGAGAAAAAAGGAGCTTGAAGGTTTCCTTTCTTTAAAACATTCAAGTTCTAATGCAAGATGCATTAGCCACCGATGCAGAAGCTGCCCACTTACTCAGAGGTGAAAATCAAGACAACTTTCTGCCTACAAAGTACTTTCTACGACTGCAGCACAACAATCTTGGTGCTGAAGACAAGGGTTCCTGGTGCAAACCCCACTGCAGAGGTGGACTGACAGTGGGCACCGATGCCAAGAGGCAGAAAAACTGAAGAAGGGTGTTTAACTGCTTGGCACCGCGCAGCTCACCTAATGCATCAGGAAACCCTCATTCTTAGCACCAAGAATCAACAAAATAAAAACACAAGGCCAGTTGTAGTTTTAACTCTTTGACAGCACCCAAATTCTCAGCATAAGCCACCCTAACCAGGGGCACTCTCACGTCAGATACAGCCAAGGAACCCGCTTCTCCCAGGCGTGGCTGTCTCCGAGTAGGCTGCCTGGGTTTGCCTGGGTTAAGTAGGTGAAAGACATGCGTCTGAAAGGGTTACTTACATCAGCCACCTCTGGAGTCTGACAATGAAAACAAAACAGGTAGGACAAGCCCCCAATTCGTTACCTGAGCTCTCCAAGAAGTGATGATATCGTACTCAGAGTCGGTCCGTTTTCCCTTTTCGCTTCTGCCGTTGCAATCTGATACAGCAGCTTTTCCATCGAAAACGGTTTGGCGATGCGTCGTCTCTTCATCTCCTGCCGCAGAAATTGCCAGATTAGTTCACGAGCAAATTGGAAAATAAAAAGTCATTTAGAATTAATTAGACGTAGGAAAAACCATCCCTTTAAAGCAACCAAACTAAAAGCTTTCTAACAAAGCAAAATAAAAGTATTTCTGTTCCTAACTTAAATCCAGCACCTCGCTTCACTCCCAAGGAACTGCTGGTTCTGAGTCAGTCCTCTCAGCAGACAGGCAGGTACCCAAGTGCTTTGCTGAACGGGGGTCTTCCTGTTGGAAGGACTGAGAGAGAAGATTTTCCGCGTGTGCTTTAGGTGAACGATGCCACAGAACAACACTGGAAAGCCTCAACCCAACGGGTGCTGGGCACAGTGAGCTGCTTTCTCAGAGGATTATCTAACACTGCATTGTCTGCATCTACAAAGAGAGTGAAGCCAAATGCCAGTATTCCAGTGCCACCACATTTCAGGCACACCCTTCTTTCAGAAAAGAAAATTAAACTTGATCAGAGGGGGGAAGAAATTAAAGGCAAGAATAGGAGAGAGATGACAAAAATGAGAAGAAGGAGGATGCCCAGGCACAGGTTAGCACACAGACCACTTGGTTCCACTTAAGTGGAGGAACCAGTAACACCTGAAAATTCCTTCCCTAAGAATTCTTTCCCTGCAGAGGCCCAAAGGAGTAACCCAATCCCATAAGGTCAGTACTACACCATCTGCAGCCTCAGCCACCCAGGGCGATTCCTCCTTCTCCCTGAAGCCCAGGACTGTATCAGTTTGCATCTTTTCCAGCAAGATCTGGTAGGTTCTCAGGAATTAAAGAGAACAAGCAGCTAAACAGGCAGACATCAAGGAAAAGAGACAACAGGCACAAAATGAATCTTTAACCTCAAGTGTTTTTCACCTTGTTTTGTAACCCTCACTACAAGCTCTCGGTATTTCTTTTATCAGAACCAACAGATCTTGAAATTAATTGTTTTTAATTGCACAGTTGCATGCATTGAAGTGATTGTATCATAAAATGGATTAGTAACCTTTGCTGACCAAAAAGCATTCCAAAGAGGGTGACAGACAAGCAAAGCATTCTTCAGAAGGTTCTGCTGGATCCTGCCTGGGCTTGGAACAGCTGCACTTTAGGGGCGGTACGAGGTTTGTCCCGTGTTGGATTTGCTTTGCATGCTGTCAGGCTGCACAACAACAGCTCTCTGTCCCAACCAAAAGCCTGTGCAGGCAGCACCACAGCCAGGGTAGAAGGCCAAGTGCTGGAGGAGAAAATCGAGGTTGGCTCCTGCTGGCTGGCAGCTCAGGGACCTCCCGAGCCTGAGCCGGGCCCGTGCTGCGAGCACCACAACTCATGGGATCTGTGCATTTGTCTGAATGAATCCATACGCATTTTTCTCTGCCACACAGGACTGCAATACACAGATAAGTGTGTATTTTAAACCAGACTTTTTAAAACAAGACTTTTGTTTGCTTTTGACCTGCTGCCTCATCATTTCTATTAAGGATGTGTTTTTCAAAGTTATGAGAGACAGAGAACATAAACAGACCGATTATCATCCCCCCACCACTGTGGGTCTTACTACTGGATACCTCTCTTGGTCATCAATTTTCCAGGCTGAATAGTCCTCTTACATTTAATACAGAGGCTCATTCATAGCTTTAATCATCAATCTCCACTGTGCCTTTCCTAGTTCACATCTAATTCCTTCTGCAATCAGTTTGCTGAAGTACTCGAGCCATGGCCACACAAGAGCCTAGACCCCAGCAATGGTTCTGCTTTGGTCTCTCCGGGCAATTCCTTGCATTCAAGATTTTTTTTTAAACTCTCCAGAGCACTTGGCTGGCAGCCCCACAGGAATCCCAAGACCTCTTTCCTCAGTAGCCAGAGCTCGTTCAGAGCCATCACCGTGTCTGTCAAATGAGGATTATTTTCTATCCTGAGTCATTTAAAATGTACCAATCCGTTTGCTCATTATCACGAGATCTTTCCGTAACGCCTCGCAGCGTTCAGTTTTGCTGTCATTACCATTAACACGTCGGTCTAAAGGATCACTTCTGCTATCCACTTCCCTTTCTAGGTTCTTTACGGATTTGTTGATTTTGTCTTAGTACAAATTCCCAAGGAGCACAGGAAGAGACCTCACCCCACAATGAAAGCTGACCATGCGTTCCCATCTGCAGCATCTTTCAATCAGTTCTTTTTCAGCATGTAGATGTTCCCTCTCGACTCCTGGCAGGTTAACTTCTTGAAGAGCCTTTTCTGAGGAACCTCGCCCAAAGTCTTCCAGAAATGCTCACAGTCTCTGTCAACTGGATCTCCTTTGTCCATCCATCCTTCCAAAAGTTTCCAGGTCTGGGTGCCAAGACCTTGCTTCAAAAGCCACGTAAACTGCCCTGCTCTCATTCTTTTCTACTTTGCTTTTGATGTTTTGGTTTTTTTTTCCTTTAGGAAGCTGTTCTTCAACATCTCTTTTTGGTCTGCATGCCTATGTACATCTTGCCAGAGCACTGTTTTATTTACATTTTCATCTCCTGGACACAAAAGGGAGTTTTGGTCTCATTTCAAACAAGCTCCTTTCTCCTGGTTCAGCCACGCCAAGTTTAGCGGGGATTTGCCTTTGAAATTCTTTTGCTAGGCAATGCACAGGTCACGAGCCTCTACCTTGGCGTCTTTATTTCTATGCTGCACACAACCACTTAACCCTTCTTTCTGCATTTGTCACTTAAAAAGCTTCCTAAGCTTCCTTGGTTTTCTGTGAGGCTCTCTTTTGAAATGAAACACCACGGGAGTGGGTATTTTGCTTTTTACTGCTCTTTCAAAGTTCTGAATCTCTGCTCACCGTCACGGCGCAGCTCTTCCGTAAAGATGTTTGGAACTGGGCTCAGCATTGCTGAGAAGTGAGACCACGGTTTCTTCTTCTCACATGGATTTCCTGAGCAGCTGCTCCCTGAAGCCATTTGGCTTCTGGCGCCACACACCAACACAAGCACTACCCTAGGCAGGGGGAGGATGCCAGCATTCCCCATCATCATCATCATCTGTCCTGTCCTCGCAGCTTCTCTCAGCTCCGTCGGCACGGCCCGGGCTGTGCCTACACCCGTCCAGCACAGTGAAGCAGGAGCAGGGGTGGGCAGAGCACTGGAGCACTGCAGTTGATGCTGAGGAACCCAACACCTTCGGGACATGTGTGAGTGAAGGACTTCAGAGCAGCCTAGCCTGGTCCTGTGGCCACAGCGGCACCGGTGCTGGGAGGACATGGGGCGCACTTCTGGAGTGCTTCTTCCTATCTGGGGTCATCTGACAGCAACCCAGTCTGCTCAGGCTAAGAGAGCTCCCTGACAAGAACCAAGAGTGGTAATTGTGTGGTGTTTTAAAGGCACATTCCTCACCCAGACTAAAACTTAAGGGGGTCACATTACAAATGAAGCCTCTACCAGCAGGAGCACAGTGCAGATACTATTCAGGACAGGAGCGTTAGCCTGCAGGGGCTCTGGCACTGGTGGCAGAGTTAAACCTGGCTTATTTGCCTGTAAGCTCTCTCCTGTGAGCAGCAGTGCTGCTCGGACTAGATGACCAACCCCATCTTTCCAATGCACTTTTTCCTCTTTCATTACAGTACTGGCTGAGTCTCTTCTTTCCACTGAGTTTATGGTAGGCCCTATTCCACCAAAGCCCTCCTTTGAACCAGACATTCCTTCTTATTTCCAACCCTCTAGACCAGAGTGCATTCATTTAGTCCAATATTCTCTTCTCTCGTTTCCTAAATGAGTCTTCACTGACACTGCCTGCCCAGTGCCTTATTCGAGGATACGGAGCTACCCACTCCAAACACAAACTCACAACCTCAGCCAGCACACCAGTAAACCTTCTCCTCACCCTTCATTTCAAACTCCAAGAGCTCTCAGGGTGTTTTTTTCAAAGCCAGCAGCCTGATTCCACGTATGGTTTAGACAAAACCTGTCTGTCCCTTTACAAAACGCTTTATAGAAACTCTTTTGTCCCAACTCCTTATAAACTGAAAGCAATGCAATTTCAGATGCAGAGTTTCATTGTGCTGTATATTAAAGGAGACTGAGCATTCCATTCAATACAGAAACGAAACAACAGCGTTTAGTAATATAAAGAGAGTCACTATAGAAAAAAATCAGGTGACAGTATCACAGAATGAAAAGAACGTTAACGTATGGAACGGCTGCACGCTGCCAACGTTGCTGGCGAGAAGGGACAGCCAGGAAGGTGCAGCTGCAGGTCAGAGAGTTCAGCAACAGTCCCAACGGGGAATCCTGCTCGTGACACACAACACCTCATGACCTCTGAAAAGCAAAATCCCAGCCAGCCTCTGAAAACAGCAACGTGCCTTGTCAAAGTGAAGGGACAGGGAAGAATTCCCAAAATTTTCAGCACCCAGGATAGTTTGAGGAGACAAGAGGGGGAAGGAAGAACATTTAAAAAAAAAAAAAAAAGGAGGAAAAGAACAATGCAGGAGGTGTTTCCAGAGTTAGTTTGGTATGAACACGTAGCAGTGGTTCGTGTAAAGTCTGTGAGAGTTGGGACTCTGGTTTCCAAGGTAGGTTATCATAGATGGGAACCGGGTGGATTTTCAGTCAGCTTACATTTACCCAGTGCAAAGCTCTTAAAAATTAATCAAAAGAAACTGTTCTTCAGAATCTGAGGCACCAAGAAGAGCTTTTTAATTGCTGCATAGTGATTTCTGTCTCTTACAGGAGTGGCATTTACACAATGGCAAACAAGTGTTCAGCAGAGCAATATATACAGCATATGGAGTTCATAAAATCGTGTACCTTCAGACAGAAAAGATTAGCTCAGGATTCTCATTCCTTACCTACACACATATACAATTCCCACCTTCCCCCAAAATAAATCTGTAATAAAATAACCTTTTATTTCAAACTAAGTTCATATACAGTTAGTATAACCAAGCTGGAAGAATTCCATTAACCCTAAAGAACCAAACCCTAACTGTGGACATATTACATTTAATTATTCACTTGGTCTGAAGCTGTAACTGATAATTTACTAGTGTCTTAGCTATAAAACACTACCAAAATAGCCTCTGTAACCCACAGGGTATTTGAGGAGGTCGGGAACACAATTCATCACATATATTCTTTGTCCAAGAACACAGAAATGTAGCCAAACCCTTGCTGACTGGGCAGTTCACCTGATTGTTCTGCAGGCAAACAGCCTCAGCTGTGGGAGAAGGGAACGGGAAGGGGTTTTTATTTACAGCTCAGTATGGAGGGGCTGGTCAGTGAACCTAAGGATTTTCAAGTCGCTTAGAATTGAAATTGCCCTGATCAACAGCTTTTCCTGAATGAAGGGGCAGAGAAGGACGAGCGATGCAGCTGAGTATTAACTGACTCTGCCTATCACAGGAGCTAACAAGCACAGTTATTCAGATATTTGCACCTGAGATTCTAATGGTTCTAGAAAACATCACTTAAAACCCCAAAATTCGTAAGCATAATACAATAAATTATCATTAGCTCTGGAGGGATTTCTGAAAAGCTTCCTTGCAAACTGGTCTGCAGGCATAGCAACCTTCTGAATTTTTCACATATACAGAAGTTTTCAGTCGTCAATTAACAACTCAGTTGCTTTTCTGAAAACACTGGATCATCTTAGGCCTTGCAGAGCTTTTTTGTCTTTAACAGTCCACAAAAACAGATGTAGCTGTACTAGTGTCACAAGGCTACCCATCCTGGAATGTCTGGTTTGCTGTCGGGTTAGATGGCAGGGCTGTGAATCCATTTTAACTCCTTTTCTCAACTTACCTTGGCTGTTTTAAACCCCATACTTGTCCACTGGGTGGTAGCAAAGTGCACCGATTCAGACACACTATAGCCACAACACACTTTAGACACAAAGGATCCAGGAAAACAGACAACAAACTGCCCGCTCTGCTGTACAGTACGGTGCACCCTGATCCCCTCCTTACACAAGATTTCTGGGGAGATCTAGAAAGACATAAAAGAAAGAAAGAGGAGAAAAAATATCAGAACTTTCTTTTAACAGTGAAATCCCCTTCGTTGCTGGGTGCTGCCACATGCTACTTGCTGTGGAGAAAAGCTGTGCTCTGCTAAGAGCTCAGCTCTGCGAGCTTTCTCTCCTCCCTTCTGCACATGCTGGAGATCAGGGCTGGGAGTGAGAGTTACAGAAGTGGCTCCTTTGGAAGCAACAGTTTAAACTGTCCCTTGCCCATCGATCTCAAACACAAAGCCTCAAAACAATGCTACCTACTACTGCAGAAAACAAGGCAGGCCAGTTGGTTTTCCATCTAGATCTTTTCAGGCTTGCCCCTTGCTACTGCCCTTCTGTTAGAGCTGTTAAGGTGGACAGCTGAGAGGGGAGTTTTTGTTGTGGGCTCCCAAATTTATACTTAAATGGACTAAATTATCCAGAAAATCAACAAGGGACACAGAACTTGTTCTGAAATCCTTTGAAGGATTAGGCTTCCTGTATCTATGCAATCATGGCAGAGCAATTGATTACAAAACACTCCCTTTGAGACGTTGAATGTTATGGACAGTGTTAAAAATGGGTGTTTATTGCACGGTCACATTTATTTTTTATTTTAACATGTGAGCCTTGGTAGAAAAATGCCACGTGGGTAAACACAGCAAGTAGAAAGTAGCCTCTGCATCACTGCAGTGTAAGACAAAACCAAAATAAATACCCCCCCCCAAAACCAGCCTTCAGATTTGGGCTCTGAAATGGGAACAGTGTTAACCTACCATTACATTACTTTCAAGCATTTCCAGCCCTGGAGTGCCGTTGGCTTGCAGCAGGGTATGTACCACATCATCAAGTTTGTTCTCCTCCGCAGCAGGAATGCAATACCTGTTGTTTTGTCAGAGGAAAAGAGAAAGATTTACTGCGGAGCAAATAACGGTCCACAGCTACACGGTAACAAGCAGTTCAGACCAGGCCATTGATTAAAAGAAAGAAATTAAACACGGGCTTTCTCACACAGTGCTTTTTGGTAAAACACTGAGGATCCGTGGAAAGCTGTTTGTTTAGACTCAGTCTGATGGTGTTCGTTAGATGCCAAAGGACACAAAATCCCCCAAAAGAGAGCTGTGAAAATACAGTGCTCTGTAGAATCAGAGAGAACTCAGCGATAGGATGATGTTGGGTTTAATGGCACCCAAGCAGCTAATTATGGGCAGAAGCTTGCACCTCGTGAGCACCAATACACGTTCCGTTACCTCTATCATGAAGGGCTGTCTTTATTAGCCAGGCACCAACCAAAGGATCTTTTTATTTAATAATGTTTTCTGTTTGTAACAATCAAGAAACCACAAATCACCTTCACTGTTAGCACACAAAGCAGCCTAAGAGCTTCTTGCCTCGCTGACTACACAAATCCCACATCCCTCCTCTCCCTTGCAAGAAAAGAAAGACCCAATGACGAGCAGCCAAAACAGCAAGAGAGATTGAAAACTCTGCTGGGTACACGCTGAGTTGCACGTTCTCCTCTCCTTTAGAAGCCAAGGAAGCAGCTGTCCTCTCTGCTCCCTGCCAGCAGTGCTCCCCATGCAGAAGTGACACAAGTAACGGAGGGCTCTCGGGTCTTCGCTTCACACATCCAGGGAAGGGCTGCTTTGCTGGGTGCAGGGAGGCGATACAGCGACAACTGGTTGCTATTCTTGCTTGCATCCTGCCAGAAGCAATCCACCCATCTGGGTGATGGTTTATGTCCACCCAGAAGATATCTGTTCCCAAGATCTGGTAGCTGGTACCTTATGACTGCAAACCGAGCAGCGCAGCTTGGTGGGAAATGCAGCTAAAATCCTGTGATTCCCAAACCTGCCTTGAGTTGCTGCCATGCTCTGCTTAATCTGGGGCATTGCCAGTTCACTTGAAGCAATGAGACCTCAACCTAGAGTCCATCTACCCTGTCACCAGACACACGGACACACACACAGCTATTTTTCCAAACATGGCAACAAGAGAAGAGAACAAATCTGGAAAGATTTTGAGGAGAGTTTGCAGTTCTCTAGTCATTCATCCGGTCTCGCCACCACTTCCTAACACGTTCTGCTCGCCTTAAGACCTTCTCAGGATATTTGTGCACCAGGATTAACTCCATACGTGTCACGCAGAGTTATCCTGCTCGAGGAATCTGTAGGAGGCTGTACCTCCTATGATGTGAACAACTCGTGCCTGTTCACCGTACTGATGATGACTTTGATTCGTCTTTCTTGATCTTCAAGCCAAGAGACAGAAGTGCTGGCAGCATCTCCTCGTACAGCTAACTGCAGCCACAGTGCTGGTTGCCCAGGTACACACAGACTGACTTCCTTACATATGTACTGACACCAATCAAGACCTGGCTAAGCAATCCTAGGGTTACAGAGAGGTGAAGTGGAAGAACTCCATCTCGACAAGGATCAAGTCCCAGCAGCAATCTGAAATGCATGCCATGTACCAAATCCTTGGCAGTACCTGTGTTGCCAACAGCGACAGCTTCAACAGCTCCGCGTGTGGAGCGCACTCCTCTAGTTTCACTACGGTAACAGATTATAAAAGGTGATGAATATAGTTTAAATTCAAACACGGGAGATGGAAGAGCCCACACTTGAATTTAGAGCCAGAAACTAGAGCTGGAACAGCTGAAAAAGTCAAGCGTGCAGGCCTTCAGAAGATGGGCCCAGGAAAAAGCCTGGGAAGACCGTGTGAAGAGATGGGGCAGCAGGAAGGGCACGGGACTGTGAGACCACTGGCAGGACTGGAGGGAGTGGAGATGCTTTGGCACTGTAGCCTACGCTGCTACTTGGCTCGTTTCCAATGCTTCATGTACCTGTAAAGATGGGAAGTGAGGAGCCAGTACAGACTTGTGAGTGTCTTGGGCAGAATGGGATTTTCTTCTCTCTTTTAATGGGCACTGAGGATCCCTCCAGAATAAAAAGGTTAAGTCACTGACCACTGCCCTACATGGAAATTGAGTTCTCCCCAGTTTACTCTTCAGGGGGTAAAATCTGAGAGATTAGAGAGTGACCTGAGCAATCTGCAGGCGAATCAAGCACCACTGACTTTAGTACCCCAGGGATCTCTCCTTGGAAGACCAAATTTCTGGATGCTGGGTGGATTTTGCAATACAGGAGAGCTTTGGTGCCCAGTGGCCTGCTTTGTTACCACGGGAGCAGCAGCGAAAGCAATGCCCGCTGCGCTCACACCCCTTCCATCCCAAAAGGCACCTCTTCTGCCATGCACAGGACGAAGAGTGGCCTCAGAACTTCATTAGGGGATTCTGGAGTGCTCAGAATGTCTGTCATTTGAGACTAGATGACTGTCATAGGGAGAAACACTCACCTAAGGCTGAGGACAATAGTGCTTGCTCAGCCATTTGTTCTGATAGTGTATTATTATAAAAGATCACAGATTTTTGATTCACAGAAGAGGGAGAAGAGACATCAAATGCCCATGAGAGAAAGTGACAAATGTCCAGGTCTGCAGCATGATCCCATGTTTACCTTTAGCCCTTGGTATGATCACATACAGACCATTTCTCCAACTTAAAATATTTAGAGAGAGGAGCTCCTGCTTTAATGCTTTCCTCCAAGATTTCAAATCTTTTTTTTGCTGGGCCATGTGCTTTCCCAGTGACAGCTGGGTCAGCCGCTGACCCAATGACCCCTGAGATCAACAGCTGAGAAACGTGGGAGTTAAAGGCAATGGCCAAAGTACACACTTTGCCATGGGGACTTCTGGATGCAGAGGGGGCCCTGCAGGCCTTCTCCTGTCACACTGAACAAAGAGCCAAAGGTTCCTGTGGTTCAGAGTTCAAGAGGGGATCTGCTGGAATTGCTGGAAGAGAACCAGCTTCTCACCTTTGCAGGGGGGCATGACTTAAATAGCTTTTCTTCTCTGTTTATTGCGTTTTCTCTGATCAAGAAACACAGTTACATTGCTCATCGTTCACTGTTCTCATTGATGATCCTCCCAGGTACTAATGCCAACACCACAGGAGCCTGGCAGAAAGGCACACGAGGTGCCAGCAGCACCCGCTTCCCCTAATCCCTCCGTCAGCTGTCGTACTTCCACTGCAGTCTACCTCCTCAGCAGCTGTAGCAGGAGGTAGCACTGAGCTCAGGAGGGATACACCATGTTCAGAACCACCTTTAAGCTCACTGTCCAGTCTATTTGCATGATGTGTCTACAAAACATGAAATGTTGCTAGCAACTAACTGGTGACATCCACGTCAAGACACTAAAATGATAGTAAGTTATCATATTAAGAATTATTATCACATGATAATGAAAAAAGATCGTATGAGAGAAAATTAATGGGACATGGTACATAGAGAGGTGAAGATATTTTGCATAAAATAAGGGAGCAGTGCCTACGTAGTCGCAGCAGGGATTCAATCACTTTACACGTGGCAATACGGAGCTTGCCTGACAAGTGTCTCTCTGTCAGCCTAAGGACAGCCTACCTTGAGCAGCAGTCCTCTGGCTTCCTTGTCATGAAAGCTTTCCATAGATTAAACCCCATGTCAAGCAGAAGCAATTTACTGCTAAATATCTCAGAACGGGGCATGGAAGATGAAGTGAAGCTTTTCTTCCAGGAAAGGCTGTTTCACTGCTGAAGTTTATGCTATGTTTTCCCACAAAAACTGTACCCACGCACACTGGAGCTCCTAGGTGAGATTCCTTCATGCCAATGGTGCTGCCCAAGCTGCTGTTGCCACCAGCCTACAGAGCACTACCCCAGAGACCGCCAAGAGAACGAGGAATACCTACCAAATGCAATCAGCACCAGTGTGTAAGTAGTCAATGTATGGAAGGTGATTTTGGTCTCGAGACCAGCATGAGGTAGAAAAGACCATGCCAATATTTAGCCAAGGAATTGTCACTCCTAAAACAGAAGGATTGAAAGTGAGTTTTGAGTAACTGCAGTTTGTAATTGAAAGGCAGCCTGACAGGGTATTTCAGTTGAAAATCTCATTCCACCCATGAGCTGACCCTTAAGTTTTACATCTTCCTACCAGAGTGAGTAATTCACAGAGAATAATTTAACAAGGTTAGCATTTTCCACTAACAAAATATCTACCAGCCAATTACAGTGCCCTCGGACATATTTGTTTCCCAACATCTGTAAGAAATCGTTACTCTTTAGGGAATTTACAAACACCCATAAATCAAGCTCAATGCCACTGATCAGAGGAAGTTGCTTCATGTTGTCAAGTGTAGGTAGAAACAGTCACCCTGTTTCCCAGCTGGTATGTTCAGGCTCAGCACCTGCCCAGGAGACTGAATTATGCTTTCAGCTAACATTTCTACCAGCACACTGCAAGGGCACACACGCAGCTGGAGCACTTGTGAAAAGTCATTTAGAAAACTTGTGTCCTGCTTTGCAAGTAAGGAGGTTGCACAGCTCTGTCCACCACCCTGACACAAAACAAGAACACCGACGTGCTGGTAAAAAACCAGAAAGGGGTGCTGCAAGTACAACTGGTTCTTCCCAGGATCGCAACTGTGCATTAATTCTTTATTTGCACATCCCCCTTCGTTCCTTTAAACATCACCTGCTACGTGCAACTGTGTGTCTGCCTGGTCAGCGGGCTACAGAGGGGCTGGAAGGAGGGAGGAGACTTTGGTGACAACACCACCATGTTCAGAGGACACTTAAACCTGCTGGAAGCATAGAAAAGAGAGCTGCTTACCAGGCACAGCACCAAGATGTCGCAGGATGGATCCTGTATTATTAGGAAGGACTGTGAGGTTCCACCCATGCCTGTTTGAGGGGTGACACAGAGGCAGACACACGTCAGTGCCAACATCCCCAGTGCCAACATGCCCAGCTACAACCCGCCCTGCCAGCCTCGTGCCTCCATCTCCACTCAGCACAAGGGGGCAGCCGGCACGGGTCGACGCAACGGGGGGGTTTGGTGATCTTACCTTGAAAATGGTTCAGATTTGCCCACGGGAAAGCCACTCCCGTGGGTGTTGGTATCTACTTTTCCACAATGCACTGCTACGTGGCAATCTTTCTGTTCCACTATCCGCCAGTACTCTTGCTGTGGGAAGAGAAAGCAGGAATGCATTTTTCACTCACTGAACAAGGTATCTTGCATTAAAACACAAACCCCGGAAATTCTCCGGGCTTTCATGACCTCATTTGTAATTCAACATAAAACACTGCTTCAAAATAACATTATAAATCCTTAAAAGCAACAGTGAATTGGGAAGACAGAATTTATATCCTCTTGGCTTCTGTTCTTCAGCACATGACAGATTAAGACTTCTTTCTCTCCCTCAGTTCATCAACACCTCTATTAAAAATGTCCCAAAAATGTAAAAGGATGAATGGGTACCATTTATTTTTCTCCCACACTAGCCGGTATTAAACTGGTCAGTTATTATGGTTAATTCCTGAAGGTCAGCTCTACTGAATCCCCATACTCAACCCCTTGAAACAGAAACTTTTACCACATCTTGTGCTGGCCTCACCTCTACTTCAGCTACTGTAGGCTCCTTTGTGAAGCACATGTTCATGATGTTTCTTGCTGTTCGGTAGAAGGTTGTTAAAGAAACAGACCTACCCTGTGGAAAAAGAAAATAGAATTAAAAGGGAAAAGAAAAACATGGGCCTTCATTCCGCCTGGTCTCACTCTTTCCCTTAAATGCTCAATCCCAGATGGCAATAGGGGGAAAGAGAACACGTGTCTCTACAGCTCATTTCTTCTCTGAGGGAAAATACCTCAAAAGATACAGAAAATTAATCACATTGAATCACCAAACCAGCCATCTAAAAGGCCAAATGAACTTTCCCAGAAAGTTTGTCCAGCACAACACTCTGTGCTTAGTAAATACAGAAGATGGACATGACCCAGGGGTCTATGGTAGGCTGCAATGGACCCCGTAGGCAGCTCTACCTGCATTTGACAATCAAATCCAGTGAGGGATCAAAGCACCGCGTGGCTTTGCTCTTTACATACAGCAAGAGCTGAAAAAGACTCAGGAAACCCACAGAAACATTCAGCATCAAACTAGTACTGCATGGGAGGGAAGGGTGATAAAAAGTAGAGTTCCCCACGGTTACTGTCAGCTGCTTACAACAACCAGTTGCAGTCACTCCAGTGGCAGCAGGTCAAACCCAAGGGACCGGGGCCTGTTGTGACAAGGCTGGGAAAGTAAAACACAGTCAGGTTGCCAAAGGAGCGCGCTCTGTCTTGGCACCGCTGCAGGAGCCGTATGAGAAGAGAAGCTGATTTGGTTTTCCGATGGAGTTCTACCCATAGTTTCTGCATACCTGCTTTCATACATACCTACCATGGAATCACAGAATGGTTTGGGTTGGAAGAACATGTAGTTCCAACCAGGGACATCTCCCAGGTTGCTCAAGGACCCAAATCCAACCTGGATTTGAACACACCCAGTGATGGATCATACACAACTTCTCTGGGCAACTTGTTCCATGTCTTATCACCCTCAGAGTGAAGAATTTCCTTCTTATTTCCAATCTAAATCTTCCCTCTTCCAGTTCCCAACCATTACCCCTCGTCCCATTGCTACAGACCTTTGTAAACACCGGACGCTCTGGGAAGCATCCTCAGAAGACTATGAAGACAGGAGCACGAGAATTTGCTTGCTCCTCTCAGCACAGCTGCCCAGAAAGGGATAACCCTATTGCCTTCTCCACTCCAGGGCAGAAAAGACATCATGGGAGAGCCACGAGAGCTGGCAGGCACCCCAGTAGCTGCTGTGGCCATACTGGTTTGCGAGCATCGCTGCAGGCAAGGACTAACATCACTCTGCAAATGTGAAGCTGAAAATATCTCTGCCCCCTCGCCAGATCTACTGCTCCTTCCTCTAACTCCTATCGTGTCCACTAGTGGCACATCTGAGCACCCACAGATTTAAAATCTCCACAGAAATGAACGCTTTATTCCTCAGACTATCACCTTGGTTTTTCAATTACGGAAGAGATCTGCCAAACGACCTCAGCTTCTTCTTGTGTTTAATTTATTTAAGAACTATGACCAAGAGTAAACTAGAACCAACTATAAAAGCAGCTTTTCCCCCAGAGGCCAAGTTTATCACTTTGCCATGCTCCTACCGTTGTAACATCGTCACTGTTTTAATTGAATGCAGCGTAATTAGCTGTAACAACAAGAAGTTTGGGAAATGCCCAGGGCCTGGGGCCCTCTGCTTCCCATAAACCTCAGAGCTGGATGCTCTGTGATACAATAAGCAAATTCCTTCATCTTCTAATGCCCTCGTGAATCATTTCTGGAGGAGCCTTTTACAACCCAGGCTCTCGTAAAGCGCAGGGCCCGCGCCAACGCTCCTCACGCTTGACTCGACAGCTGCTCTGCAGCAGCTTCCTCCTTTCAGTTGCCTGCCTCTTCCTCTCATCTTCCACTGAAAAATAAGGACTCATCCTCCAAGATCAATTGTGTCTTTCTGTTTTTCAGATACATGGCAAGCGAGAAAAAAAGAAAGGAGAAAAACTGAACTGTTTAGCCCTTTAAAATTGCATGCACCCATTTCTTCCTCTGTCAAGAATTTAGTAGCTTTTTAGTCTCCTGAAAGTTGTAACACAAATTAAACGGCTGAGGGGTTTTTGTTGTTTGTTTGGGTTTTTAAATCTGAGTGATCTCGTAAATTTTTCTAATGCCTGCTCAGGAGATAGTTTGAAATGCTGTAACGGAGCATTTTAACCAGAACATGAAATGAATTGCTAAGGAGTAAAATACACTTCCCAATACCCTCAAAAATCTTGCAACAGCTGCCCTGGGAGCTTCAAGCTACTGAGCAGAATCTCCACGGCTGTGACAATACGACAGGGGAATGGTTACGGAACAAAATTCCCTATTTCCCCCCCTGACTCTTCTCCACAGCCTCCGCACCAAGCCTGGAGGGAAGGCACAGAGGAGGACACTGCAACGCTACGAATCGTAGAGATGTTATAGCAACCATAAATATGAGGAGAAGACAGGGGTTTCACAAGAGTCCCCGGCAGTAAGGAGGGGCTGCTGTTAAGCAGAGTCTGGAAACACCAAGTCCCTGGCTGAAGAGAGCGGTCAGCGTGGGATCCCTAGGTCAGCGTCACGAGAGGGCTGGCAAAACTCACCCTGGTGATTTCTTCTGTGTGTCCCTCTAACAGGACTGCTAATGAGCCTTCAGTCTGTTCTGGAGGGAACCAAATGCTGCTTCCAGCCAGCTCCAGTACAGACTTTTAAAATATTTTCGGAGCTAAGACTGGGGAAAGAAGAGAAGCGTGAAAATCTCGCAGCAGATCCCTCGTGAAGCGAAGAGCAGCTGAGTTTCCGCGCTCGCGCAGGAGGACACGTCGGCAGGCAGGCGCAACGGCCGCGCAGCCTCCCAGCCCGGCTGAAAACAGAACTCGGGAGCCTGGCAGAAAGTCAGCCCAACACGCGGGGGATTTACCTCTGCCCTGACACGCGATACGGTGGGAACTGCCCCTGGGAGACTCGAGGTCTCCTGAAAAACATGGTTTGTTTCCAGCACGTGCTGCCTGCAGAAACGACTCTGCAATCCTCATTGCATGGCCTCTTCGGGGCCTGCAGCACAGACTTCATGACCCTCAGCTGGGCTACAGTCATGATTATGATGTTCTCCTCCAGCCCTCGATCTACTGACCTGGGCATTTAGCAGAGGGTTGGGCTGTGGGGTTTTTTTGTTTGTTTTCTGTGTGGTTTTGTTTTTAATTAGAATTGGCAACGAGCTTTCGAAAGGAACTATTAAAATCCCATCGTCTGGGGAAACTAACACGAGGACGTGTTCTGTTAAAGGAATCTCAAAGTTTCTCAGACAGATGTGAATAGGTGAAGAACACTCCTCCCCCCTCCACGGGCACACGCACGGAAGGATACCAGCGTTCAACAAAAACAGAGAATGCAGGATTGGCTTGCTTCATAAAATGCCACAGAGTACCCTCTGCTTCAATCTGGGAGCCAGCACCTCCACTCAGCCTTATTAAAAAGCCTAGTGATGGACTAGAGTCACCTTACAGATCTTCTGGGTTACTCTGGTGCATCACATTTGTGGCATCATTTCTTATTTCTACATCTTGAGGCTTGCTCTGAGTGACATAAGCAGTGCTCCTGCAGTCTGTTTTGAGGCTTTCCCCCAAAGCCTCTCTCTGTCCTCAGCCTGACCAGGAGCCCCCAGGATGCTCCATGCAGGGATCTCAGTTCAAGAAGGGTAGGGAACTGCTGGAAAGAGTCCAGCGCAGAGCCATGGAGATGATGAAGGGAGTGGAGCATCTCCCTGCTGAGGAGAGGCTGAGGGAGCTGGGGCTCTGGAGCTTGGAGAAGAGGAGCCTGAGGGGTGACCTCGTTAATGGTTATAAATATCTGAAGAGTGAGTGTCAGGAGGCTGGAGCCAGGCTCTGCTCTGCTAAGTCCAACGATAGGACAAGGGGCAACGGGTGTAAGCTGGAGCATAAGAGGTCCCACAGAAACATAAGGAAAAACTTTTTCACTGCGAGGGTCACGGAGCTCTGAACAAGCTGCCCAGGGGGGTTGTGGAGTCTGGAGGCATTTAAAACCCAGATGGATCTGTTCCTGTGTGACCTGCTCTAGGTGACCTTGCTCTGCCAGGGGGGTTGGACTCGATGGCCTTTCGAGGTCCCTTCCAACCCTTAGCATTCTGTGATTCCGTGCTCTCTCCAGAAACCCCGGGAGGCTCACAGTGACAGCAGTGCCCAGGCTCTGCACGGAGCTGGGACGGGAGCCCCAGGGCCCGCAGGCAACGCGAGGGCTGTCCCAGCAGCTCCACGTGCTGCGGCCGCTCTGGCGGGTGGGTGGGAGGGCACCAGCAGGCAGGCTCAGCAACGCTCAGTCCTGACAGCTCCTGCCCTCAGAGAAGGAGGATTTCTAGCAGGTACTGTTGGATTCCTACTGGGCCTGATGCTGTCGGTACCGCCAGCGGCTTTCGAGCGGCAGCAGCAGCAGTTTGGGAGCTCTCGGGTTTCGGGGCAAAGGCCTGAGGCTCAGCAGGCTCAGGCTGCTTTCACCACCTGCGCTTTGCTCGCTTGCCTTTTTTTGTTAAGATTCTAAGGCTGATGAGGGTACTTCTCACAAATCCCAATCCTGCTGTTTGAGTTACTCTGCAGCTTCTAAACTTTGACTCGGGCCTTGCACTGGAAAAGAAGATGGAGGCATTTTCCCACTAAGTTTGATGCTGCTCATACAGCAGAGCAAGTTGTACCACATTTTTCATTTAACATCATCAAGCACAGGATGTTAAGCACAGAAATGCCACTTTGCTATTGACAAATGCTGCTGTCACTAGATAAGCTTCTCTCCAACAGCAGCATGGCAAAGCAATTGCTTTTCAAAGGTGGGATTGAGGCTGGAGTCTGTGAGTAAAGGAACTTTTGGGCTGACGAATCATAACAGCCTGCAAAAGAAACCTGAAACAAGCTTTTAAAGCTCAAGTCATGAGCTCATGCAGTCCCTAAATAGCTTAACAATAAGCCACTTTGGGCTATCTGGCTTCATTTCCTGGTGATGGAAGCGAGATTGGAAGGGGAAGAACAGTGTATTCCTTTGCTGGGCACAGACACTCAATGCTATATTTCTCTCGCAGCTCGGCTACACAATTCAACGCGACTAAAAATTGCACTGCGAGTTGCGCTGCCAAGTCCTGCTCCAGAGCAGGAGACTGCCAAATAAAATACAGCCAAAGAGTCAGCATTCCTTGGTAAATGGATGTACTTGACAGAGGGCTAAGCGTCCATGTGACTGTTAGTGCTGAGAAAAATCTGGCATCGTGGATGAAAATAGTTTGCACTTCAATTTGCCCTTTCTAAATGCAGTAGTATTTCTAGTGATGTTAGTTTTGATGTCGAGCACTACTTCGCTCAACAAGAGACTTGCAAGACGCAGGAATGAGAAAGCAGAACGTTGCTTTAAATGTCACTAGAAAATGAAAATAAAAACTGTGCCTGCAAGGATAATCGGGCAGAGCTATTCAGGGAACTTCTCACAAGGACACGAGGGGGGCCAGAGCCCAGTGCGTCTCATTATGACAAGAACACCTTCCAGCTTTTTCCAGACATCCTGCCCGAGCCGGGCAGATCAGGAGGAAGCCACCAGCCCGGCTGTGACAGCCGCTGCTCACACTGCCGCCGTGGGGGTGGCACTGGAGCCCCTGGGCAACCCCCCCAGCCCGCTGCATTTGCACCCCGATGCCACCCAGGTGACAGCATCATCAGCTCTGCAAAACGGGACCGGCAGAGCCCGCCTCGTTACCTTGTATATACACTTGTGTAAGTCGCTAAGAACTCCCTCCTCCTCCTCCTCGTCCTCCTTCGTGGTCTCCTTTTCCTGAGCGAAGAGCCGCCGCCTGCCCGTCTTCAGTGGGACGTCGACCTCTTTTAACTTGTTGCGGAAGCCGTTTTTGTGAACCACGCCGTTGATGAGTCCGTTTTTGGGCTCAAACCGGGGCAAGGAATGGAACTTGTAGGCATTCTCCGAATGTCCCTCCAAAGGTCCTTTCCTCTTCTCCAAGATTTCCTTTTCCAGCAAGACCTCCTTCTCCAGTTTCTTGTGCTCCTCAGGGGAGAGGGAGTCGTAGGAGAGCAAGTACTGGCAGTAGGCTTCTTGCAGCTTGGCCAGCCTGTCCTGTGCAGTTTTGGGGATGCGCAGCATGTCTGCCAGCTTGTTCCATTTCTTGAGGTCAGTCACTTGCTGCATCCCCCCCATCTCGTTGATCAGCTGGACAAAGCAGGCCAGGTCGAGCTCGCAGCCTCCTGGGTTCCACGTGTGCCAGGCAGCAGAGGAGGGGGGAAAGGGAAACACAGGAGCAGGTTAGGAAAGCTGCAGACAGCTTGTGTCAAGCACGCTACCAAGCCAGGCACATACGGGATGTGTCACCAGTACAGCTCCAGTCACCTGGGCACCAGAGCAGGACTGTTCCTATCTCGGACACCTCCTGCTACAGACAGGCCCACACCACCCCTTCCCCAGCTTAACTCATTCAGTAGGTCCCAGTTTGCTGCTTGCAACAGCCCCGCTCCGGTTACATTTGCTCTCCCCCAGTTTCACTCCCTTCTCAGAGCACCCCCAGCTATGTCCTGACACGCGTCCTTCCCCGGTGGCCAGGGAGATGAGACTTGCCCAGCTTTTTAAAAGTCCCCACACTCCTCCTCCACCAGTCCCACAGCTGGTTGGCACCAGAAAGCAGCAAATCAAGTGGCAAGGTGGGTACTGGCCAGCAAAAAGACAAGTACCTTGTGGGGGTGAACCATCTACTATCAAATGTCAGCACAACACTTTGAGAAGAGTCAGCATTTAAAAGGAGCACGGTAACACGAATTTCACCACAGGTAGAAAAACCCTTTTAAAAACCCAAGGGAGGCAGGGGGTTGTTTGAGGTTGGTGCCTGTAACTGCATAAAAAGTTCCAGACACATCATTCTTCCAGTCTGAGGCCATCCATATTTTATATCCATTATGGTTTTTTATGCTGTAAGATGACTAGCACATTTCACACTCCAGTCAAAAAATAAAACCAGAGGATTACACAAACTGCAGCATAAAAAGCAGCCAAATGGACGAGGAACAATAAAAGAAACACCATAAATACTCTCAAAGTACAGAAATAAATCATCAGTAGAAAGAGTGAAGGAACAGGCCAAAGACCACCTACAATTCAGCAGGGCACTGCTGAGGGGAAAGAGAGAGAATGAATACCAAACTCGCATCAACGTTGCTGCCGCCACGTTGTCTGTGCTCCGTTTTCCCCACGGACAGGAAGCAATGGCGGTCCCAGGCACTCCAGAGCGCTGCCAGCGCTGCCGTGCACCACGGGAGCGCAAGAGGTGGCGCTACGGTGAACAGTTACCGCGGGATGCACGGCTACAGCATCTGAAAGGGCAGTTGCATTTCGCTAGTCCAAGCGGCATCGCACTCTTCAGTCCACTCTGTGCCGCATCTGAAGATGCTCCAGAGCTGGGAAGTTATCCTCCTTCCTCTCTCCCTCCACCTGGGCCGAGCCCGTGGGGAGAGAGGCTCAGCAGTGTACACGGGGACACGGGCTGCGACCGGGGCAGGCCAGTGCCAGAGGCTGCTTGCTAACCCTGGGCTAAGGTGCAGAAAGAGGGGAGAGGCTTTTGGCTGCGGCCAAAAGCAAGGGTAAGGCTTTGAGGAGCACATGGCAGGGGTGGAGGCAGAGCCACGGGGCAGCAGATTTATCTCATTCAGTAATTCCGGGGGGAGAGAGGTGTCAAAATGATTAAGTCTTGGAGCTGAGAAAAGGTAAACACCATTTGAAAAAATTTTTTGAAGGTTGAAAGGTTTTCTTTCTTTCATCTTTCCAATAAAATAACTTCCAAGCTGGCCACTATTACAGGCTGTTACTTTTTTGGTCTTGTGTTTTATACACACAGCTCATACATAAGCTGAAGGCACAAATCGAGGCAGCTTTCCATCCCAGTAGATTCAACGACCTACATAAAGCTGAGAAACATATTCCTAACTTCCAAAGAAGCCTGGTCCTGGTCTAACGTTAGCCGTGTTCTCCAGCGGGACAAACGGCAACACACCCAGCTTGAGGTCCTGGTTTCAACACTGTTTATGAGCTATTTAAGAAATGCAATTTTCTCCCGCATCACGGAATGATCGCTCAGAATCACCCGCAGTATCGGAGCTCGAGTGGCACATCATTCAAGCGGAGCCGGGTGTAGCTGGCAGATCCTCCACGGGGCCAGCTACAGCTGAGCTTTACAAAATGATCTCAATTATAATTCCATTTCACACACTAATAACTTTTGGAAGCATTTATATCTCAAGCTGATGCTTTCCAGGATTGACCTAAGGATGTTGCTTAAAACTTTCCTTGAAAGGCTGAAGGAAAAAAACGGGGAGAAGAGCTTTAATCCCACTTAAGCACCTATAGCAAAAATGGCTTAAATAGGAGACCTGGCACACGTTAAGGTATGAGGCAGAAACAGTGTCTGACCTTTTTTTTTTTTTGTTTAATTGTCTTAATTTCACTAAGACAGGAATATTTTTCAATTGCCTAGTGAGCAAGCTCATTTTAAAAATAAAAATCTTCCATCTTCAGGTATGCATTTAATACCAAACGCTGGCACTACGCAAGTCGCTGGCAGCAGGCCCGCTTACACCAATGGCAACCCCGGACGGAGGGATGTGCATGCATGTCTACTGCAAGAGTGCCTTTGCCACCACAGATTATTTTATATCTTTCCTGCTGGAACCAACAGATTTCTCCTCTTTGTAGGCTGATGATCTCCACCTCCTTTTCTCCGCTTTGTTTTTAATTTCAAACAGCAGACAGGTAGGAAATTCATTGCAGAAAGGATACGTAGGATGCAAATTTTCTAAGAGACCACTGTTTGCTCTGGTTATATGGCACCCAGCAGAATACAATCTTTGCCTATTAATTAGGCTCTTAGGTGCTTAAATAATACAAATAATTAAGAGTAATGCCATCTTAATGCCGAGTTAAGGTATTTCATTAAAAAGTTAACATTGTTCCAGGAGCACTAATCGAGCTGTCTTGCACATTTTCTTCTCTCTTGCCAATGTAAATTTAATTCATTATTCTCCTCTATTAGCATACAACCATTGCATACATTAGGCACACAAAATGTTCGCTTATTGCTGCTCGAGTGATTTTAATTTTCAGATCTCCTTGAACGCTTTTGCGCGGCTGTGGCAGCAGAGCCCTAACCCTCCTTCCTCCTCCTTAAAATTCCGTCGTTTCTCTGTTGCGACCACGAACTCTGCAGTCTCTTTGTCTGCTTTTATGCATTTTCGCTCACTTACCATACGTGATATAAAATAAAGTTTGAGAACAGAAGGGTGGGGAATGTGTGGTGAACAGTTCAAACAGAAAAGCGCGTCCTTTAATCCAGCTAACGTCGGTAGCTGCCTCGGACTGGGTAACGCCTCGAAGGCAAGACTCTGGCCTCGAGTTGTGAGGTGCAGGTCCTGTGAGCTCTGCCTCGGAACACTTCCGAAACAAAAGGAAGGGCTAACAAAAATGCAAACCACAAGTTGGTTACTAGCAGTAGAGATGGAGGTGGCTTGTTCAATAGTTCATTTGTATGCTGCTGTTGTCGTGTTTTTACAAACTATTGTCACATTTTTGTCACGTGTCATATTTGACAGCAGACCATAAACCAAGAATTCTGTTAAATAAGTGATTCTCACTCAGGCATTAGCCCTGGCAGACACCTGCTGGGAGAAATAATGAAACCTCCATTTTGCAATCAACCACATTTTACTGCCTATTCTTGACACTTAATGGTTGTTAAATGTCAGCAGGTCACTGCAAATTTGTGATTTTAAGTGTCTGAGTACCCAAACAGAAGTCAGTTCCGAGATATTTTTTTTCCCCCTTGGTTAAATGCTTCTAAAGGAAGGGGGGGGTGAAATACTTGTATTAAAGCTTGGCAGCATTGCAACCTGTTTGGAAAACATCTTTGGAAAGGTTTGAAAAGATATTCTGAGGCGACATTTAAACTGAGGCTGACCACGGCTGCTGTACTACCTACACAAATAAACAGCAGGGGAGGGAGAAGATCCTGAAATCTGGGGACTGAGACCCCACGTAGCATTTTTTTTTAGCCCTGTGTGAAACAAAGAGGTGGCAGAAGGAAAGTGGCAATATAAACTCTCTCCGGAAAGCTCTCCAACAACCTACCTGCGTGGTGCCTGAGCGACGGCTGGGGAGAGAGATGCAGAGCCCTACAGGGGTAATGGAACAGGGGTGGGGTTAAGCAGAAAGGCACGCGGAGCATAAAGCTGTATACGGACACTGACACGCAGCGGCAAAAGGCCAAGGAAACCACAGCCCTTACCTATGAGAGGGAGTTCATCCATGGTAATGCCCTGAGATTTGAGGTGCTTCTTGATACAGGCCAGCCGCTGCACGTTGGGTCCCCAGCGCCTGCCTAGCTTGTGTATGTGCTGAATCTGGGTCACAAACCGCATTTCATCATTTAGCTTGCACTCAGGTCTCCAGTCTGGAGGAGGAATCACCCTGCACATCCCATACTTCTCTACCTGAGCTCGGACCGACTCAATGTATATCAGTGGGTCATGAAATTCCTTGGTGGAGGGCCTAAGGATGGGAATCTCCCCCAGCATCCCCCACCCAGACTTACTACTGCCCTTTTCGTGCTTTCCCATTGAGTCTTGTGGCTTGTGCAAGGACTCCGCTTGAGAGGTAGAACGATTTTCACAGGAGGCATTTTCAGTTTTGCCATGTGCTTGTTTCCCTGGCGTACTCTTTCCAGCAGTGGCTCTTTTCGGCCTATTTCTTTCCAAACTCTTCTCTGGCACTTCCTTTTTAAGGTGTCCATTCAGCAAAGGCTTTTCTACGGCTGCCTTTTTGCTGGCAGCCTCTGCCAAGTTGACGGCCCCTTTCATTCTCTTGGTGGGCGACTGTATTTTGTCCATGTGATTGGTCTCTTCCAGCCTCCTCTTCGAATTGCGCAGCCCCTCCCTTAACTGTCTCCCCACCTCCTTAGTGCATGTCTTTTGGTTCAACTTGCCATTGACTTTTACACCATTAACAGCGGTATTGTTAGACTTGGATGCTCCAAGGGATAGCACCTGTTTGCGGGTTTTTGCATTGCTACTTTCTATTTTCCCTGAGATTGTGTGGTTGACAGGTGAACTGGGTTTGTGGTGATTTAGTTTGGTTTCCTTGACCAGTTCTTTCTTGGCTTTGGTGTATGTGACAGTTCCCTTTGTCACTGTTGCAGTGTACTTCACAGTTTTGGACGGTGAAGGTCTGACTTCTCTCATCTTTTTGGCACTGGCTGCATTTGCACTCGGAGATGACATTCGAGTGATCCCGTTGACTTTAGAAACCTGCAATGCCAGGAGTATTGCAGGGGGAGCAGAAGGGAGGAAACAGAAAACAGAAAAGTAAATTAATAATGGTACCACTCATCCATGGTGTCCTAGTCACTGGACAACCGTATTCTGCACTCCTGACTTCTGGTCCCTTCCTACAATCCTCATATAGCACTTTTCACCTGGGCAAGAGGCAGGTCTGGGCATTTGTAATAAACAAATAACACAGAAATGTGTTTTAAAATAAAAAAAATAAATAAGTCCCCAAATAATACAGAAATGCTTTTATAAATAAATACATAAAGTCCCCAGAAAGCCAATCTTGCTTTCAGAGAGCATGAAGCCTCTGGCATCAGGAAGGGTGAGGTCTCTTGCTTGCACTACCCCTCTCCTTGTCTACCAGAAAGCCTGTTATGGTATCACAAAACACAGGTAGTCAAATTAATCTTTTCATGATGTCCTTTTCTGACCCTCAGACACTATCTCTCTCTCCCACTCAACTTCCCTTAAGTGCACACAAGAGTTCACTGTTTCTCAGCAGCCTAAGTAGGCAGTGTGTATGATCTCTAACTGGAACGGGCACGCTTTGCAATAAACACACACTGAGATTCACAGCAACCTCCTGTCTATGCACAGACACGTAGAAAAGAAGGGATATTGAACACACGATACACCCAATAGATCAGGGTGGCTGTGAAGGATCCAGTCTGCCATACGAATTAAATCATTAATTTGAAATAAAAATATATACAATGTGGTCAATGTGGTTTTTTTCCCCAAGTTTGACATCTGGGCAGTTTTGCTGACACATTTTATTACATCATATTCATCACTTGCTAATGTGCCATTGCTGGACTCCACTGCTTTCTGTTAGACACTTAAACCCAGCTATGAAGCTGAAATTTGGATTTTAACTCTAAGATGCATCAAGCACCAAAAGCAACCCTCATCTCGGAAGGGGGCTGTGATGGCTCAGCACTGCCAAAGCTGAGCCCCACTACTAAGAAAATCAAGTTCAAGTTTAAACCTCAAACAAATCTCAGCATTTAAACAAGTTTAAACATTGTCTTCTTGCCTCCTTAAACTGAAAAAAAAGACATCCAAAAAAGACCAGGAACATTGGGAAAAGTGCTCCAAGTGAAAGCGTGCAGCACAATCACCCCTCACCATCGCTGGGGTGAGTAACACCGTTCCTGCAAGGTTGCAGTATGGCCCTGGGGGATTTCAGAATCCTTGCTGCATCGGTAAGCATGGCAGCTTCTCTGAAATAAATGCAAGAATTGTAGGCACTTAGGAAGCACAGATTAAATGTTATAAAACAGGGATCAAATAGCCACTGAGAAGATCATGCTATGGTCTCGTGTTAAGCGGAAGAGGAACTGGAGCCCTGGGCTCCTACGTGCACACACATATGGGTATACATGCATTCACCACGTGCATTTTCTCCTCTGTGCTCCAGAAGCTGGAGCAGAAATAACACCCTTTTAAAACCCATCCATATTCTTGTTCTTGCAAGGTAGAAACACTTAAGGAAAATCCAGTTAACTGATGACAGGAGTTTTTACCTTGAGCTTTCCAAAGATGTATGAGATATCATCTGGAAAGCAAACGCTTGCTAACAGAAAACCATTTACTCATTTCCCTTGAAATTTAGGCAGCACTGTGCATTTGAAATAGAGGCCTGGCTTTGACTTTTAAAGCACTTTTTCATGCTGCAGAGCAGACACGGGTAGAGAGCTGCTGAGACATTGCCTCCTGCCTGCAGCAGGCAGAACCAGCGCTGAACATCTCTGCCTTTATGAGCAGCCAGAACACTGATTGCAGTTTATTCAGAGAAGAACTGACTGAGAACTGAAGGGTAAGGTAACCTGGGTGACAGTGATCATGAAATGAGTTTTCAATTCTAAGATGTGACAACAGAGAAAGGACAACAGACTTTAACAAAAACAAATGGGGAAAAAAACCCAAACCAAATCCCACAGTCCTGAAAAAACCCAAACCAAAGCAATTCCCACTCAGAGGAAGAGCACAAAGCACAGGCCAGTATGCCTGTTCACAAAGTTCTCTAATGACTGGAAAATGAGAAAATATTCACAGTAAAAAGCAGAAACACAATTATGTGACTACGGAAAACAATATAGGCACAGCAAAAGCACGAGTGAGCAAAATCAGAAAGGCTAAAGAGACTTCAGGTAGCAAGGGAGATAAAGTGAAACAGAAAAAAAAAATATAAATACCTTAAAAATACAAATAAAACAAAGAACAGCACAGATCAACTACCACAGAAGGAAGGAAAACACATGGACCAGTTTGGCTGAAGTGTTTGTGCTTCTTTTGCATCAGCCTTCACCAGAAGTGCCACTGACTGAATACTTACCAGCCACAGAAAAGAACTAACTGCAGCAAAACTGCCTGGAAGGCAACACCAGCAAGTTAAATCTGCCTAGATGACTTAGGGCATGGCTCCAGGAATGAAGTTGAAGGCAGCCAGAGTCTACCTAACTTCAAACCCTACAAATCTTTCCGGAACAAATCATCGACCAGTTAATTTGCAAACACACAAATGATACTAAGATCATGGTAAAAACAAAACAAAAATATCAAAAGCAACCAAGAAAAAAACTCAACCAAACAAAAACCCCACACCCATAGTTTTGCAAAATACCCCATCGAGCTGATTTAACCATCTTCTGACAGAGCAGGGGAAGAAACACCTCTGCTTCAGCAGGGCTCCAGTCACTGTCCCATGTGATGTTCCACCAGACAAGCTCCTGAGGCATGACCTAGACCTAAGTACCCTGAAGTGGTTTCACAAGGGATTAAATGGAGTCATTCTCAAGGGAAGTTGCCGTTCTCATAGCTCACCACCATCCTAGGAAGGCTTTTCAGGTAACCTGCTACAGGGACTTGTCTTGGCCTTGGTTCTACCAAGTGCTTCCATCAGTAACTTGGATAATCATAAAATATGCCCATGACAGACGCCTGGAAGGGACAGTAAGTGCTCAGTCATCACCTACACGTTCCTGGTCTGTACTTGTCTCTGAGGACCCACCAGACGATTGTAACCAAAAGAAACAAGAAATTGTGGCAGGCGTTTTCTGACCTTTCTACTGTTGATGTCTTCCCCCAAACCAAACACACATTCAGGTCACACAGCCAGGTAGAGAGGCTCACCAAACCGGGGTCTATGCCACAGCTGCATCCTGAGGCAGTGCTTACACTGAGCACATAAGGAGGCAATTTAATTCAAAGAGAATCATGGAATCACTTAGGTTGGAAAACACCTTTAAGATCATCAAGTCCAATCATTAACCCAGAACTGCCAAGCCCAGCACTAACCCATGTCCATCAGCACCACATCCACACGTCTTTTGAAGCCCACCAGGGATGGGGACTCCACCACTGCCCTGGGCAGCCTGGGCCAGGCCTTGACAACTCTTTCAGTGAAGGAATTTTTCCCAATATCCAACTAAACCTCCCCTGGAACAACTTGAGTTTCCTCTTGTCTTATCGCTTGCTCCTTGGGAGAAGAAATTGGCCCCACCTCGTTTCAAGGAGTTGTCAAGAGTGAGAAGGTCTCTCCCCTGAGCATCCTTTTCTCCAGGCTGAATGACCCCAGGTCCCTCAGCTGCTCCTCATGAGACTTGTTCTTTAGACCCTTCACCCTTGCCCTTCTCAAACACAGTCCAGCCCCGCAGTGTCCTTCTTGGAGTGAGGGGTCCAAAACCGAATCCAATATTCGAGGTACGGCCTCACCAGTGCCCAGTACAGGGGGACAATCTCTTCCCTAGTCCTGCTGGCCACACTACTGCTGACACAAGCCAGGATGCTGTTGGCCTTCTTGGCCACCTGGGCACACACTGGCTTATATTCAGCCAGCTGTCAACCAACATCTCCAGGTCCTTTTCCACCAGGGTGTTTCCAGCCACTTTTGTCCAGTCCTGCAGCACTGCACGGGCTTGTTTTGACCCAAGTACGGGCTGTGGCACTTGGCCTTCTTGAATCTCACACTACTGGCCTTGGGCCAAGGATGCAGCCTGACCAGACCCCTCTGTAAAGCCTTTCTACCTTCAACTGGATTGACACACCAACCCAACTCGGTTTCCCCTGCACACTTACTGAGGGTGCCCTCAATGCCCTTGTCCAGATCACTGATAAAGATATTAAAGAGAACAGGCCCCAGTGCTGAGCCCTGGGGGACACCACCTGTGACCAGTTGCCAACTGGATTTAACCTCTATTCAGCACCACTCTCTGGGCACGGCCATCCCACCAGTTTTGAGCCCAGTGAAGAGTATGCCCAGCCAGGCAATGACCAGCCAGCTTCTGCAGGAGGCTGCTGCAGGAAACAGTGTCAAAGGCTTTACTGAAGTCCAGGCAGACAACACCCACATTCCCTCACCCACTGAGCAGGTCACCTTGTAGTAAGAAAGTGATTGACATCAGCCTTACATGGCTGAAATCTTGAGCTACAGGGGAAACTGGGGATAGGAATCACCTTATTTCTGCTTGTCTGCTACCTTTTCTGGTTTGCTGACATCTATTTGTCTTCAGCCCATCCTTTTCTCCCCTTCAATGAACACTTGCCTTGCAGCAAAAGACAATATAACACATTTTAAATGCTACTGTCTCTTTAAAAGCAGACGGGACCAGCACATAGCCTTGCAGGAATTTGTTGGATTTGAAGAGGTCTCCACACACACCTCTGCACAGCACCTGGGAACCAGCCTCCGGACACGTACACACGCACAAAACAAAGCCAGCAAACTTGGGAGACAACAGCCAGGGGAATAAAAGCAACATTAGCAATACCAACAACAGTTCTGGTCCCAAACAAACTCAAGTTATGCAACTGATCTGGAATTCATTCATAAAAAAGACTTCTATGTTGGTAGTTGTGCAAAGCTGGATTACCACATCAGGCCAAGAGAGGGCCCCATTGAGCTGCATTTCCTCTGCCCAGACCCCTCTGAAGCAGGGGATTTGGGAAGACAGGGAAGGGAGGAAGAAAGAGAGAGGGAACACGTGACAAGTGCAAGGGCACACCAGAAAAGGAAAGAAAGAGAGAGATGAAAAAAAGAAAATCTTGGGTAATTTCTAGTGTTCTGCCTTTATTTTCTGTAAGACTGAAAACCACGTGTAAGAAAACCATGTAAAAGCACGTGAACAAGGAGCAAAAATATACTGGAAGGAGGAACGCGTGGCTGGCACCCTGGGAAAACAACTCTCCTTTGTAAAAATGTTTTTAAAAGTCAACAAAGACCCAGGACAAGGAGAGGAGATTTAGTGATGTCACGTAACTGCTAAGTCCTAAGGTTATGCACAAAGCCAAGTTTGTCAGGCCCAATGCAAAATCCACCTTTAATTACAGCCACATTTTCATTACAACTGGTAAGAAAGTACTTATGTTACTGTGGGTTGTGGAAGAAAATTTAAATGCCTATCCCTTAGGGGTTTTTTTTAAATAAATAAATAAAAATAATCATCTCAACTTACAGCTCCTTTATTTTCTGAAGCTTGAGGACCACACACTCTGCGAGGGGTCTGTGTGACGTGACCGTGGGCTGCACTGCGTTGCTTTAGGACTTCACTCTGTGCAGCACCACTGAAAACATCTGATACTCTAGGAAGCAAAACCCACTTGGATCATGGACAAAATTCTTTTACACTTGTCTTTTCCCTCCTCAGAACTACCTTCACAAGTGACAGCAGCTGACTTTAACCGTTCATACTTTGATGATGCAACTTTACAGCGTTCCACAGAAGGGTTGCAGGGAGTTAAAGCCAAGAAGGATGAAGCACATCCTTACATTTTGGGAAGCTTGCTCAACATGAAGAGCTCGTGGCAGAGCATGTCCACAGCAAGGACCACAGCATGCTGACAGTCATGAAAAAAGATTGCTGAAAGGATGCAAAAGAAGGCATTCAAACTGACCACTAGATAAGCAACAATTGCCACAAGGAATAAAGAATGGAAGTCTTACAGAGGGACAGAGAAATGTACTGCAGATAGCCTTCAGGATCTCAGATTTGATTTAGGAGGTAATACAAATCCAGTGGAGGCATTCCAGGAGAAGCTAAACACCACTGCTGAAGCAGAGGGCATGAAAGATTTCCTTGGCAAGAGCACTACTGATTTTCTTTTTGCCATTTTTCATTTCCAAGCCTATGCCTGAGAGGTGCCATTTAAGGCCGGGAATGCCCTGTAAGATGGCAATTCCAGCTCCACTGATGTCCAGGGCAGCCTACTTAGAAGAAAAACCTTTAGATGCCAGCAAATAAAGACTGTTGAGAACCAACCACTGCAAAAAGCCCTGTAAGGTGTAAATGCAGCCAGCTTTCTGTACTGCACTGCCCTAGAGCAGGACCCTGCCAGCCCAGCCCCACACTGAATAAGGACACTGACTGGAGATTGTGAAGGTCTTTTATAAAAACTCATTTGACAGTTGCTGTTTTAGAAGCCCTTTGATCCAATCATCAAAACTAGATGGAGACACATCCTGCCCAAACACCAGTTGCAAGCACCAGAAGTCCAGCCTGCTGAACTTCCACACTCAAATGCAAGTCAGGCTGAGAGAAACCTCTTGCTGAATTTTTTTTTTTTTTTTGCTGGTTTTCAACCAGTTTTTACGAAACTCTGAGTTTCCCCTCACCTGGTCCATCCACTGTGAAGGAGGGAATCCTGTGGCACCTTCTTTATGCATCAGGCAAAATGTTTTCCCCAGACTCCAAGGTTTGTGTTGCCCACATGCAAGACAAGGCACCTGAGTGTAACATCAGCTTCTCTACAAGACCAGTGAGCCTCTAAGACAACCCGAGCAGACCAGCTGGACACAAAAGGAGTTCATCTTTCCATGTGCTGCCAGCCTTGGCACTGGCAGCAGGGACGCCAACAAGAGCACTGGTCAGAAAGGTTTAATAAATAGTGATGTGAATTTTAACTCTTTCATAAACTGGGTAACATAAAGACAAGGTTGTAAAGTATGCTTTATCACACTGACTTCCCATGGATGTATCACTTGGGTTTGTTTTTTTTTCTCCTTTCTCTCTCTTTCACTGAAAATTAACTCCTTGCTGTCTCCAGAGCACGCTTTTAAGGACTGTCACGTTCGCTCTACGCCAGGCAGTGGAAAATGAAGCCAGCACCTAAAAAGTCTGTGTTTCCCATCTGTCCACAGTAGAGTACAATTCATTACCTGTTTCCTTAAGTCCTGAGCCGATCTATGGAGAGTGTGGTGGTTGTTAGCAGTGAGCCCTTTCGTAGAGGAGCCAGTGTTTGTAGTAGGATGGTGATTAGCAGCAGCCTGGTCTTTTCGGCTCTCAGCCTTGTGTTCGCTGTTCCTCTCCTTCCCTGGTGTGGCCTCTTTGCTTTTGTGTTTCTGAGCAGGTTCTTTCTCCTTCGACGATTTGCTGGACCCATTGAAAACTGAGAAGAGAGAAAATCGGACTATTAGGGGGAAAAAAACAACACACATGTCCAACCTCTTCATTCAAAACAACCCAACTTTCTCTGCTGTCTGTGTGGGTACTTAGTGAGTACCTTCTTATATCTAAAGTAAAATCAACACAGAAATGGAAAGAATATTTTGCATATTTCTTTAAATGATCAGATCTGCTAAAGTATTTGCTTTGCTTTATTATCTTCAATATGATTCATTATCTCCGCTATCCAAATTAAAACATATGAGGTATATTACTGCTTTGATTGACCTAATTTTAGAATTATCAGTTTGATTTTTATTTATGACATTTTAATTAACTTTTCACTGTTGCAGCGAGGGAATTCTAAACACAACCTAAATAGAAAAACGATTTATTTGTACATTTATGTGAAGGAAAAGAAACCTTCCATGAAAAGTTGGGTTTTGTTTTCATGAATATCCGAAGTGCTGAACCAAAGTGACAGCAGTTTGCCCGTGTAGCAGGCAAGCTGCAAACAGAAAAAGGTGCTTCTGCAAAGAAAGGAAAATGCTAAACCTGTTTGGGAACACATCAGATCAAGTGATGCTGGGACCTACGCCGAGTGCCCTAGCCTTCTGCTGAGGTGAAGGGATAAGAAAGCACAAAACTGAAACCATGGTTTTTTCTACAATAAAATTCTGCAAACGTATACGTCTATCACAGCAAGCTCTGTCCCTCTGCTGAGTTTAGTTAGGAATAGTCGCTGCTCTTTTTCTATCAGGGAACAGAAAAAGCTGAGGTTAAAAAAAACGTTTTCACATTTCTCTGTGTGTTTGTTTCCTTATCAAAAATGGGGTGAATTTATGTCAGTGCTGCCCCCTCTTCAGTGAGGCACTTGGCAGAGGTCCAGGAGGCTTTGTGGGATCCAACACCCAAAATGGCCAGTGCCTTCCTGCCTTCTCTACTCATCTATGTAAGTAAGAAAATTTGTATGTACTTAATAGCACCAATATCCAAAAATCGTATTTATTACACACAACACACACCATCTGTTTGGGATTATTAATTTAGTACTATCCTGTGAAATTAAAACTTCTTTTGTCAGTAAACGTGCTACACCTACGATACACACCTTTTTAGCTAACCTGTCTCTACAGATGTCCTGCAGCATTACAGCAGTAACAGCAGTAATTGCAATAATAATAAACAACCAACAATCCTGCTGGACAGAGAGGGATAACTAAGCTACTTCTGAGTAGACACCTACCTCCAAACCTCCCCAGCCAGCTATCTACCTTCCCACTGCACCTCCGAAAGCCAAAGCTCCAGCAGGCTATTAACAAATCTGTTATTCAGGTCACTTATTCAGTTGGTCATTAGGTGTTGAAGCAGGTTATGTAAAAAATTACAACTTGCAAAGGCTCTTTCTCCAGTCCTCCCTCTCGTACCAGCTGGGCAAGAACAAGAGAAGAGCCGTTGGCAGAGAAGTCCCCGCAAATTCCCCCACGGCTCCGTCACTCCCCAGCTCAGGAGCAACTGGTGCTGCCCCAGCCAGCCAAGGATCTCCCAGCGACTTCAGTGAGAGTCTCGGAACCTCCGGGTGGCACTCCCAGTGATGGACCCGATGGGAAGTGCCAGCCCCTCCGGGGGGGTCACACCAATGCACTCATCCTCCTCCCAGCAGAGGGAAGGTGCCACAGATGCGCCCGCTGGCTTTTCACGGGACGCAGCGCAAACAACCGGCGGCAGCTCCGTTAGCCTGGATTTCATCCCTGCGAGTGCTGCTGGCCTGAAGATTTGCCCTTCAGAGGGAACAAACTGGACACACTGACTTGCTCAGAGGGAAACGGTAAGTCAGAGAGATTAGTTGGCTGTATTCAGTTGCCACTTTCTAAACCGAACAGTACTAAAGCAGAAAACACGGCCAAAAAGCCAAACTGGGCACTTTTATGGTTCACAAAAAAAACCCCCACCCCAGTGAACACGAGACAAGGTATATTTTATATGCAACAGCTCATTAATTTTAAGTGTCGTGGGAACCCTGCCAGTTTTACCCTCTGAGTAATTATCTTTTGTCTTAATTTGTAAGATTCTTGAAAGGAGGATGAGAGAAGTGGGAGAGAAAAAAATGTTCAGTCTCACAGGAAAAGCTTAAAAAGATTAAAGCCTGAAAAGACAATAAAAAAAGAGAGACGTGGCTGCAAACCAGTCCTGGCCAAGCTGTCTCCAGTTAAACCGTAGACGGTATCAGTTTCTATACGACCCAGTGTTTGTTTCTTTCAACACCTACAATATTGTTACACCCAGCCAGACAGGCATACAAACAATCCTGCAGTACCAAGTTCTGCAAAATTCACAAGCTTATTATGTGAAGAGGTATCAAAATGTTAACTTGATTAATTACTAAACACTAGCACAAGCCAAGCATTTAAGTCGGAGGGGGGGTGGAAAAAAAAAAAAATCCCCTGGACTATGATTTTGGTTCCATCTGAGTAAAAATGTAGAAGTAAATTATTTAGTGTAATACAGGATTACACTCTGGCCATAACAGCTACTAAGACAGTTCAGTGAAAAGATGAAATAATAAGGAAAGATCAAAAAGCCCCCCCAAGAATTCTCACTGTTGAAGAGTAACCGATAAGACAGGAGGGCCCACTTCTCAAAGAAAACACTAAAAAACCCCAAACCCCTGCATTCAATATTACTGAGACCAAATCCAATTTAACAATAAAATGGTCACCAATTCTTTTGTGTCTTCTTACGCAGCAAACTGCATTCCCCTTCACATCTGCCAGCAATTCAATCTTTCTGAGGAGCTCAAGGCAGCAGAAAGGCTGTACCCTGCCCTACGCTTTACTAAGCCCAGATATTAGGCATGGCCCAGTTACAATCTCCCATCCCAGTTAACTCTGCCACGTGCAATATCCAGTGTTTTGCTCCCAGTTAATTTTTTCTATCTTGCAAAAGAGGAAAGTCAATAAAGGTTTCATCCTTGAAGCAGTGATTTCATTAAAAAGCAGAAGGAAAAAGCCCAACCCACAGGAGTGGTGAAACTCACATTATTAAAGCAGGAACCGTTTGTAGTCTTGAATTATGATTATTTTATGCTACTTTAATCAGCTCTCTATTTCCAGCACAGCTTTCAGCTAAAGGTAAGAGCACTACTAACAAATAATTAAAAGTGCAAGTAAATTATTAGTGTTCAGACACTTCAAATGGAATAAACGGATACCCTTTTCTCCATACCCAGCCGAACGCTCGTTGTTAAAATGCTGCATCCTCCAAAGCAATTATTGTTATTATTACTAATCTGAAACAATAAGAGCCCCAGAGTGAAATACTAGTGGGTCTTTTGATGAGCAGCACCGATCAAATGCAAAGGAACTGAACCACTACATTCCAAACTCCAAGTTCAGGGGGTTTTGAACGCACTGATACCCTTTCTGGCATCAGAAGAAAACCTTGTGGCAGGCATGAGCCCCACGGCTGCATCGCTGGGCTCTGCAGCCAGGGAACTGGACCCCAGGCTCCACCACTCACCCGAGATCCCACACGGGGGCTTTGGGGTATCTCATTTGCATCTGTGATAAAGAATCCCTACGTGAACCAGTCCAAACTGTGCGTGGACTGGATGCAGCTGGAATAACGGCTAAAAAGATTTTTGATCCAGGGAAGCCACACATGTGCTCATTTACTACAGATTAACTAAGCACTTACTACAGGAATTGACACCGTAGCGAGCCATAAACATTTATTATGCCTTCAGCAATTTTCTGCAGTAATCCTACAACTGAATTTGCACGCAGATCTTTTCTAGAAGAGAGCCAGCCAGCCCTGCAGAAGCCAGGACATCACACATACGAGAATCAGGCTTTCACTGTGCTAGCAGCAGTTACTGGGCTGGGTTCAGCCAACTGCTGACTCCGTGGGCAAAGCTTTCCCTCCTCAGCCCTCCCAGAGGTTGTTCCTGCACCAGAGATAACAGGGGAGCCTGCTGATGTATGAAGCCTTCTGCTCTGTGCCAGTGTCTGGAAGATGAAGGCACGGACCATACATATGCACATAGGCTGCGTGTTGCAGAGCTCGTGCCGCGCAAAGCGAGCGATTGCGCGCTCATAAAGCTATCCAAAACAAAGAGGGGAGATAAGAGTGAGTGGAAGGGAGAGCTTTTGTTTTTAGAAGGAGAATAGGGAGCCTTGCCAATGTTGTGAACCTGAGCCAGCTATTCCAATGCAAACCTCATGTTGTTACATAGATCATGTTTGGAAAGAGATGTAATATTAATCAACTTTCTGGCATTAAGTATCCGTTACTGTACAAAAACATTCTTGCTCTGGCTTTAATTCAGTTTTAAGTCACTGTGAAAACATTTATGTGGCTCTCAGACTGCCTTAAAGGACCCAAGCAATAATTCTTTTCCCTTCCCAGAGGAACTAAAACAATGATCTACTTCCATAAAACAGGGTATGTTAATACTGCTGATTGTTTTCCTTAAGTGTTGGGTACGTCCAGGCTTCCATAAACCATTTCCAGAGATAGAAGCTGTCTTCTGGAGCCCCCGCAACACGATCTGCCTGCTCAAGGTCAGTGGCAAAGGTGTACTTCAGCAGCAAGGGACACCACAGCATGGCATGGGAACGGGCGGTACCGCTGTCCCCGCAGGGCTCCAGCCCTAACCCAAGCTGTGCCGCGTGTCAGTGGACAGCCCTGCAGCAAAATTTCCGTCCCCGCACGCTCACAGAAGCCAAACAGGAGAGCTGTGGAGGGCAACACTGAACTTCTTTCTCTCAATAACACAGCACACAACCCTACGTGCGCAGGAAGGCACGGGGCTGCTGAGAGAGGTGTTACTGGCCTGAGACACCACGTCACCGTCTGCAAAAATTCAACACCCAGTGTCTCATCTTAGCACAAATTCTTTACCCTCACCCAACCACCAGCACACAAGCAGCATCCAAAGGGTCGCTCGTGAGGCAGCGAGTCCATGCAAGAAGAGTCTGGATGTTATCAACAGCCTCTCGCCACGATAACGATTCCTTTTTATTCCTTCTGAGCAACTTCCAGCTCCCCTGTTCTTCTCCACAGGTCATACATCCAGCTACTGAAAATCCGCAAATCCCCGAACGTGTTCTGCCTGCTTTTCTTATTTAAATATGCAAATTACTGCAAAACGGGTAATTTTCATGTTACATATTTTTTTTTGCGGAAAAATTAAATGTGCAAAAATGTTTATTGCAACAATTACTGGTTCCATGGTATTTCAACAAAAGGCTGTAAATCATCAAAATAATTGCCTACCCATTAGCTATTGTAGTGCTCTGCCTGAAATTTTCTCATTCTGCATTTTAGCTGGGTGAAAAAATATTTTTCTTCTAAATACATCGTCGGGATTAATTCCAATTAGGAAAAAAAAAAATACGTATGAGCCTAAGACTCTTGTCTTAGGTACCCACCCCCAGATATCAAAGTGAGTTGAAAGAATTGCAACCACAAATCAGAACAAACGTCTCTCGACACACTCAAACGGTGATGTACGGCAAAGACGTGCCGTTAAACCCCGCTGCACTGAACTATCTCCCGAAAGGATAAAAAACCCTCTGTCTAAGATCTTTTCCTGCATCATCTTCGTTACTACACATGTAAGGAAATTACTCTGCCAAATTATCCACTGCAAATTGAGAAGCGGAACGTTCCTCTTCATTGCTGGTAAGCGGGGCAGCGGCGCTGCGGCGGAGCGAGTGTCTCCAGCCGTGCCTGCTCACTACGCGCTACTGCCAGGCTTGTTTTGAAATCCGAGCTCCAGGAAAATCCACGGCTACACAATTTTCTCCCCCGCTCATTCCGGGCAAAAGGCAAGCGGAGTGGTTTTTATCTGACCGTGTTAACAAGCAACGGCACCGAGCAGTAACTGCTTCTGACCCCGAAGGTTTTCTGACGCGCTGGAGCTGGTTTGCTCTAGCTCAGGAAAGCAGAGTTCCTTCATGAAGAAGTTACAAATAATGACGGCTAACTCTGCTTTCCTAAATGTAAATGAGGAACTTCACTGTCGGCCTCAGGCATCCAAAGGCAAAGGACATTCCCAGGTATGCTGGCCCAGATGTGCACTTCTCTCCACCTTTGAACTGCTGTGCGCCTAGTCCTGCAATCATCCTTCTTGAGGAAATGAGCCGACCATCACTCGAGGAACTGTGGCCTGCTGCCTGCAACTTCAAAGCTGTTCTGCGCAACCGTACCCACGTACACTGCTCTTCCTGAGGCCCTTTGCCAGTGCACAAGCCCTTTCAAGTAGAGGAACACCCATCCCCTTCTGCTCTTGCGATGGGGCTGATAACCCAACAACTCCCTCGCTGCGTCTTCCAGCTCCCAAACCCAGCCTAACAAAACACTTGGCACCTGCAAACATTTTCCTTCGGGAGCCTGCAGAGAAAACCTGCCACTGTGCCACAGAATGAAATCAAAGCAGGATTTATTTAGTTGTGAGGAATGCAAAGAATTAGTCTGAAAGCAACAGAGACCTAAGCTTACCCTCTTACCTACAACTTGGAATTTCCTCCAAGCAGCAGGGAGATGTAATTCAGCCTCGGTACCTCCCTGTCCCCCAGGGAAGCGGAGCAGAGCTCGCTCGCAGAGAACCTGCTTTCCCTGCGCATCAGCCTGCAGCAGCTGATGACTGACACCCTCCTCCCTCTGCATAAGGTCAATCTTCTAATAGATCAATGTCTCTCCATCTCCTCCTCCGTGTTGGCAGGATGCCCTGTCATCCAGGCTGTGGTTGAGAAGTTTCTCCCCACACCTGGCAGCTACGCTGAAGAAAAAGCACATTGTTTAAGCCAACGCTCCTGCCCGCTTCTTCCCCTGAATTCCTGGTGTGCAAAGCCGTGTAATGTTCTCAGCTAGACTGACGGTCATTTGAGATGCGTACAGAATGCAAGCTGGGAAAGAAGCACATCCATCTGAGCAGCACGCAGGAGTCCTGCGGCTGGGCCCTCTGGATCCACGCACCGAGAATGACGGGGCTCCTACACCCCCACTCAACAGGGTCGGTGCCGAGGCTGCGGTAATAACAGAGCCATCCGAAGCTCTGCCCTACCCGCCGCGACACGCAGCACACCATCAGCCCTTGCTTTCCAAGTGTTAATTGGCAAACTCGCCACAAATTTACTTAGCAGGTCTGAAGTTAAAAGGGAACTACGTGCTTGAAAAAGATTAAATCCTTGAGTGAAAAAGCAAGAGGGATTTCTCTATTCCAACTAAATGTGTTCGTATGATTTCTTAGCCAGGAAAATATCCTTTTAAAGTCAGTAGCTAGATGGAAACCAAGTGATCGGTTTCTAGCCTTTCACTTTAAGCCCACTATAAATCCTAACTTAATTAAAATCATTCTGATCAGGATCAAAATTCCACACCAAGTTTTCAAAAGCTTCTAAGATCTCCCCTGCCTCAAAAGACACATATAATTAAAAGCACAAACCTCTGCTGGTTTTGTTGCTGAATTTGCCAGAAAAGTTATCAGTGGTATTTAGCGGCAGACGGAGGACTAGATGACCTCCTGAGGTCTTCTCTGACCTGAGTTAATCTATGATGTGTACTCTGAGATCATACCTTAATCCATAAGCATATAAGAACCACTCGCACGTTCTCATCTACATTACAAAGGAACGGTTCTCTTGGAAAAAAACCCAACCTGAAAGTCTTTAGATAGTATCTTGTCTTAGTGAGAATTGTTCATTATAAGTTTAAGCAACCAGAAAAAGGCAGTAATGGGAAGAGTTACAGGCAGAACATCCTATACGACACACGAGACAGGTATCCAGAGCTAAATACCAGTTTCTAACCAAGGCACAGAGCACCCCGGGTGACATCCAAGCCTTTACCTGCTGCTAGCCCAGTCGAATCAGCTGAAGTTTAGCAGTGAACACAAACCCAGTTTTTAAGAGCATGGCTTTACCATTGTCCCTTGTGGCAACCGCAGCGGTACCTCAGAGAACGGTTTAGCCCCAAGACTATCACTGCCTGCACGGAGATACTGCACAGAGGAGACCTGCACATTGCTGCATATCCCTTCTCCACGCTCCCATAAATGTGAGGGATAAACACTGCTCCTGTCAAACCTTTTCCTTTGCTCCGTTGCAGCCGGGCATGCATGCAGCACATCACAAGTACTAAGAAAGGAGGGTGAAAAGGCACAGGGAACAATCCGATGGTTTCAGTATATCTGTATAAGCAGTAAGGTTGGAAGTTGAACCAATTACTTGGTGCAGAAAGCTATGCCATGTGCCATACATGCTGCTTATTCATACTTGGGGGTTTTCGCTGCAGTTAGCTGTTCCAAAGGTGGCCCAACAGGCAGAGTTATAACAAATAGTTTGGAGTGCAACCCAAATAACTCTCCATATTGGCAGCAGAAGAGGATACTGACAAATGACTTCGCCCAGGAAAGTTGTTCTGGCCTCCATTTAGTAGAAAGCAATCATTTGACACTGTCTAATGACATTAATCAAGCACTGAACCTTTGTTGTTTTATGTCATAGCAAATGCTTAGCATTTTTCAGGTCCGAAGTGCTTGACTACCCATTGTATATTAAAAACAAAAGACTTTAATTCATTAAAAATAGACTCTCACGCTAGATTAAGTTCATTTGCTGCACCCGTCCCTGGTCTGCCTTTGTGTGTGGTCTCATTTAAAACAGACACACACGAACCAGAACCTACTTTATTCACGGGAAACAAAAATACCATTGGCTGTCAACCAAAATAACAGACACTGAAAAATGGGAATACCCCTGGGTAAGGAAATTTTAATTAAAAAAAAAAAAAAGAAGGAGGGGAGGGGGAAGAAATTACAATGATGAAGAAGCAGCAGCTGCCTTCTCTGGGAATTCCTGTTTCATCACCTTTGTCAAAACATCTCACATTGTCTCCTATGTATTTTATAAAGGTCTTTTGCAGATCTATTAAAGCAGCAGCTTCATTTATGCTCACTCTGATCTATATTGATAAAGACTATGAAGCCATTAGCTGGCTCATTAAGTCTGCCTTTACTTACCCCCAATTAAGATTTCAGGTGTCTCTGGTTTTGAGCTAATTTCAAAGTGGCTGCCATCTGGGACATTCTCAAGGAACATGATCAGCTCCTTTTGTAATGATATATCACATTTAAAACTCCAAGGCAGCAGTTCTGTTACGTGCAATCTCATTTTCCATATGTAGAGTTTTGTGCCTGTTATTTTGGAAGGTTTGTTTAGAAATCAATCCACAGTGCCACGTTTTGATCTGTGGCTTTTACAGCACCAAAGCTGCTCCTCACAGCTGACAGCTGAAATGTTATTGGGCATAATGTCCCCTTGCACTTCTCCACGAATGGTTCACAAACAGAGAGTTTTTGAGCTTGGGTGTGCCACAGAAACCAGATTCAGATGTGGCGATGAAAAATAATTTTGGTATATGTAACAAGGGTGTCCTTTATAGAAAACTCCCTTCTGAAAAGCAGAGGTGAGGATCAGCACAGTGGAGTAACTGGGATCTCTTCTTCAGAGCAGACAGTAGCATGAAAGAACAAAAAAACCCCAAAAGGGCAGGTACAGGTGACAACTGTCTCTCAAAAAGTGTGCTGTAGAGAGACCTTCCTCTCTGTCCTCCTACTGAACGGAGCAGAGCTGAATGGGCAGTCAGCAGAAGGGAAAATTTTCATGGTAAACTAATACTGAGGAAGTGAAGGGAGAGCACAGGCTCCATTTATGACATTAAGTGGCTTTTACACCTTCCATTTTACATTAGGTGATACCACACCGTACACGAATCCATGTAATCGAGATACAGCAGGAGGACACTGTGACAGAAATACCATGAAAGGAATGCAGCTTTTGTTGATTTGCAAAGAAATAACAGACTTGAGAAAGTTTCTTCCATAAAATCTTTCAATCAACAAGATGAATGCAGCATCTTAACCTACTGCAACTGTGGCATCAATACTGCATGTGGGAAATTGCTGCCCCATCACACCTTTTGATAACACTTTGAATGTTTACATTTAACTTTGATAAAATAAAATCATTCAAGATGAAACAATAGTCTCAAAAAAGCCAGGGAGTGACTGTGTGTGTCTATACATGAACGTATACAGTACGTGTGTGTAATTCCAGCACCACTTTGTCTGTATACAGATACTTAGATACAGAAAATTCCAGCCCTGCAGTTACAGCTCTGCCACAGGCAGTGTTCAGACTGCCAGGAGAAAGAGGTTAAAGCAGAAGATGTTCATGTGACATCTCACTCCATTTTCCCATTATGGCCTGTATCCTTTTTCACCCAGATCCAGCAGGAGGGACAGGAATTAAGCACATTCAGGTCCAATTTCTTTACCAGGCAGTACAGGAGAACAGCACTAGTTAGGACCTACCTTGCCCATTTGGTACGTGTTTATGCGTTTTTCCTTTCCTGGGGGTTGACTGGCATGATGATGAAGCATTGTTTGTGGCTGTTTTTGCATCCTCTGTCTCCTCCTCCTCCTCCTCTTCTTCCTCATCATCCTGAGAGCTTCCAAAATAGACCATGTTGCTGGGCAGGGCTGGAGAACCTGGATTACAAAGCAATGGCTCATTAGCATCATTGCATTCACTTACCCCGCTCACCATATTGTTCATAACCTACTGATGTCGTGCACAGCAAGGGAAGAGGGGAACTCAGGGATGGAAGGTCACACCAGTGCATGACTAACTGGAGGTTTTCTACTTATTATTTTTTACCAACAGGATACGTACGTGTTTGAAAAGCAGGGTTTCCCCCAACCAAGCACATTCTATTCATACTTTAGACAATAAAACAGTCTTGCTACAAGCCTTAATTAATAGCTTGGTGTATTCAGAAAAGGACTAATGCACACGCTTAATTTCAAATGTCTGCTTAAGTGCCTGACTGAAGTCTTAACGCACAAACTAAAAGCTTACAGCTTTTCCAGCAGAAGAAAAAAGAGCATTTACAAACCAATCTGCACCCTGGCAATATTTTCAGGTTATTATTACAATAAAATATTAGCATTTAAACTTCACAACACCTTGCAGACCTCTACAGTATTGTACACAACGCTCTGCGGTATTCTCCTTCGGTTTTAAACAAAGGGAAAAGCCAAGACACCAAGATGCTGAAATTTGCTTAGCAGGTGTCCCTGGCAAAGAGGAAAACAGAGCAGAGGTCTCCCCATTCCCCGTGTGCATCTCTTGAGGATGCTGATTCTCATCTCCTGCTGCCTTCCCCCGATGCTCCCCTAGCCCGCCTCGTGTGCACAAGGCTGTGGTCCAGCAGGCCACTCGGCGAGAGCCACTACACAGGGTTGGAATTTAAATGGAACTCTTGCACAAAATCTTCTTTTTTTTTGTTTTTTACACGTGAGTCGTGCAACAGCGTCGAGGTTTCCATGCACATGACACCACTGTCACAACCTAATAACTATTTTTAAATGTACAGATACTGCTGGCAGCTAATGGATGCTTTCCCTTTTGCCCAGGACTAGTCTGTATTTTGAAAGGAGCCTTCTGTCTATCCCCTGGAGGGACAGGTGCCCTAGGAGCCTTCCACTTCTTCATAAAAAGATTTTAGTTTGTGAAGAAAGGGGGGAAAATAGAAGTGGAGAATGGGGACACATCACTTCAATTATTCTTCTGTAGCTAAATAAAGGAAAGGACAAAAAGAACTGGGCTACAGACCAACACCACAAGGTACTGGCTATTTGGCTGATGCTTCCTGAGGAAGCACTTTTGGCTCCAAGCTCTTCAGAACAGCAATTCTGTGTTTTGTTTGGGTTTGAGCTGTTGGCGTTGCCATTGCCAACAACTAACTAAAGCTTGTTTCTGGGTTGCATATTTTCTGCTCCCACCAGGTTTGTACAAAACACTCTTAACTACAATAATTATATTTTAATGAATGGATATCTAAATATAGCACACAAACTGGGGAAGGTTTTTTTCTGCAATGAACCACCCTTCTCCAAGCATACCGGATTTGGCTGGGAGGGAGTTAATTTTCTTCATAGTAGCTAATAGGAGTCTGTGTTTTGACTTTGTGCTGGAAACAGTTGATAACGCAGGGATGTTTTAGCTAGTGCTGAGTAGTGCTTACACAGCAGCAAGGCTTTTTTCTTCGCCTCCTGTTTCTCACTGCCTCACCAGCAAGCAGGCTGGGGGGGCACGAGAACTTCAGAGGTGACACAGCCAGGACAGCTGACCCCAACTGACCTAAGGGATGTCCCAGACCATAAGATACTGTGCTCAGCAAGAAAAGCTGAGGGAAGAAGGAAGAAAGGGGGTACATTTTGAGTGATGGTGTTTGTCTTCCCAAGCCAGCGTTCCGTGTGACGGAGCCCGGCTTTCCTGGCCATGGCTGAACACCTGAACACCATGGGAAGGGCTGAAGGAATTCCTGGTTTTGCTTGGCTTGTGTGTGTGGCTTTTGCTCTACCTACCACACTGCCTTAATCTCAACCCACGGGTTTCCTCACTTTTACCTTTCTGATTCTCAGTCCCACCCCACTGGGGGGGACTGGGCGATCAGCTGTGTGGGGCTCAGCCCCCAGTCTGTACAGACCCTTGCTCTTGGTCTCTGTGACAGCCCCTTTGGGACTGCGGCTGCCTTGGGGAGAAGCAGAGACCCCCCCAGCAGCACCCCGTGCCACACATCAGCCGTGGCCCTGGGACAGCTAGAGGGGAAACGCTGCAGCAGCGCCTAGGGCACGATGTTCTTCCCCCCTGAAATACTGCATGTATTAATCCATCCAAGCTAGACAAGAAAATATGGACACATACAGCTATCCTAGGGGGAGAGCCTTTTTGCATGCCAGAACTTTCATTTTTATATATTCTAATGATCCAAATTAAGGCTGCTGACATATTTCAAGGCATGGGAGCTATAGCAACTTACAGAAGAAAAAAAAAACCCTTTGCATTTTCTATGCAAGTCCAGAACTTTTTGGCACACTCGAAGCAATCAACCATAGTAGGGAAGAGGTGCTGAGAGGCACATTCATTCTTCTGCTTGGAGGGGAGCTTTAAGTCTCAACAGCAACTAACTAGAAAGACTCCAAACTAGATCCTCTAGGACAGTGCTGCCTGAAAAATAATTTGTCTTTTTTCTTCCACCGAGGTGCCCAAGTCTGCGGTGCGGATCCAGAAGTTCCCAGCTCCGCAAGGCTGTACCGCGCGTCAGTTCTCATCAGGATACAAAGTCCAGCAGCATCAGCGCTTTAATGAGTAGCCAAATGATAGCAGTAAAGAAACCTTACTGTTAGGGATCATCAAAATCAGATTCCAACACGGACTGGAATCTTTCTATTATAATTAGAGTAATAGTCAGAAATTTTATCCTTCTGAGACACGAAAACAGGAGACCAGATACAGCTCTTTTTCTCTAAGCCTCATCTTCCCCAGAGTTCCACAGCCCTCAGCTTTTTGTCAGCTGCTTTCAACAGCAAGCAGCAAAAAAATTTATCATCTGCAATGCAAATGTTGTTATTACAATAGCAATTTTTTACTTTGGAAGCACAGAATAAAATACAGCACTGTGCCTTTCTGCTTAGAAAGAAGGGAGGGTCTGACCCAGCTGCGAGAGGAGATGGAAACTTCACCTAACTCTTGGTATTCATTCGCTGCAATCTCAGTGCATAAATCTTTGGCCAGAATGACATTTTTTCATTCTTTCCAATCGAGAACTGGGAATGCCAATGGTTAAACAGCATTCCTGGGACAGCTGGGACTGTTTGGGAAGTGCATTTCCAGAGAAATTAGACTAGCAACGGCCAGTAACACAGGAGAGTCCTGCTAGCCCTCACTTCAGTGATCTAAGAGCTCTGCAATCTGAGATCTTGGAGAAAAGCTGGCATTCAGTCTGGCTCACCTCCTTCAATCCAGCTTTCCCTACATGTTTATTAAAGCTGACTTGCAAAACAGAAAGAGAGAAAAAAAAGTAAAAACACTGGACTTGTGCATTTTTGTTCTACTTCAGCACTGTTACGGATGGAAGACACTGAAAGAAATCTAAAGCTTTGAATTTTCTTGCTTACTTTTTATATTACGACTATTTTTATCACCATCCTTTAGAACAAGATTTCAGTTCTGGAGCAGCCTCAAGTACTAAGAATTTGTTCACACCTATGGGTTGAGCTGGTTAAAAGCACTTTCACTTTAAGTCTGTGTAGCTGAACATGTTCAAAAGGCTGAGAGAACACCAGTTTAAAATATTGAAACAGGCTGCTCAAGCTCAAGATACTGCAAATTCTCTTTATCAGCAAACCGAGGGGAAGACAAGCCTGTTAAGTACACTGTGATTTCACTCAAGCTAAAAGAATGACAGTTATGTTGATTAGGCAACACCTAACGTGCAGAAGTGTGAGTGGTTGATGTGCACTCGTGGTTTACACCCAGCAAAGAACGAACAGAACCCCCTAAAACTCCTCTTATGGAAATAAAACGCCAACATCTCACGAATGAAGAACTAATGATGCTCATACGAGCGAAGCTGCGTTGGTAAGAGTGGAAACTACGTGATCGCTCGCCTGCTTTATTCTGATCAGGGTTCCTGTCCTAAATAGATATCCCTCATGGTCTCTGAGACCAGACAGGGATGTGTGCATGACTCACAGAATCACAGAATTGTCAGGGTTGGAAGGGACCCTAAAGCTCATCCAGTCCCAACCCCCCTGCCATGGGCAGGGACACCTCCCACTAGAGCAGGTTGCTCACAGCCCCAGCCAGCCTGGGCTTGAACGCTTCCAATAATGGGGCTTCCACCACCTCTCTGGGCAACCTGTGCCAGTGTCTCACCAGCCTCCTGGGGAAGAAATTCTTCCTGATGTCCAACCTGAATCGACCTATCTCTAGTTTTAATCCATTCCCTCTATTCTTATGTATCCTATTTCATATCCTACTTCTACAGGTGACCCCATTAGTTACTCAAAGTTGCTAATTTATATAAACAAGACTGAGTGGAGTTACTGTAGCCACAAACGTCTAAGACAATTAGAGATGTGGAGGAGAATTTACACTCAAGAACTGTTTTCTTTTTTTCCAGCTGTATCAGTTGGCCTAACAAAATACCTTGCCCTTCCTCATAAATCTGTTTGGCCTGTCTTCACCTCAAGAATATGGTGGGGTTTGTTACAGACTTCACTGGGAATTGCTGCTCTTGGGTTTCTCCACATATAACAGATACTGAAAATGATGCAGGACAACAACATGGAATTGCCAAACTGGCATGAGAATAAGGAAAAGTGCAGGTTCACCTGAGGCACAGGTATGCACACGCTCATGGGACATACAGCTGTAGGCACTTGCTTGACTTTTTAATTTAGGACACCATGTTCTGTACATTTTTGTCGTTGCCTCGACGTACTCAGCAACAGAAACCCAGGGGGCAGCTGTGCCCATTCATTCTTCCACGTCTTTTGCCAGCCAACCAGCGAGAGTAAAGATGAGCAATCGTCCTTCCTCTTCCTCTTGCCCTCCCCAGCACCAAGATGTGGTTCTCAAAGCCTACCCAGGGCAATTTAAAAAGCCGCATTAGAATTTAATTAATAACCAACAGCAAAAGAGAAAAGCTGCAATGCTCTGGGTAGAAGGAAACATCTGTGCCTGGGAGGTGATGCATTCCAGGTCTCGGCACTCTAGGTAAATAATTCCCCCCACTCCTCGCTTTCCATCCCCAAGAAAACAGCAGAAAAATCTGCAAGAGAGTTACGAGAGCCTGTGGCTGTATTGAATTTTACAAGTCTCCTTCTGTGCCAGGAGCCCCAAGTTGTGCTGGCAGCTGCTACCACGGGCACTGCAGCAGAGAAGGGGGGGTCTCTGCAGAGCCCTCCCTCCAGCACTCCCCCCAGCAGGTGCCTGAAAACCCTGCTCACTCAGCAAATCCGATGGCAATCTAGAAAATATATTTGACTTCCCACCACTTACTTTACAAGACATTTCATAGAAGGAACCATCTAGACTGTCTGTGGCTGCATGGACATTTTTCTTGGCATCAAGAATGGTCTAGAGAACATCTACCTCCATCTGGCCTCTTGCTCTTATTCCTGTGCCACCACCTCAAGCGTGGCAGTAGAATTTTTTTGTGGGGCCATGTGGTGAATCAGATCGGGGAACTGATTCAGATTAAAATCCCAGACTAAGGAAATTAAAGTCCATTAATAAATGCTATAACTGTAATGTAACGTTACAAGCTTTCAAGTAAAGATTTGGAAAATCTCTATGCACACTTTTTCTTATTGAATGTGTAGCTTAATACATCACTTTCTGTTATTAAACAACACGTGAAACACAATGTGTTTCCAATCTCGCATGGGAGCCGCACGGTTTACGTTCTGACCCGATGATGTCTAGGCACACACTTCCCAAATGCCTTTTTGGTTTTGCCCCCCACTCAAGCCAGCCCATTTGCTTTGCATCAGTATCCGCACAAAAGCACGTGCCAGCACCGGAGAAGCGGAGGAGGCAATGGTAACACGCTGGGAAGGAAGGAGAAGCCATGGCAGATGTAGCAAGATGAAGGAAAGGACATGGAGCAGCAGCAGCAGATGGGAGGAGCTCGAGAAAGAGGTGAGTGTGGACACAGGCTACAGGAGCAGCGGGAGAAGGAAGATGCTGAAAGAATTACTGACAGTAGAGAGTAATGAATATTGTGAATGGGAAGGACACCTTGTACTGAGCAGCTTTAACAGGAGTGTCTGTCTGATAGTGCTGCTGACCTGATCTGGACACGTGCCACTCACCTTTTCCCCCTTCACAAACCGCCGTGAACTCACAGTCGAGAGCACAAAAGCCACGGCCAAGGCCAGGTGACAACCTGGAGAGAACTTCCCAGCCCCCTCCCTCCCTTCCCAGTCGCTATGGGGAGTCCCAATGGACAAAGCTGGCCCTCGTCGTGCAATTCTGAAAGCCCAAGGAAGTGGTGAGGCTGCCCGAGGGACTGCAAGGCACGTGGAAAGGCTGGACAGCACACAGAGCCCCGGGTACCCCCTCCTCCCCAGCACCTAGCAGGAGCCCCTGCTCCTAGGATCAGATGCTGCTCCGCATGGCAAATTTTGAGAAAACCCTTAATGGTAAATTGTCTCCTTGAAACTCCCTCCTCGTGGCTACAGTGAGCTGTGAATGATTAAAAAGGGGAGGATATTCGGCTCGTTAAAAAATGAGGTTTGAAGCATGCTTGGCAACTGCTTCCTGTCAGTATCTGCAGTTCCATTACTGAAATTCTCTCTCGAGTATTTTTGTCTTCCCTCCTATTGCGAGAGCAACTCAAAAGGAAACCTAACTATATAGGAAAAATAATTACCACAACTACACACGAAGCGTTGCCTAATGCATAGGAAAGGATGACAAACACATTTTATGTCCGCCGTTAGAATAATTTGATGCATACACAGCAGTAGGTACAAAGCAAAATACGGGGTTTTAAGTCACGGTGCTGCTTTTAGCAGTTTTCTTGGAAAGATGCTACCCTTGGCACGTACAAAATCGAGGCTTACTACTAAGAGTAGGCAGAACTGATGCTTATGCAACCTGTACATACAGATGCACTGACCTCAGCAGCAAGTGCCTGATGAACAGAATAAACTCTATGCTTTTTCAGCCGTTTGATTTGACTAATGAGGTTGTTAATTTTTTTTTATTTTATTTGACAAATGTCTAATTTTCCCTGCTAAATTACTGTATGTTTTGTTTCTCATTACATTACATTAACTTTTGTCTTGGACTAGCTAAACATATTTTAAAAACTCTCAATTTAGATCTGAAGAGTGGAATCAGGAGTATGGAAAGTGCACGCGCTTTGCCAAAAGCACCATTTCATTACTCTTCAGAATTAGCTGGCAGTGTTTCTGCAATATTTACTGAAGTACAAACCAAATGTTTTCATCTGGACAGGATTCAAACCCTGGTATGTTATAACCACAACAAAAATCGTCTCAATCCAAGAGCCTTCTCTGTAATTTGGGCTGTGGTTTCTGCAAAATTGGAGGATTCTTCTGCATGAATTATTTACACCAACTCCCCCTCCAGCTCCTCTCTTCTTTTCTTTCCCCCCTTCATAACAATTAAACATAAGCCAGATGTGCTTTGGAAAAATCTTACAATTTCAGACATCAGAATGATTTAAGCACAAGGCAGGTCAAGGTATGTGGGACTTTAAACACACGCTGTGCCAAGCTCCACGACGAGCCGTGTCCAGAGGTTTGGCTTCTCCTCTGACACGTGGCCCCATTCTGGGGCTGGATGCAGGTGGAAAAACCTTGCCTGTCACATGCTCCCAACGTACTGGCATCTCAATGCTTAAAATGTAGAGCCTGCTTCTCATTTCTTATGTGTCCTACTTACTCCGTTTTGGCAGGACCACGCCAAGTCCCTGACGTGTGAATAACTGTAATTTACGCCCGCACTTCACGGTCGTTCCACGGAGCAGGGCTCAAAGAGAACAAACTGCACAAGCTCGACAGGAAAGAGCAATTGTATCTCACTTGTCTGACTCTACCTGTGGGAAGAGTCCCAGAGGGAGCTGAGAGGCAGGAAAAGGCCATCCCAAGTACAGAAATAAACCAGAGCTCAGGAACGCTCCGGCGCTCCAACTCTCCCCCAAGATGTTTAATGTTACATCAAACTCATTGTCTGGTGCAGCGACATAAAACTCGCTTTTCTTCTCGGTCCATTCCTCAAAGCAGTAGTGCTAAAACCAAAAAGCTAAAGAAAATTCTTCCTTTTCTAAGGAAATGGAGTAAGGGCAGGGAAATGGGTGAGCCCACAGGATTTAAAAAAAAAATAAAAGGTTCACTTTCCAAATTTAATAAAACCACACCAGAGTAAGAGGCTACTGAATATTAGCCAAAAAACCCCAAAAACACACCCCCAAAAAAACCAAACAAAGAACAAAAACCCCAACCCAACCAAACAACAACAAAAAAACCCACACCCCGAAACTCAGAGTGTTTCTCATGCCTATAATCCATATCTGACAATCTCAAAGCAACTTCCCTCCACTAACATGATGAGATCTGGCAGTGAACCTCCAAACCAACTCTTCCCAGCTTTATGTTCCCCTCCGTCATGAACAAGGTGTGATTTTGTGAGATTACAGTTACGATTTGCAAACTTCCTTTTATGAAATGGTTTGTGCAATGAAGGCTCAACACCCTGACGTTTATTCTTGTGTTTTCAATCCATCCTAAAACTTTAGCCTCAACTAGCAAGTAAATTAACAACAAAACTGATGAAAAGTCATCGCCTTTATCACCAAATTATTGCACATCTGCAGGTTTTAAGATTATTTGGGAATTATAAAAACTAAGGCAGGCTGTAAAGCAGCTCACGTTTTTGGACAGTGCCAGCAGGTCATTGCTTTTCGTCCGGCCTAATCAAGCTGCTGTGGCATTTAATGTACTTAGTCTGCTCTGGTGAGCACGTCTCCACGGTGGCAACGTGCTCCCTTGGAAGGCTGGTGCTTCTAGAACGTGACTGATGTGGTCACCAGCTCTCCAAGTCCTGGGGACCCACTCATACTGGACTAGCAAGCAAGCGAACCTTCTGCCTTGTTAGAAGCGCGGTGAATGAACAGTTCTTTGTTAACATGCCTGAAATTAAGAGCTCCTGAGTTTTTGATTTTGGAGGCTCTCCCACTGTAAAGGAAAAACCTCTGCAGGTATCTACTGGCACAGGCAACCCCTCCTAGTGTGAGCTGAGAGAGCAGGCTGGGATGCAAGGCTGACAGCCCACCACCCAAACAAGGCGTTTAAAAAAATTAAAAGCCTGTTTAAGAGCAAACTGCAAGAGAACTGGGGCACCAAGACCCGTAAGTTACTGAAGTTTGGACAAGGATGCTATAGTAAGATTTTCTGGTTTAGTTTTGCCCAGTTGTAGTAAATCATCAGATGGTTAAACCATTGCAGGACTCAAGGAAAACGAACAGTCACGCGTTTCGCAGAGCAGTTGATAGACGAGCCTGAAAACTCAATTTGTGAGATCTCAATTAAACCATCTTTATTTAGGAATCCCTGAAATTCTCTAGCATGTAACTCCCAGAGGCCCGGCTTAATTAGAAAATTGATCATGGGAAAACTTCTTAAAATGCAGACTCCTAATCATAGCCTTCCCGTTATCACCTTCTGCCAAAGATCTACTGCTCACAGGGAGTTGCTTCTCCCTCCTGCCTTTAGCCCTGTTTTATTCCACTCGCCATATTTTTGACCTGTAAATAATTATGGAGAGTAAAAGCAACTTAAATGCACCGTAACAGAAGCTATTAGGAAAATGCAGTAAAAGTGAAAGCTGTTGTGCAACGGCACGGAGGTGACACCGGGATCCACGCGCGCTGCTGAAAGACACTGATTATGCCTCTGGCAAAGGGCACACGGGCTCCTTCAAAGAAGCTATTTAAAGATAAGAACGCCACAGACAAACACTTCAGAGATATCTGGGCTATTCCCCTTTCCTTCTTGTGTTGCAAATTCTAGGTCACGACGTAATAAAGAAATAAATAAAATGTTAAATGATTTCTATATCATAGAAAGCAGGGGACTCTTGCCAAGCCTGGTCAGTTCGATGTATTCCGGGGTGCTCAGATATTCATCTACTGTTACAGGCTTTTTCATCCTGTGCTGCTTACCTTTTAAGAAGTAATTAGTGCATTGTATTATCAAATCAAGAGTTCAAAACACAAACTAATTAAAATATCTATCTAAAGCCCTTAGCATTCCGGATAATGAAACCAAGCAGGTTATCTTGGTTACGTTTTCTCCCTCTGAAATTACAGGGTGCATAAAAACCCAAGGGTTTGGATCACACAGCAGAAGGCCAGATAAATGGGGCTTCTCTTCCCAAGTGTGGGACCTTACAAGGGCTTCTCCCGTGCACTGTCACTCGACAGTACTGCTCCTTCACTCACAGAATTCAGCTGCTGCTGCAAACCACCCCCCGAGAGTGCTGGTACACTGGAAGTGGGGACTGCATTTTTAAACTTCTCTGTTTAAAAATAGGAACTGAGAGTACACGCTGACACGGTGCGACACACTGACACTGTGCTTCTGCCAGTGCTGCTGGCTGCGGGGGCACGAGGACAGAGGCATGACCGACGTGACTGCAAAGCTGTGTTCCCACCCAAGGAAAGGCTCCCTTGCCAAAGAAAGCTTTGATCCCGAATGCAGGGAGTGAATCGTCAGAGCATCTTGAATGACTAGGACCTGAGAGAGTCACAACTTAAAAAAAAAATTAAAAGTCCACAAACAGGGGGATTTACTGTCCTGGATCAGTGCTACACTCACTACTGAGTAATTGTCACAGTGCTGAACTTAGAGCCTGGGAGCACAGTCCTTATCTCCATGTGAATGTATGCTGCATTTCATCATCAAAGTGCAACCAGCCAGGGCTGGCCGGACATACCTGGACAGAACCCAGAACCCCCACGTGTCCCACCATGAAAGCAATTCTCAACCCTCAACACTTTAATATAAAAATAATGGCACAGAGGTTCAAACCCAAAACAAATGCCTTCCAGAACAATCACACTTCTTCCGTAAAGAGGGTTTAAGCTGCTGGCTCTTCCCTCTCCCAAGCTCACTGGGTTCCAGCAGAAGAGCAGCACCAAACGAAGCCTGCCAGTGCATGGAAAGCTCTTGTCCCACCATCCTAGAGCTGGATACACCAGCACGGTGCTACATGGACTGCCTGCAAGCCAATTAAGAGCCAGCTTCCACCTCCTTTTTTCCAAAGGGCACATCAAATGAGAGAACCACCTGGAACTAAACCTCCCAAGGGACCAAAAAGGGACAATCTCAGGCAGCCAAGACCTTCTTGAAGAACACGGGAGTTCAGACACTGAAGTGAGAACCACGCTAATACCAATCTCAGCAACCCCACTCCTCCTCCCTCTGAGCCACAGCCACTCTTCTACTTCTCCAGAGAGACTCATCCAGGTAGCAAATGCCCAAGAGCATTTCCCCCCCCTGTTTTCACTGGCAATAAGCTTCTGGAGGTGCTTTGCTGGCTTTACTGGAGCAGTAAGCTTGTGGAGTTGCTGAAACAGAGAGCTGACAGCTTCCCCTTCTGCTTTACTTCAACCTGTTCAAGCAGACGAAGACCATGCCACGTGCAGTGCTCAGAGCTGATCTTCCCTTGTTGTTTTTAACATAATTGTAATCGAGATCTCGCTGTCTGAACACACGTGTTGTCTGAGATCCACCAGTGCTCCTGCACACTGAAGAAATGAGGAGCGAATTGCAAGTTCTTAATTGACAGTACAAAACATCAATTATTCTACAGATGAATAACAAAGAAGAAAATTACCGGTGCAAGAGCTAAACAGCCACTGATTAAAATCATAATAAAAAACCCCACCAACACAATAAAACAAAAAACACAAGCCTTCTGAATGAAGCACTGGAATAGGACACAGAAGTACCCGTGCTTCTCGTTTCCATTGTTACAGAGGAATGCAAAGAGAGGGCAAGAAATAAAAGCGGAGCTAAGTCACATCCCCACACAGGTTGCCTTTCTTGAAGTGCAAGTGCCTTCGAAGCTATAAATAACACATGCTTAGTTAGCAAGCATTGCAAACAAGTGTGTGAATGCAGCCATGTGTGCTCACACACATACACACCCCCACCATCTGAATTTTCCCACCAACAACTGTGGCAGTCAGCCCAGATGACAGCAGTGCCACGCTGCCAACAGACTGATCAGCCTCGCCGCAGACTAAATTAGAAATACATTTCCACAGATTAAATTTCAGAGGGCTGCGACGCCACTCGAAACTCCATTAGACTCTGCTCCTTGCGATCCTTTCAGCAAACACAAAAGCTAGCAAACCAACCCTCTCCACCCACCTAATTTAACAGATGTCCCAAGAGGATGGAGGGTGCGTACTGGACCAGAGTCAAGACGGACAAATCAGCCATCAGTCTGAGGCTGCCACTAGCCTCACATCTCCCAGAAGAGGAGAAATCAAACCATGCTGCAGCAAGGTGAGAAAGCCTCAGGAGGAAGCTATGGGTGGTGCTGACCAGCACTGCTCGCAGATGCAGCGGAGACCTCAGGACTGGAAAGGGGAACTCAAAGCACAAGCTTTGAAGGATTCAACTGCCCAGGCAAGGCTTTTGCAGATGAGCTCTATCTGTAAGAAACGCACGCCCGCTCAGCAGGTAATGGGACAAAACAGCAGCAAGAGGCATTCTTCCAGCACACCAAGGATGGAGCAGCAACTAGCTATGGGGACGGGATGTCACCTACCACAAGAGAAACGTACCATGGAAGCTGCTGTCTTCAGTGTCTTGGGACAGGGGGCTATGGAAAGTCCCAAGAAAAATGACAACTTGGGTAACGTCTCCTCCTTTAGCTTAACATGGCCAGCAAGCTGTACCTCACACAAGGTCCCCATGTCTGACATGCTCACAGGCACACAGCAGTGGTCCCAGCCCCACTACAGCTCCAGCCAGGCTGGGGTACCTGCTGCTGTGAGGTAATTTGGGCATCTCGCTGGGCAACTTCAGATGCCTGCTCTGCACTCGGGCTGCAGAGTGGAAGGAGCTCACCTCGTTTAATAATCACCATGGGAACAATCCGGCTCCTGGGGCAGCTCAGAACAGCAGCATCCCTTCCACCCACTGTCAGATGAAAAGCTTCCTTCAGACTGAACAATAAAGGACAGTGAGTAGGTAAAGAAAGGGAATTTCCAACCAGATTTCTCGTCTTGTAGGAACAAGTACTCAAGCAAATTAAGCAGTTCTTCAGTTTACAGCCAGACCAAACAGAGAAGGACAGGGAGAACTTGAGAGCTAGACAACAACACATTCGGGGTAACAGAGTGCTAACCATGAAAAGACATTTCCTTTTGCACTATTACCAGCCTCACTTTCCAGTCTCCTACAGCCATGAACTCAAATACTCCTGCTGCAGATACAGCCAAACTGCTGGGTGTTGAAATGCAGACAATAAACTGAAGTGCAGCACCAGTACATTGCTCTGGCTGCTGCTCCGTGAGATGCTACAGCGAGACCGTGCCCCAAGGCTGCTCTGAGACTCCTACCTCGAAGACAGAGGAAAGTGAGAAAATCTTCTGTCTTGGGCTTCCTTTTGGAGAGGTCAGAAATCTGAGTGGTGGGAGGGGGTAACAACGGCTCCACTATCTTTATTGGAGTTGTGCTGGGACTGTTTGGCTGGGACTGAGCAAACTTCCTTTGTGCTTGCAGCCTTGGCCTGTGGAGACAAGAGGACATCAGAAGCACGTTAGGCAGAAGAGACATCAGAACACAAAAATTCACTGTTTTGACAAAAAAAAGAGAGAGATCTGAATCCATCTCCCACCGATAGCAAACCCCTACTTGGATCAACTGTGAAGACAGTATTTTATTTACCCTTTGGTATCTTCTGCGACAATTTGGAAAACCAGAAAGGGAACATCTTGACTATAAAATCTGTGACTACTGTTTCATATGTTCTGAGTATTTTCTTGCACATCTTAAAATTACAGTTTACTACTCACTTATTTGGAAATTAAATCTGTATTTTGCACCATGAAAATGACTTTCTTTTTAAAGTGTTAGTGTTCTTTGCTTCTTGTTTTTAATTAATTTACAAATTAGGTTTGGTTTAGCCCTATTAAGGTTTTAATTTATTCCAATCTGCTAGAATCTTATTTACATAGTAGAACATATATTAATAGATAAGGTGTCTATGTTAGTGCTCAGTTCTACAAAAAACAAATCAAAACCTTTAGGGAAAGATATTTTTGACAGGGAAATGATAAGCTAAAAGCCATTGGATCGTTGTTCCCTTGGCCACAGCCTAGAAGACAAGGGGGTCTGGGATGGCATTAAACAATATTTGTGCCCAATTTTTAAGACTGAAGGAGATGCATGGAGTGAATTTGTCTCAGTCTTGGTGCTGGGTGATGGACTGATGCTCTCAGTAAGTTCTGGAGCGTGCCTGGGCATGGCTGTTGGAAATGACTGGCTGCTGGTGGTTTTGGCAGCCAGGCTGCAATGATTTCAAGCCTCTCCGAAGGCTCTGATTAACTGCTAGGTGGCAATGAGCATGATTTTCTTTAAGATGTCAAGAATGCAAATTGGCATTAGGGAAAAGGCTTTGGGGCAGGACAGATACCCAGGGGGGGTCTCGCTGGGAACCTGACTCAGCATTTAAGAGCATGCTAATTTCTCACTTAAGCAACTGGGACTCTAATTATGATCTTTATTACGGCTACAAAAAGGAGAGAAGCTACTGAAAGAATGTAAAACCTCATTGAGAAAGGATGCAATTTTATGTCATTTTCTTCCCTAATAGCAGAGTATTTCCATAATGTCAAACTGAAACACGTATCAAATAACACTTGAAGGCAAAGCCAGGTCTTGTCACTCTGCAGCAGGCTTGACTCTTACAAGGAAAACACAGTTACTGTTCAGTGTGGTAAATGGTAAACTTCTTTTATGGATATTAAACTTAAATAGTTTGGTGAGAAGACACTCTGTTTTAAACTTCGACAGTTTTGTGGCTAAAATAGAAGGAAAAAATAAAAAAATTCAATCCCAGGGGTGTTTGTATACATGTATATACATCCCCTAATGACAGGAGACGACAAAAGTAGCATCAATTTTCCCTCCAAACTCCACATAAAACTGTTCATGTCCTCACTACCCAACTCCCACCCTCCCAAACAACAAAAGCCACCAGCCATTCTTACTGCTTATTTCCCTCTCCTCCGTGGTAAGAGGTGTTTATAACTTTTATCATGGTGCTTCTAGTTTCTGAGCTGAAACACGACTGAACACCTCTATTTCCTCATATCCACGAACAATTATCTTTCCAGAATGAAGGTCTTGTTTAGATCTGCTTTTACATCCCCCAGATTGCCTTGCAAAGCTCTATTCCTTCAAGCAGGCAGAGGATTCACACACAGGATGAATGGGGTTTTAATGTCAACCAGCTACACTCCTAGCACTGAAATCACACATGCCACCAGAGAAAAATGTTTTGTATTGGCTTCTGTTCCACACAAAGAGTACACGCTGTCGCCAGGACCAGACTGTAAAGGTGAGCAAGCAGCCCTGCCTGCTGTTCTCATCTGCACAGTGATTTTTCACCATCAGCGTGCTCCTCAGCTGGACTGTTAAAAACACCCTATCCCCTGGCTGCATCTCTGAAACCACCTGCTCAAATCTCATGTGATCAAAGATAAGCAGCAAGGAGGGCTCCACAACCACCACCATCCCAAAAAGTGAAGGTTAAGCCTGTTTCACGGGTCAAAATTAACCCTCTGTGGCAAGGATGGGCCAGGGCTGTTTGCAGCATCCCCATCATTGGTCCCTCGAGCATTTGAAGGAGGATTAGGGAGTGACTTGTCAATCTGGCAGAGACAGGAATGGATCTGTGAATTGAAAGCACTTTTGGTTCGGTCTGTCTGTGAAAGAGAACTCTCTGCTCGCTGTCCTCCCCTCGTACAAACAATGTCCTGCTCCTTTTGCCTGCCCACCTTCCAGAGGGCACGCAGCCTGAGCTGGCAGCATCACCAGATCTTTGCTACCCACCCCACTCCCCCTGTGAACCCACTGCACTTCCTGGGGAGGCTGTCGCTCTACGGTCAGATGTGTCTGCGATGCTTCTCTCACACCTCTGCTGGTGTTTGCTGCACTTCCTCCTGCCGGGTTTGAACTCACCAATGCCACAAACTCAGGCCTGCTCCTTATGAAATACCCATTTTTTAATTAAAACCCTGAGCAGCTACCAGGTGTAAGCATCAACAGTTCGATTCGTGAGTGCTAGTCAATGACGGCAGGCTTCAGCGACTGCAGCAGCCTTTGGATTTCTGCAACAGCTACTGCTCTTTGCACGGGTAGGCTTGTGCTCCATCAGCTTCAGTGCCTGAGGGTCTGCAGAGAGAGCTCTGAGCAAGAAACAAGCTGCTCTGTACCTACAACTCATTAGGATGAAGCACCAAGGTTAGGAACCCAAGCTTTTAAGCGGCCTTTGCTCTGGATTTGTGTAAAGATGACCAGTTTCAAAGGTGGGACAGCAAAAAGCCCCATACATTTCAAAAGCTGGGCAACAATTTAAAACTGTTTCCTCGTGAGGGACTTAATAACCTTGTATGTCCCCATGAAAACCTCTAGAAGCATAAAACCAATTATTTCGGGTACGGTTTCACATTACACTTAATCCAATATAAGTGTGAAGCTGCTGCCAAAAAAGGAGGTGCCCCCTCCCCTACGGTTAGAGCAGTTCAGGCAGAGCAGCCTGCTGCACTCACACCACTGCGGAGCACGGCAGGATAGGTAAGGAAACGATGGAAGTGCCCTGAAAGACATTTTGTGAGAGATCACCACATTAACACCAGCGTGGCTTTGCTCTTTGCTTGCTAAGGGAACGACCTGTTTAGTGCGTATTTGCCAGCAGGAGACAGACTGGCACAAGTGGCAAAAAGAACAAGGAAATTCCTGTTTGCATCCTCAAAACCAATTGCTCAACTCCATCCTCATCGAGAGGCACACGCTGTACAAGACTTGCAAATAGGCAAACAGGAAAAGAAACTTTGCAAGGAGAAGAAAGGCCGAGGAAAGAACTCAAGACATCAAGCATCATACAAACACCCAACGCACAACCAGAGATCTCCAGGCTATTTAAAAATACAGAGTGGTTCCCCTTCTCTCAACAGAATGTTATTTTCACTCTACTGCTTTTGAAGAGACTTTCAACACCTACCTACGACACGAGGTTCAAAAAAGTCTTAGCCCAAGGAAGCCTCATCTCCTTTTCGTGCACTTCTATTGAACCAACTCTTTGGGTCTGAGGCAGCACAAACCACAGCCAGAGCCTAAAACTCCACACCAAAACTACCCCCAGACTCTGACTAGGCTGGAAAACCTTCCTCTCCAACGCAAAATGCACTTCTTGCAGCTTTTCTAGAACGCATTTTCTTTTTAGTTAAATATTTTCAGCAAATGGCACTCCAGTTTGTGTTAGCTAAAAATAGCTCAGAAACGGCTTCTAAAATAGAATATCCTAGCACCCTTCCTTTAGCTTGTGGGAAAGGACATGCTGAGGAAGAAAACACACACTGCACTAAGGCAGTCTTTTTGCAAAGCAAAGCTCAGGCTCGTAATCCCAGTCTGTGTTAAATTTAGTAAACATTAATACTCCAGATAACAGCACATGCTGTGTTAGCTACAAACCAAGGATTAAACGATCAGGCTGGGAGATGTAGTTGTAACATCAGTGCAAAAATCTGGCTATTTCCAGTTTAGTGACTCCCTAACTCCTAAAGAAAAGCAAAGCATAAGTACTAGAAAACACAAAGAACAATACGTGCACATCAGCTGACAGTACAGATGTAGTCATACTCATCTTTGCAGGAGAAATTCTGAGGTTGAGAGGCTGTCCTCACACCCAAGCTGGGAAGAGCTGTGCAAAGCAAACTATCTTTTTCAAGCATCCTCTAATCTCCAGCAATCTGCAGGTTTTTACACAACTTCCTGCTTGTTCCATACCACGGGATTTGTTTGCTCTCTGGTCTCACAACCTTTTGCTTTCTCCTTGAATTTAAGCTAAAGCAAAGGAACCTACACCCCTGTCTCCCTAAAAGCAGCACAGATTTGGTTACTTTGCTTTTGTCACTCCTCCTCCTGAGAAACTGCCATGTGAGTATTTGTAGGTATTTACTTTTAACCCCTTTAATCCCTACTCCTGACTACCAGCAATGAGCTGGGGTTCCTTTCCACCACGCAGCACGCAGAGAGCTGGAAACCAGACTCACTCACTGCCTGATGTGAGGCCCTGGTGAGGAACCAGCCTCTACCAACACGCAGCTTTAACAGGCAGAGTCTGGCTTTCTTGCTGTTGCTCAGTCAGGCTCTGCCGTTCCCAGATCTTTCAGAGACACCTCAATCCAGGGCACTGTATAGTTACTCTTTTTTCCATTCAGGGGTCTGTCCTCCCCACGGAGAGAGCCAAGTTCTACGGGACCTTTCCCATATTGCTGTCTCAACCTGAGCATCACATACACCTCTCTGAGCTCCAGCTGTCCTTCCGTCAGCCACCAGCACGTGCTCTACTCGAACAACCTTTCCTTTTGTGCTGACCACTCTGTGCTAGTATCACTATAGTTTTCCCTCTGCCACGTACCTGGGTTATTTATTTCCTCATTACAACGCTTCTGGCTTGGCAAAATAGTTCTGAGTTTCACTTGTTCCTACCCCGATCCAAGCCAGGTTCGAAGGGCCCCACGTTTTGTTCTCATCAAAGCTAAGACAATCTGCACACCAGGTTTAATTGCAGCCTACGACAGGACACTGAGTCCAGTGCACAACGTGCAAAGGTTCGTGTGTGTCTGCACCTTCACTCAGGGAGGTAAACGTACCTGTGATAGGCTGTAGATAACTTCTGCCCTCACTGGAAAAAAAAAGTAATTTAGGCTTCAATAGCCAGGCGTCTGCTGCAGGTCAGATGATTATCAAGTGTGTAATTTCCAGCTCAAACAAAATCACACACGTGACAGGCACTTGTAGGCAAGCCCGAGGTGAGCATGCAAAACTTGGTGCTGGAGGTGCCATTCTTCACAGAACTGGGAAATCCTTCTCACTGCCACACGCACCAGTGGGAAGCCTGGCTAGGCTGTACTTCACCCTTTCACTCCTGAGAACAAGCTCCAAGACATTCACTCCACGGGATCAATCACACCAGGTACTAAACACCCTGGGTTTTTGTCTGGGAACATCCACTGTGGCAGGGAATTCTGATGCTAACCCTGATGCAACAGTAGGATTTCTCAGCGTGAACTTCAGTCCCCTCCACAGACCTTAGGACACACTGAAGGGGAACAAGAACCAACCCAAGAAACCCAGATCGTAATTAGTCAAGCTTACAGCCCTTCTCCAGGACCATGGGCCTCCTCTCATCCTACTGCAGCAACTGGTTTTAGTTGTGTGTGCTGCAGGAACAGCCCACACCTACTGTACACAATGTGTACACAAGGTCACAAGCTCTCCTGTCACATTCAGACCAAACGAGGACCCTGAGTTAGCAAAGTGCAACTCCAGCACAGTACAATGATGAAACCACAGCTACCTTCAAGCATCTGACTGATGGGATGCTTCCATCCCAGTCTCCAGAAGCTGAAGAAAGGCTGACTTAGATTGAAGTACATTACCACCAATACTCAAACACTTCCATCCCATGTGCCGGTGGCTGTGGAGGATTCAGCAGCTGCTGCTCAGGGAGAAGGAGCAGATGAATGATGACCAAGTGAGGATATGGCAGCAGAATGACACTCCTGAGAAGCCATCTTCCTACTGTTACCTGCCTTTGTTATCCGATCAAACTATAGCTACTGTCCTACAGACTGTCCATAAATCCCGGTCCAAAGGCTTTTTTGTCTGTAGGTGTAGGATCTGGACAATCTATTTCAGCAAGCCCATGGTTCTTTTAAATCCACTTTCTCCAGGGTTGTCCCAGCTGAGACTGGACAGGAATTTTTCCTCCTCCACACAGGCATGTGGTGAGCTGTACGTGGCAATAGATGGCAGAAGAGATCCTTCTGAGTACTGGAGACAGGTGGTGCCACCCTTCCTTTGTCCTGCAATGGGTCTTAAAAATTCCCATTTTGGAGCAGCTTCACTTCCAGTCTGAGACCATGAGCACAGGTACTTTAACCACTGGCTGCTGTGGGCTGTGCTCCAGCTGTGTCCACGCTGCAACCACGCTGCAGGCTGCATAAAGCCACCCAGGCTAATCCTTCACGTGGGAATCAGTTCATCAGTTCACATGGGAATCTAACAGTACAAAAGGCTGCAGAGGCTTCACTGTGGGTTCTGCAACGCTCCTCCCAAGGTCCTGGTTATTGCTGACACCTTCACCACCACAGCCAACAGCATTCAACTGGGCGAGCTCAGGTGGGCTCACACAAGCTACTAACACATATGGTAATGGAAAAGCATCCTCACTGAGAAGGGACAAGAAACGGGAATGTATGGCAGCAGTCCATTCTGGAGGGGACTTTGTCCTGGACACGTCTCTCTCCTCGCTGCTCATCAGGCCACGCATGCTGCAGAGCTGGCTCACTGGAGACAGCCTATGATACTAGAAACCCCAGGTGAGAGCTGACTCTACGGGACTGAGCTACACTGGGAGACACCACAATCAGCACAGATCAGCACCATTCCATGAGCACTTGGTGTCAGCAGCACCCTGAGCTTCAACGGCTTCTGACTCTTCCTCATGCTCCCCCTGTGCAGTTTGCTTCTCCTCCAGTGCCATGCTCTGGAGCCATTCTTCTTCTTGTCTCTATCTGCTACTTGGTTCTCTTCAGCAGAGCTGCTCACCAAGCACAGTTCAACACTGATACCTACAGAAGCTCTTGGTAAATGGAGACTTGGGTTTCCCAGTCCCTCCACCCAGAACTGCTGACTCAACAGCTCTTCTCTGGTAGAGTGACCCAACACTCCTACTTCTCAGCTGAAGCCAACCCCACCACCCCATACCAGCAAGTTTTACAGGAAGCACATCACCAAGGAGTGACTCTGGGCTAGGCCTAACATTTTATGCCATGCTGTTGCACAAAGAGCATCAACTCTTTCATCATCAGCACATCCCAGAAAATTACAATGCAAAATCAGGGCAGCGGAAAAAAAAAAAGAACCAAATAAACGAACCCATTTACATTTGCTCACTTTTTAATAACCACTAGCAGATGTCCAAGCAGATATTATTGAAGAAAAACTTTTCTTCAAGGAAGAAACCACAAAAATAAATAATTCTTTTCACATTAACCCCTGTCGCATGTGCTGGAGGCAGACACTGTGCACTCCAGACTAAGGCAGCCCCTCCACACTGGGCAGAGCATGGCCTTTCCAGTTCCCTTGCACAGTCTCCATCTGCTGGCAAAGAACCGGCAACGTCCTGGGCCCTGGGCTGGCTGCAGGTGGAAACATGAAGATCCTCCCAGTTTGGGGATATTCAGTAAAGGCAGCGTGGGCAAGCCCAGGGGTGCAAAGTGGGCTCCCCATCCACTTCACCCCCTCTGCAACACCATGCTTCTGTCTGCCGTGGGTTACATGTAACGGCGACCACGTTACCTACCACAGGTATTTTTTTTTCCAAAAGCCTTTTTGGTCCTACAAAAAGATCTCCCTTCCTGTAGGAAAGAGCCTACAGAATGTTAAAACCTGCCCATTTTCCTAAAACCGAAGCATTTCCTCCCTGTTTAATGAGACAGAAGTCAAGGCCACTTTTAGCACAACACCCTGTGCAACTTCCATTTTCTTCTAGTATCATTTTCAGTATTCTCAGCCATCTGAGGAACATCTGTGAAACCTGTTTGCTTCCCAGTTCCCAACCAGGAGACATTAAACAAAACCAGCATGGTTCAGATGACAGAGCTCATGAGATCCCCTCTGGCACTACCCGAAACCCCAGTCCCTGATAAATTCACTGCTGTTCTTTGTTCCATATTCCCCTTCAAAACGGTTGCAGATTCCGACTGAATGGTGAATGATATGCCCAATAATACCAAACATATCAGCAGCTCCCTCCCTAGTAATTTGACCAACTGCTAAAACTCGAGAGGATGCAAGATCAAAGCTGTGTGACTGAAGGAAAATTCTCTTTTTGCTTCGAGCAGCCTTTTTTCTCTGCAAGAGGAGGTTGTTTGGTTGGGGCTTTTTTAGGAAAGAAAGTTATTTTACAGATCATTTAATTCTTGTTTTCCAATCTCAGAAAACCCCACGTTCCTCAACTCTTTACTATCTTTCACCTTCACCTAAAAGCAACTAACGCTAGCCAGAGATTCCTTCTGGCAGAGCTGTCAGATGTAACAGTGCATGGATCACTTTAGCCATCATCTGAACGGCTGAAAAACTTCCTGTTCAATTAAGTCCTCCATTAATCCCTACCATTTGAATACAGTTTTCCATCTGCTGGTAGGAAGTGATAAAGGTCACTCGGTCAGGAGGTTGGGGGCATTTTAACCTCTTGCAGAGGTTGCAGCTTGCAACTGAACCACACCTGAAAGCAGATCTCTGCTCTTCCCATGGGGCTGACCTCTTGCAGGCTCCTTCACCATCTGGCTATTACCAGGGACTCAACGTCGCTCTTGTAAAACTGCAACGTTCAGATGCACGGTGAGAAGAAATAAAGACAGAAACAAGACATCCTATATCTGCTGCACAGACTTCATTCTGATAAGCACCAAAGCCATCACTTTTGCATAAAACACCCATCAATCACGCTCACCATCTTGCCAAAAAGGATTACTAAGGAGAAACACACGAATGAGCTATCGAGAGGGAAGAAAGAAACTAAAAATCAGTATATTCCGTTATGTTAAACCTACACCATCCTTATAAAATTCTGAATATAAAAGACAAATGGTAGCAGGTGCTGTCTCCACTTTTCGGTCTCTTTTCCTACATCATGGTAATTTTTTGCATGAAGTTTCTCTTGGAAGCAAACCGCGACCCTCGCCCGGCTTCCTCCCCGGGAGTCGAGCAGCCCATTCTTGCAAGTCAATCAGGCAGACGCAGTCAATTGTCCCAGTCACTCCGTTCATGCCTTCTTTCAAGCCATGCCACATCCTGCTACCAGTCAAACTGGCCTGAAAAGGGAAGGGGCCATTCATCCCACACCTCTTTTTTGAGGGACGCTAAATCCTGCGTGAGGGGGCTGGCTGGACTGCCAGAGCACACTGTCTTTCTCTTCCCCCTGAATGCCAGATCAAGTAGTGGGGAATTAATGATATGGATGGAAACTATGGTAACAATTCCTGTGCCACCACAATCTACAGCCTTCCCCGCAGACTTTCTTTCTTTACCTGCAGCAGTAAGTATTCAATACCCTCTTGCTTCTCATGGCACCCCCCTGCCCTGAGAGACTCTTGTAAAAAGATACGGTGCATACTGAATTCATTTTGGTACCAAGTAATCACAGTAAAAAAGCACACACACACACAAACTGTGTGTGCACGGCACAGATTCTTCCAAGAAGTGTCAAAAATACAGTCCCTCTGAGCAGACTGTGTTCACGGAGAGGGAGATTTCTCAACACTTCCTCTTCCCTAACACCCTCCTTACTTTTCCCCTTAGGATACAGTGGGATGTGAGCAGCAGGATGCCTGACATTTGATGGCACAACACAGACTAAGAGCTTACTTATGGTGGAAGAAGAAAGTCATGGTCCTTCTAGTCCTGAACCCTGCTGTGGACCCAAACTAGGAAGGGATGGGAACGCACTGTCCAGGCAGAAGCAGGGTGAAGGGAGTGGGATCAAACCTTTCTGGAGCAACAAACCACTGCACTGCGTCACCTGCATCTTTCCACCCTAAATGAGGGGCCTGGTTTGGTTTAAATTGATCTCAGCCAGGGCTGCTGCAGGAAAAAAGGTATGGTGTGTGATCTTCCCTTTATCTCCAGCCACACGTTCCTGCTTATGCCAGCACTCGAGCTCCTGAGACCCTGTAATTGGCTGGCTGAGGAAGTCAATCTAGCTGAAAATTAATTTATAGGTTGATTTTTTTCTTTGTCGGTTTGCGTTTCGTAAGCACAGAAGTGCTGGTGTTGGCATAAAAGAGGCAGCAAGAACTCAGGGGAGAGGAGAACAGGACTGCCTTTTCCAGTAGCAGCCTGCATTAAGATCACCCTAAGCTGACTGAGAAACACATTAGTTACTGAACTGTGAAATTTTAACCTACCGTGCGCCTGGCAGCAGTGCCAGTGTAGTCCCCTTTGCTGTCGACCCCTTTGCAACAAGGAGCCCAGTCCCCATCAAGACTTTGCAGCAAGAAAGAAAAAATTTGTTTGGGTTTTTTTTACTTGATAACCTTGGAGGGGTTTTGGTTTTTTGTGGTTTGTTTGTTTTCGGGGCAGGGGTGTTGGGTTTTTTCTTCGTTTTGCAGTAATGAAAAGGTTTGATCTCCTCCACTCCTGCCCCCCATGAACAGATCACCCACCGCTCTTCCCTGTACCATCATCAGCAAAGCCCCAGCCTGCAAATGTTTAAAATGGGAAGGAGAGGCTGGCACTGCAGATGCTGTCGACGCTGACAGCGACGCCGGATGAAAGCTGAGCCCTTGTTGATCCAGGTGTACTCGTACCCCAAGGGCACTGCTTGGCAGTGGCACGACACTGGCTCGCACCAGGCTCCTCTGGAAGTGTCCCCGAGGTGTGGCTGTCCTGCCCTGACACAGACGAGCTGTGTCTGGCCAGCACCCAGATGGAGGGGACACCTGAGAGGAAGAGTAAAGGAATGGCCCCCAGCACAGACCACTTGTAATTTCCAGGAGCATACACCTACAACAACCTTAGAGTCACGCTCAGTAGATGTCTCCGTTAGTCTAAACATGCTCCAACACTTAATTAACTTAATCCTGAGAGAGGAGACCATCTTCAGCCATTATAACCTGCTGATAACCTGGCTGGAAGGTGGCGAGATGCCTCCTCCTTCCCGTGCTGCCTTACACACTCAAGCCATACACATACACACGTCAGCCTCACAGCACCTCTGGCACCCAGCCTCAAACGGGAAATGGGACACCGAGCCCCAAGTGTGAGAGCCCCAGTGCACACATTGCTCCTCCCCGTCTCACAGAATGGTAAAATCATTGAGGTTGGAAAAGATGGTCAAGATCATCGAGTCCAACCATCAACCCTACTCTACAAGTCCCCTGCTAAATCATGTCCCTGAGCACCACACCTACCCGGGTTTTAAACACGTCTGGGATGGTGATTCAAGCACTTCCCCAGGCAGCCTGTTCCAATGCTTGACAAGTGAAAAAATTCTAACACCCAGCCTAAACCTCCCCAGTGCATCTGAGGCCATATCCTCTTGTCCTCTCTCTTCTTACTTGGGAAGAAGCATCGTCACGCTTTTATTTTATTTGTGGCCTGATCCCCCTAACAGATTGTGCACCGAAGCTTAAACTTCTTCCCAGATGGGCACTGTTCAATCTCCTTGCAAGAAAGAGGTTCCCACCCTACAGCTGGCTGTGGCCATCTCTCCAACCTCACTGGAGTCAAGACAGCCCATCAGTAGCACCCACAAGGCCCTGCCACCCGCGGCTCTGGGGACAGAGCCCCCACCTCACTAAGCAGCTTATCAATCTGCCCAGTACCCCGCCGTGCTGCCCGATGCCACCTCTCCTCATCAACAGCACTGAGCCAACGTTGGGTCACCGATTTACTGGGCATGCTCAGACAAATCACTTGACTTTTCTGTCCCTTTCCCAGGCTGAAATTACACACTGACCAAAGAAGGGCAGGCAGAGGGATTAAAATCCTATGAAAAATGGGGTGTGTGCACCCATGGCTGTTTAAGTCAGAGGCTGGGTTGCGGCAGAGCTCTCCCGTGCAGGAGCAGCAGGGGATTGGCAATTCCTTCAGCTGGGAACACTGGTGATCGTTTGGTGAGCTCTCGGCACCAGTCCATTTCAGCTCTGAAAAGCTGTGTGTCTGAACGGCAATCGGTGGGCACGCCAGATGAAACCCCGCTGAAGAAGGAACGAAGTGGAGCTGGAAAGAGAGCTTTGAGCGATGAGAGAAAGCAGGCAACAAGGCCAGCAGTGCTAAACCGCTGCGAAGGAGCGCAGAGCCGTCGGGAAGCTCAGGCAACTGGAAGTTACCTGAAAACCAAAGGGAAATCCTGCAGGGACCGACCGAGGGGAGAACGTCGACGCAGCCGCCGCCGCCCCCGACTAGAACAAGGCAGAAGTCTTGACAACATAAGGAATCCTTTTCACACCCGGCCAACTGCTGAGCTGCAGGTAAACAAATGCACGGAGGATTTCATAAACCCCCCCGAGTATTTTCTCTGGTTTAAATTATTAATTAATTAGGGCTTCAGTAGCTAGGGATATGGTTCAAAATAACAAACAAATGCAACCACGACGGGTTGTGTAAGCGACTGCCCTCAGCACTGAAGGAAATCTTAATAGCTTGAAGGTGAGAATTAAGTCAACAAAGTCAACAAATAAAATAAATGCATCTTTTATCACACCATTACCAAGGGAAGAAAATGCCAAAAGGCAGAACTAGGAGATGCTTCTCCTGAGGCCTCGCTGGCAACACAAGATCGCCCCGATTTAATTAGGTAAGTTTTGTTAAATCGGTTCAAATCCTCGTGGGCTGTTATGGGTTAAGAGCAGGTTAAACCAGTGCCTTCTTGACAGATAAATCAAAAAGACAGCCTGTCCATACAGCCTCTTGTGCCAGTTTCAATTCATTCGTTTAAAAGCTACTTCCTAATTTAAATTACCGTGAGTCAGCTAGAAATCTCAGCAAGGTACCACCACTAAGATGTGAATGATTTTGGATCAGGAAATCAGAAATAATTTATAAACCTACCACAAGATTTCCAGCTCACCTACTCCATGTCTTTCTTCTGTGATGGTTTCTACTGCAGATGGAGGCAGATTTTATCTTTGGAAGAAATTTAAGCTACCATTCCAACTATAAATATTCAAATTCTATACTTTGGAATAGGCACTGCCTCCAACTTCACATTCTGAATCTATATGGGCAATACTAAAAACGCGCCAGGGGGAGACATCCCTGGTCCTACACAGGGTTCAAAATCTAGGGAGGAGTTTTGCCGAACGCAATAATCTGTATTTTTTGTGCATTCACCAGGGCTCTCCCTACCCACAAGGGATTCCTTGCAGGCAGGCAGCTTTAGAAGTGTTCCAGCTCTTCCGTGCATCACTGTTACATAAATCTGCAAGATCAGAAGCTACACTGAAATAACTGGGTCACCAACAATATCCCTCTTCATAGCCACGGCATGACCTTAGCCAGCCTGACGTGACCAATCCGGTTCACAAAGCTTTAAGCTGAATAAAATTAAACTATACAGGTAGCTTTTACTTTATTCAATATTTTATACATGCACACACACGTATCCATATGTATGCTATCTGCAATAAAAAGAAGGACTGGAGACAAAGATCAGAAATATGAATAGCTGAATTTTAGATTACTGTAATAAGCTTTGCAGAAGGTATTTCATAACTTAATGAGATAATAAACCATCATAATTAACTGCATTTTACATACCTCTCCCCTTCCCTGAGGGGAAAGAAAAGCTTCAAAAAGAATCAACCCCCAAAACTCAGCGCTCCTCCAGACTTAGTAAGGAACCCAACCTTACCAAAACCAGTGACCCAGACACCAATACCCGCACAATGTGTCTCTGGGGGAACTCAGAGCTGCAGGCCGTTTCCAGCTCTGGTGCTGTGAAGAAGATTTTCTAAATAGGAAGGAAACCGATGCAGTTTGTGCCATCACCCTCAACGTGCATACGCAAAGCAAAGCAGCTGTTGTCACCCAGCTCTTCGCTCAACATCAGCAGTGCCAAAGGCTACTCTGTTTTACTGAGCAGTTTCTTGAGAAGGATTCAGCAGCCAACTATTACATACGATCACTGCCCTGAAGAAAGGAGCCGTCGAGGTGAAAACCAGCAGGGGAAAGGAAAGAGACCAAAAGGGAATGATAGTGAGCTAGGTTGTCTTCAAGAAACCAAGAGAAGCAGAGAAGATCTGTGGTGTCTGTCCCCACCACCATAGGAGACAAGAAGCAACAAGTCAGGGCAGCTCTTACTCTGTACCCCCCTCTCAGCAGATAGCAGGGAACTCTCTACAAGTATTTCTTGGCAATGGTTCAGTTCTCCACGTTCCATTTAGGGAAGGAAAATCGTGCACAAGGCACAGTCTTTGGATCAGTTATAGCTGACCCAGAACATCCATCTCCCTGATCTAGGCAGCTGTGATGGAAAGTGAGATGTCTCAAAAGCTAAGGTTTGTTATTATTTAAATGAATCATTTAAACACTGCTATAAACCAAAGTGCTACTTTCCCCTTCCTCAAGCTGTCACGCTTCTAGACAAGAAACACAAAGAAAAACTAAGGCACCTTAATTTATAGAATCTTAGAAGCAGCTCCTGAGAGGAGGGGGGAGAAAAATCAGTCTACAAATACTGTGCAGTATAAATAGGAAAAATGAATTAATCAGCTTCATACCACAGTAGGGTAACAGCAGCTACACAAAAACCATGGGCTAAATCCAAGTTTCCAAGTGCTAAAAGCAACTCGATGCAGAAGCTGTGATACTGAAGCAAATCTGCTCCTGAAGCAGATGACGCTCATGACCTGGGGATACGAGAGCTGCTCCTGCGCTGGGTGGTGGGATGCAGCAGAGTGCAGGGACCCTTCAGTGAGGATCTGCAGCATGTGAAAGGCTACTCCAGAGCAGTGCAGATGGACTGTAACTGCTATCAACAGGGGCTTTGGATGGCTACAGTAATCAGCTATCTGAAGGAAATAGCTATGGCTTTTAATGCCATCTCCAAGAAAAGAGCAGCTGTTCCCTATTTCCTATAAGAAATATAAATCTGCAAGAAAAAATAAAGCCCTTTAAGGGGTGGGGCAAGGGGCTGGAAGACACCAAATCAGAACCCTTCTAAAACTGCAACTTTCACGACGGGAGCTCCAGCACTTCTGCCCCAAGACATGGCACAGGAGGGGCTCTGGGATGCCAGAGGGCAGGGGCTGCTTGCTGCAGACGTCAGTAAGCAGTTTGTTTTCATCAATACCACAAGATGCCTGTAGCATCGCCAGGTTTTCTATCTTCATTGCTTACCAGAAAACACAACTGTCTTACCCTTTATTACTGGCATGTCTCAAGGTTCCTTGCCTTTGTTTTTCCTCTCTCTAGTCTAAACGAGCACGTTTACAAATAATACAAATCTAGTCTGCAGCGAAAATGAAGCTTGCACCGTGGGACGTTCGTTGTGTGAGGCTGCAAGACCTGAAATGATGATCAACGCACTAAGTTACGTGTCATGTAGGCTTAAGTAATGGCAAATCCTACGCTTAAAATACCTGACTTGACAACACATCCCCCTTACCCGAGGGGTGATCCCCCCCAGACCCGTCTGAGCAGCACACTGCATTATATAAGAGCATTTTCCAGAGGCATGAGCAGAGAGCGTTCTGCGCTGCTCGGGGAGAGTACAAGCTGTCACCCTGCACTCAGCAGCAGCTTCTGCAAGGACTGCGTAGCAGAATCAAGTAACTCGTGGGTGTATTAAAGGAAGAACAAAAATGACATTCAGGTACCAGGCACGGGTTTGAAATGCAGGCAGTGCCTAGCATCACTGCGTTTCCTAATTAAAATCCACGTGAGTTCCAAGAGACACCCATCCAGAGGTAAACGACTCTCACGTACGCACCTCAGATGTTACCTCTGCCCCCCTCTCGAGCTGGTGGAGTGCAGCTCCGTACTGTGACACCCACTTTCTGCACCACTCAACACCACGGGTTATACGTGCTGGCTGGCAGACAGAGAGAGGGACGGAAGAGGGGAAGAAAAAGAACACAAAAAGCCATCTGATCCCACTGAAGAACTCTCAAAGGTTTGTCAGCTGATGGGCTGTGCTGCTGGCGTCGGGTATTGCCAGTACTCAGACCTTCGTGCTCTGTGTTTCATCCACCCCAGCAATATAGCTGAAAATCTTTATAAATCCTCCTTCTGATATTCAATCTAGAAAATAACCACTGTGACACAATGCTTTGGAGCTTTTCATTTCTACACTCATTAAAATAATTAAGGAACTGAGACTGACATTAGTTTTTTTTGTGGGGTTTTCCACGTCCTCGTTAAAAGGTTCCATGGCCGACATGACTCAGAAATTTAGAGCTCATTATACAGAGCCACCTAAATTAGTATTCCGTTCATGGGCTTAATAGGTATTTAAGCAATGTAAGAGACAGGTTTTGTTTTGTTCTTTTTTAATTGGTAGAATAAACTGTATTCAAATGCTCAGAAAGTCTCGCTTGTCTGCAAAGCAGAGCGCGCTGAATGAGCTGAGCATAAACAGTCCTAGGACCCTTTGTTGCCAGTTAGGCAAATGAGAGCAGTGGGTTTCCTCCTCCATCTCCAAGCCCTTCGTAATTAAAGATAGCAGCTTACCTAATGTTCAGGAAACGCCGTAAACATTTGTTTTCATTAAGGCTCATATTGGGAAACCACGCAGATTCTGTTGAATAAGACCTAGCAGAAAAACACTTCAGTAGAAAAGGTTGGGATGGCCCAACGCAGCAGCAGAGTGAGGAACAAACAAGGAGGAAAACAAAGCAGAAAAGTCAACAACTAATTCAGGCATCCTGGACTGTCCAATGTTCACTAAAGAAGTACAGAGAGGAACACAAACAGAAAACGGATTTCTCTTTTAAGGACTAAAGGTTTTGGTGCTTTTCAGATATTACTGCCACCCCTCAAAAGAGGTTAGCTACCTCAGAAGAACAAAATGTTCTTCAAATAGGTGAAAAACAAGAACCTGAGTGGAAAAAGCAAGAGAGACTCAGTTTCCTTTATTATCACTGGGAGGCAGGGGAGGGTGAGAGGAATCCAGGAAGGCAAGAGAGGATTTTCCTTCTACGTTTTCTTTAGGACCATCAAAATAACACCATCCTACATCTTCGACGTGTGCCTTCTTGGTATCTAAAGTAAACACTGTAATACTGAAGAGGCAAGTGGGGAAGCAAACATCTGCACAGGCATTAGTCCTGCTCTACCACTGTTAGAAAAAAGATTTTTTCTCTTCTGGAAGTACGTTGCTAGAAAGCTTTCCATAATTGCCCACCCAAACAAAAGGTGCCTGGCTCAACAGGGTGTTCTATTTCATAACAGAGGAAAGGATTCCTGAACGTGTGCACGTCCTCCTGTCTCCTCATAAAGTTATGGTTTTGTTGGTTTACTTTTTAAGTTGGAAATGTCAAGTTCTAGAAGATGTGTCACTAAACAGTGAGAAGAGGCTTGGGAAAAAAGCACACCCAGAGGTAAGAAGAGATCAGAACCAATGAAAAGCATCAGGATCCGGAAACCTGCCCAGATACTGAAATATGATTGTCTATCCTCGTGTCAAACCTTCCTTCAGCCCAACGAGCCTTTAAAAACTGGTATACAAAGATACAGTATATGAAGATTAAATTCACACTTCCTTTCAGGAGACAGAATAACAAGAACTTCTAACAAATTCCCTTTTAAGTTGCCTTTTTCATGTTAAAAATTAGAAATAATGATGTGACAGAGCTGCATTTCTAACCACATCAGAGATGAGTCTCGGGAAAAGGATCTTCCTCTCCAAGCGCTGAGAAGTCACAAGGAACAGCAGCAGGCCCAGACCCTGCCTTTCTCACCCATCCCAGCTCAGAAACTTCCTTCCTCTGTGGCAGAGGGACCAAGTGTTTCAGCAGTGACCTGTCAGTGCTTTGCAGAAACTGGGAAATTAGCATACAGCTGCATCCCCAGGCTGGCCCAGGGCTTTGAACAGCGCGCAGAAACCCGACAGAAAGGCAAATCAATCTGAAGCCTTGAATCGAAGACACCATTTAACACCAAAGAATGACACCAAGCAGCTAAAGCAGCTACATTTCCTGAAACTGGGTAGTGTCAGAGTACAGGGTGTGGAACCGGTGCTCAAGGAGATGTTAATGAAAAGCTGAAAATAACAATCACAGTTCAGAGTAAAGTTCCACACTGGGCAGTTTCTAGGACTGAAATAAGAGGAACACAGCGTGGCTTAGGAAACACGGGGTACCTCTGTTAGCTGAGCTATGGGCATTGAATCCCACCGAACAGAAGTGTAAAGGAGAGATTACTGCAGTTTTACTACAAACAGCACATCCTCTGTGCTCCCACTGAATCAGGATCTCTGCAGATAAGCCTCAGCTCCATAGGAAGCAAAAGGATGCGGGACCTTCAACACCGACGCATACTTGGCACAGAAGCCTCTGAAGGAACAGTCCTGCTGAAGAGAGCATCTTTCTCTGCCACTAAAACAACCCAGCACCCAACAAGCACGAGACCCAGATCTGTGGCCACCTTTTCAATACGCAGTTTGTCAGAGTTCACGCTGAGCAACTTCAACGAGAGCCAGGTAAGAGCCTGGGGAAATACCTGGCATCGCTCTCTGATGACTTTTTGTAGTGTGCAAGTCCAGCATTCACAGAACCACAAAATCCAAAGGGAAAATAAACAAGACTCTTTGCTGAAGAATCTGGAAAAACAGAAGGATACAAAGCAGGGCTACTCCAGGAGCAGTCAACACCAGGGGCACTTCATTTACAGGACTCTTCAACCTGCAGCCACCTCAGGAAAATGCCTGACCCGCTGAAATCAATAACAACTGAGTGCTGTCTTTCAGTGAATCCAGGAGTCAGCTCCTGTTATTTATAAAGGCAGTTGTGCTGATAAAGCACTCTCAAAATCCTCCTGCAGGGAGATAAGTTCTTTTTCTGTTTGTTTATGAATATCTATGGTAATTTAATATCAGAATAAGGAAGTGGATGTATAAATACACAAATCTACAAACAGCCATGTATATATAAATAAACCAGACAGAACTATAATACCACGGACTTGTACTTTATTCTTCAAAACAATAAACAAATGTTACTCCGATCTTAAATCCCTCAAAACTCAAAAAAGTCAAAACTCAACTTCAAAATGGAGTTGGAAGATGGGAGAGAGATACAGCGATCAAGCGACGTGCACGGTACGCCAAGAACTTGAATGTGCGTGTTCCCTACCCTGTACCTCCACTACTAGCAGATATTGTGGGGGTTATTGCAGGAGGAGGAATAAATACCTGAATTCATGTTCTATTAGAGTCCCACGACCATGAGCTTCAAGGAAGAAACAACTTTTTTTTTCACGTGTTCTTTTTCTGAGTTAGTCCAGTTAATTCTCCTGATAAGAACAGCATGGCCTTTACCCAAACGCTTCCCCCCCATTTTTCCATCTGATTCACCTTTCAAGTGTATTTTGCAGTCCGTCTGGAAACTGGTAGCAATTAAGTACTCTTAAACTGGTCTGGTGTGTAGCACACGTATCAAGAGCAAATTTGAGGCTGAGATTTCTACGGAAGAGAAATGAAATAGAACTGATAAAACCCAAGCTTTAACTGCACGGTAACGTTGGCCTTGGTATGACTCAACACTTACAATCTAATTTTCAGGCAATGAGAAGATTTCATAGTCCTAAAGAGATAAAAGTGAGGTTCTTGGAAACTGTGCCACACTTGGTTTGTCTTCATGTTCTCTTACAAATCAACCGGGTGGGATGAACTCGATTGCAAGAAAAATCAATAGCGGTCAATTTTTCTAGTGTAAGACCAACATAAAAAGTCCAAGCACACCAAGATAGAGCAATTATCAGGCCAGCTTGGGTTCAGCCTTCTGACCTAAGAGTCAGGGGAGGTTGAAAGATTTCTCAATCCCTGTTAAGAAAACTTCATGATTTTCAATGTGCAGGTGTAGAGAAGATGACACTAAAAATAGAAGTAATCAAGAAAGTCCCAGCTGCTTTACTTTCACGGCAAACTAGACGTATGCAAAAGAAAAACATGAGACTCCCTTCTAAAAAAAGAGTTGATTAAAATTTTAGAGTAATTTATTTTTAAATACACATTTTGCTTGACAACTTGCAGAACAAATTGTCACGGTGCCAGGAATAATCTAAGGCGTAATAAAAGAGCACAGAAGAATAAAAAGCAAAGGGTTTTGGTGTCTCTTCCTCGCCTCACCAAGGAGGAGGAAGGACCAAAGGAGAGGAGGTGTCTGCTTGCTTAGAATAAACCCAAGAACATTACCCCCCAGGGCCGAGTTGATTGGGGCAGGTTGCTACCTCCTAGAGGGGATGATGCTCCTCCTCTTCATTCTTCTTCCCACGGCCACCTCTGCTGTGCAAACTGAGGTGCCCAGGGGATCCATCCCTGAGACCGGTCCCAGTAACCTAGCAGAAAAGCATCTGCTTTTGCTAGGTGGCAAACCATGCCAGAGACAGTGAACATTAAAGGTCCTTTCCAACCCAACTATTCTACAATTCTCTGAATTTCTTGGTTGGACAGCACATTTCAAATCTCTTCCCAAGTCATTCAACAATAACATTCAACAAGACACACAATACCACATGTGCGCAGGAAAATACCTGACCTGGTGCACAGCACCCACCCAACCAACCATCCACGTGTCTCTGTTAAAGCTGGAATATATAAAGCTGTATAAAGAGCTATCAAAATTATGATGAGGTGCAAAGAAAAGTCTTTCAGACTTAAAAGGCTAATGATGTGTTGTCTCAAGTTTTCATTTCCTCATCAGGGAAATTTTAACTTGCACTAGAATATGTTTATATTGAATTCCGAAAGCTGCCATTTAAAATAAATACATTCCAAAAGCTATCCTAGACACTCAGCATACATACACACACACGTTACCAGTTAATTAATTTTGCAGAATTATGACTCCAATGAACAGCTTTTTCAACTGTGAAGAAAGATCAAATGAGATAACAGCTCCAGGAGTGACCCTTTTAACTAGGGATCTCCTCGCTCTCTACTCATACCCCGAATTTTTTATTCATATAAACAAATACCTACAGGATTTCATGAAAGTGGAAGTGTTACAAAACATTCAAATGACATGTTGCAATAGAAGAGATATTAGAAGTGAGATCTGTACAGAATCTACTTAACTTTATTGAAAATATAAATAACAGCTGCAGGAGCTCCAGGAAAGGAGGAGGGCAAGGGAAGAGAGGAGAACCAGTGGACAGTCATCTCCATAGTAACTACCAGTATGAAACTCAGGGGAGAAGTTGTCTGGAAGCTAAAAGAGGGATGCTACCAGTGGAAATAGACTGTAATACAACTGAGGGAAAAAAACCCAAACTTGCAAATCATTTGCCACATGGTCAGTGATCCCTTAAGCTTTAGTTTATTTAATCAGAGCCAAGAACAAATACCAAGAGGGAAAAAGCAAAGAAGCAAAGCATAAAATCAAAACATAGTGATGACATGGCCATTACTGTACAAATTATTTAACAATAAACATACCATTAAAAGAGTAACAATACAAACGTTCAGGTTAAGAAAGACAAAATAAAAAAGGAAAAAAATCTCTTCCCTTGGGAAATCCTGTGCTATGGATTCAGCAATGGAAGGAAATCAAGGAAAAGCACTACAGCAGCATCAGCTAGGCCATGGATGTAAAATGCCTGTGATTATTCTACCGACACAAGAGACCTGAGAAGATTCCAGAGAAGATATTTACAGTAAAACCAGATCTGTGCATTTCAGATTCAGTTTAGAGGTAGAAAGCTCACACTCCCGAGCTTCCATGCTGACTGGCCGGAGGAGCTACAGTCATGCAGCCTACTGAATCATGCCCAGCCTACCACTGAATGAAAGATTTCTTCTGGCAAATCAGCCTGACATCCCAAATCTTAATCTGAAGGAAGAGATTAGGGACCTGCTATTACTACAAAACAGAAAACACCAAGAATCTTCAGATTGTACCTCTCCTCCCGTATCCTTTGTTTCCTAATCCTACAGAAAAGCCACTAAAAAGTGGCCTGCCTTCATCAGATCGTTCCTCTCAGAACAATACCTACTGCCAAGTATCACAGCATTTTACATCTTGATTTCAGAACAGGTTTCTGCTTTTCCATTCTTGGCCTCTTATTCCTGCTACAATTATTTTTATCCGCTGAGATCTTTTTAAGCTCAAATTTTATTTTTATGCAAGAAACTGAATCTGTTTCATCTAATTCTGAAATCTTACCCATACTTGATGGTGCTGAATGTTCTCTTTTTTTTCCCAAAGAGTAAGACCACTGGCAAATGCTAGGATGGTTAATTTCTAGGAATCAAAATCTTAAAAATAGAATTTAATTCTTTTAAATTAACACAGCAGGGGAAAAAAAAAAAATCATGGCATTGCTGTGATTTTCAAAATATAACTAAATGCCTTTTTTCTTTCTTCCTGTCTAGTTTTAAATTCATTTTAGGGGATTTATGAATTCAGGAATAAGTAGAAAGATGCTCATTTGTAATACAAGCAAATGTTTGGGTTGGGTTTCTTTTTGCCCCCATTCATGCTTCGGGACTAGGGAAAGAGATTCATGGAGTGAGCAAACAAAGATGCAGGAGATCTTATGGGCCTCAATGTTTGTTTGGGGAGGATGCAACATTTTACCTACCAGGATAACATGACCCAAAGCAAAAAAAAAACATAACTATTTCACATTATGCATGTTTCCACTGTTCAGGATGAGGCGGCCTGGCTTTGGAACAGCAGCAACAGGCAGAAACAGCTATGGGCACAGCTGAGTCCATCTCTGCTGGCGTGAAAAAACCCCTAGGAATGTATGGAGCTTTGGGGGAAACAAAACCAACGCTCACAGTCCTTGATGGAAAATCATTTTAACACCTGCCTGGCTTTTTGAAATGCCACCTAAGTAATCCATAAATGCCTTCCTCTCCGGACAGGAGAGTAACAGAAAGGAAATTTCCAGAGAGGAATAAAGTCAAGAAGGTTCTAAAAAGGACCAGATCGGACAGGTGGCTCCTCTCACCCAGATCTCAGGGGCAGACACAGAAGCACAGAATCAATCGTGCCTGTCCGGTCTGTCTTTGGAAACTTCCTGGCCTATCAAGGAATAAGCTCAAGGTCATGAAGAACTCCTCCTACAACTCTGACTTCTGAAGAGAAGGTGGCAGGTGAGGACAAGCGAGTTCGAACTGGCCACTGCTCAACACTTCTCAGCTGCTCTAAGTGGTACCCTCCCAATTACTCAACCCCTACTCGGACACGTTGTTCCCACAGCTGCCTACCCACCAAGGCAGTGTTCCCAGACTCCTGCACGTTGTTATATCCCTGCCTGGTGGAGAGCAGAACCCTTGTCAGCAGCTTCTGTTTGTTCCTTATGAAAATACTGAAAGAACATTAATCACCTGGCTTGGTTTTTTTCCTTTTCAGACTACGTAGAGTGATCTCCTTGACTTGCATTATAAAGCAGGTAATCTGTCTTCTTACTGTTCCTGTGCAAAGCCTCTCCAATGGACTGTTACTGTTTTGTTTATAAGGCTTATCATTTAATTATGGATACACTGCTCTAAATGAGTGGAATATATGAGGGGAGGGGGTTACAAAAAAAAAAAAAAATCATACAGCCATTTTAGTTTTATTGTGGATTAATGTAGTTCTTCAAACAACCAGTGCAGGTTTCCATAGCCTCCTGAAATTAGCAAAAGAAAAAAGAATAGAAGCACCTGGTTGATAAGTGGTGTTACATTATCCGGTAGCAGGCACGGGCTGAACACAAACACTTTATACAAGTGAAAAGACCACTCACTAAAAAGGCCCTGGAAAACCACTCTGATGTTACGCGCAGCCTCCTGCTTTCACACCTGAGTCATAATCCACTGCTCTCTCCATCACTTACAACAGCGAGCAGAAAGCCCTCACAAACCCAGATATGTGGGAACGGGACTGACCTTGTTTTACATCTCGCAGGGAAGGTGCCAAGTCTGGTGCTAAAGAGGCTGCTCGTTATTAACTAGAAAAACAATCTGACAAGGAAAAAACAAAAAGGAGGAAAAAAGAAACCAAGCCCGAGCCCCCCAATCTCTTGACAGCTCTGCTGCACGGAAGTCTTTTGCAGCTCAGTTTTAGAAGGCTCTATCACTAAAAGAAACCACTTAAATTAGCAGCTTGCCTAACACGCAGAAGTTTGCCTACCCTTGAGGGGCTTTTTGTCATGCGGCGGGTGCAATCCAGCGCTGCCAGCCCAGCAGCTCTGCAGCCACAGCCAAAGGAGAGCAGCACACTCGGCTGCCCCTCCTTTGCCACCTATTCCCAGCTTTTCATCTGACAAACCCTGGCGCTACTCTTGCCCCACAGCGAGCAGGTTCAGGGGGTTAAATTGGCATCTGAAAATAAAAAGTTTTCAAAAGGCAAACGAGAAAAGGGAGCAGGCAGCAGGGAGCCAGCAGGAGACGAGGGGTAGGAGCACAGCCCCCGGCTTGGCCTCGCTGTCGCGCACAACCGCACTCCTGATTGTCACATGCTCCAGACTGTTAGCAGAAAGCTGCTATATTAATTAAAGGCCTCAAAAGATTCCTAATAAGCAATTTCTGGCCAATCTAGCTGTGGCAGCTTAAAACACTACTGCTCCCCAGTGGGTTGTCCCTTTCTCCTGTGGCCAGCATCCTTCCCTGCAGCAGAAGAGGATAAATTGTCTTCTACCCAGAGCAGGACACACCCTGGGTCCAAGGGGAGATGTCCATCTTCTCTGCTGCTTCTGCAAGGGCCAGCAATTTCTTCAACCCTATTTTTCTTAAACTAAACAAACTTCTTTGTCTCCCTTGGTGGAGAAAATATTCTAACATTAAGTAAAAAGGAAAAAAAAATACCCACCCAAATTTAAAGCTTAATAACTATTCAAATCAGTCAACCTCCTCCCACACAAGCTCCCTTCTCACAGCCTTCTATTACCAGAACTTCACAATAAAATATAAATGCATTTGTTCATTTGGCAATTCCCTGTGCGCGCTTCTGGGAAGTTCCCATCAGCGATGTGAAACACAGGTGACCTGTTCCTCTAGAAGATGACAGGTTCAAGTTTCCAAAAGAAACATTCCTGCCATACATCAGCACCCCCTCACAGCCCCACAAGGCTCTAAAAGCTGCAGGGTAACTCAGACTGAGTGCACGGTTCAAACGCCACAGGAAACCTGGTACTCGGAACTCGCTGTATGACACAGAGGAAGTTCCAGACACGTGTGCCTCTCCGAGCGCACCCATCCCTAAAGTCACTGCACTGCGTGTGCCACCACCTGTACAGCACAGCATTTCCAGATGATGAGGGGTTTGAGGGGGCCAGGGGGAAGACAAGGAGGGTACAATTCCTCAGAACTTGATGAGCTGAGGCAGTGAACCCACAGATGCCATTTCAGTCCCATTCCCACTCCTCATCCTCCTGCATATCCTCTGCCCACCCAGTATTCCTGGCACAACTCTTTGTGAGATCTCAAGATGACCCGGATTGAGGAAACGTTACACACTCAACTTAACAAAATAAAATAAAAGCAAACAAGAAGATGACATCGAAACACTCAACATGCTGCAGCAGAGCTTAGGAAGAAGGAGCCCAGAAGAGGTCTGACTGCAAAGAGGAAGCTGGGGGAGGAAAAAAGTAGATAAAAGTCTGTGTTGTGTACAGATGGAAACAAAAACAGAAACGTGCGTTCTCCTTCGCAGCAACTGCAGCAACCAACGTGGTATTTATTATTTCAACAGTTTACGACGCATGAAGAGCTGAAATGCTGCCTTATCTTCCACAAAAGCCAGAAAAATATTTTTTATCTTAGCTTCTCTTTTTGGAGTTTTGTTTTGCTTTTAACTCAAAAAGTACCAAAGGCACTGAGTTCCCTGCTACTAGGCCTGAACCACTCAGCTGCTCCTCAAGTGTCTGAATTCCCACGGCCAAAATCCAGCAAATATTCCTCCAAAGAACTTCACCTGCAATATTCAAATGCAGTTTCTTGGTACCACTTCTGAAGCTGGACTGTGCAGGGCACCAGAAGCAGAGACATCATAAAGGATAAGCCCTCCTACCCTTGCCAGCTCCTGGAGAGGAAGGGGAAACCTCCTCTGTTGCACTGGTGGCTGCTCTTGCAGCTGCACTGTGAGCAAGAGGTGAAAGCTCACACGGGTTAAAACTAAAGAACCATGTCAAAAAGCTTCAATTCATCTTCCTCTTGCTATTATTTTGAAGCCTAACCAGCTCCTTCAACATACCTAGAGCTACGAAGATGCAGGGACTGGAACATCTCTCTGATGAGGAAAGGCTACCCTGGAGAAGAGAAGCCTGAGAGGGGATCTTATGAATGGTTACAGGTATCTGCAGGGTGGGGGTCAAGTAGAAGGGGCCAGGCTCTTGTGAGTGGTGCCCTGTGGTAGGATGAGAGGTAATGGTAGGAAGGTGAAACACAGGAAGTTCCACCTCAACAGGAGGAAAAACTTCTTCACTGTGAGAGTAATAGAGCCTGGCCCAGGCTGCCCAGAGAGGCTGTGGAGTCTCCTTCTCTGGAGCCTTTCAAACCCTCCTGGATCTATTCCTGTGTGGCCTGCCCTGGGTGTTCCTGCTCTGGCAGGGGGGTTGGACTCGATGATCTCCAGAGGTCCCTTCCAACCCCTCCCATTCTATGATTCCATGACTCGTGGTGCGGCCGTGCAAGCGCTTGTGGCAGCACGGCTGCAGAACGAGGGGACAAAGCCAGTGCAGAGGGCAGCAAAACTTCCTTAAGACAACATGCAAGCAACAGCGGCAATGCCCTGGAACGATGACCACGGCCTCCCAGGATCACACCTACAGGAGATACCACCTAAATTTGTAAGAGATCATTTTCAATCCTCTGCTGTATCTCATAAAGCCAAAAATAAACACACAAATACTTTTCTCCTGAATAGCAGTGGGATGCAATAAGTCTTACAAATCTCCTGCACGTATGGAAGATAACAAATTCTATTCAGATACATCAGAGGAGTTCAGTGGGAGACTCTGCATTTGTTTTTCAGGGGGTAGAAAAGGTTGTGGGGACCAGGGGTGAGGGACATGAGAGCAGGAAGAGGGGGGTGCCCAGGAAAGCACTGCTCTCCTCCCCTGAGTCCACCTTCTCAGGGGAATCGTAAGGTCATGCAGAGAACAGGAATACTACTTTTGTTTGAAAGAGAACCTTATGGTTCATTGCAGCTTGGGACTGGGATGCGGGGAGCGTGGAGGAAAAAGGTTGAGAGCGCATTTTCCGCTTCTCTCTTTTAACTGGCATTTTTCAGACAGCATATTTTGGTTCTTACTTCATACAGGGGACAACTCCCGGCCTCTTGCATTCTCAGCATATTTTCTGTAATAGATTGGCTTGAGTCCTATGATTTTAACCCACATATTGCACATTCAGGATCAGAACTCCTAAGGGTTCAACGGGGACCTCATAACTGTCTTCCAGGAAAGAGGAGGCAGCTTGCTCCAGCAGCATTTCAGAGTAGTCCTTTGCACCCGATACCCCCACCACGCTGCCTTACTACAGTTTCTCTTCTCAGAAACATCCGGTTTGTTCTTTTTTTTTTAACTTCATGTGGTATCATTCACAGAAAGTTTAAAGTAACAACAGTAACACTAACCACTGTAGGGATGCTTTCCTTGAAATTACACACATACGTGTATTGCCATGGCCCTGAGAAGTCAAAGCTGGGGAAGGCAGAGGGAGGGCCGAAGGGAAGACAGTCTTAAGGCATTTCATTTAGGAATCACCTACTGAAAAAACCACCTGCTTTTCCATGATTTCCAAAACAACAACAAGATCCATCGATACTGATGGATGAAGCAAAATTTACCGTGTTGTCACTGTTACCAGAAGTACTCCACACTGCAAAGTCTGCTTATGGCAGGGCAGTGCCTGCAACAATACCCTCCTGATAACACAACCGCAACCTCATAGCACACAAGGGACAAAGCAGAAAGGCTGTACTTCAATCATAATGCACTACTGACCTTTTCCTCGAGGGCCCTTCTTCAAAATCTGAAGAACTAACATCATTGCTCGTCGACGACACTTGCGATGCATCGTCCTTCTCATTCTCCAGCTGGTCTGATCCCGGTCCTAATCCTTTAGACTGGCCGTTAGTGAGAAGTCCTGCAAACGTGACAAAGTAGTACACAAGATTCAAAACCTGCACCACCAGTGTCAAATGGATCTTACAAAAACTCAGGCATGCCACTAACAGTAGAGAGCGGGCTCCCAAAGCGATACACTGACAGCATTGATTTTGCACAGAGGTACTCGGATAAAAACCTGCCTGGCTGCATGTTCCTGATTCGGTGAGCTGTAAGACCCCAGTCCCAAACTGCCACCCCACGAGTGTTTGCAATAGCATTTATAATCTTGTCACATCCCTCAGCTGAAAAGGGACACAGCTCAGTCAAGCTCATCCCTGGTTTGCAGAACTCCCATTGACTGGCCCAGATGAGAGTCTTTTGCATTTATCTCTAGATCAATACAAAATTAAGCTGCCATTTGGTCCAATTTGCCATCTTGCTCTTCATTCTGCTGCTTCCAACGACTGTAATTTATGATCCCTTTAAAAAAAAAAAAGCTAAATCCTACAGGGGTGAATATCAAACATCTGTTTCTTGACTCTGCTTCTTCTGGCCAAGTGTCACTCATCTACAGAAACTCCAGACTGCCAGCAAGGGTACACAAGGCAGGGGAAACGCCTGCTGCAGCTGCCTTCCCTTTTGTGCCTTTTCTGTCCTTGAGGAATACTACAGCAAGCAGTCTCATGGATGGAAGACTGCATTGGGTCCTATAAAAGTACAAGGTTTAATAAATTTTGCATATTCCCTGCCAACAAGTACCTGCAATCCCACGTGACTGTCAGAACACCAGCGGATAGACAGTGAAGCCACTCATACTTAAGGAAGAATTAAATAGTAACATATTCTTCAGTAGGCTTTGGGATGAGAGGGAGGAAAATTGCTAGCAATTTTATTAGCTCAGTATTTACTCAGTGTTTTAGGAGCTTATTATCAGAGGAGCTGCAATTTTATACAGGAGGATGCTTTCCCATCTCTCCACCAAAATACTTCCGCAACCAGCATAACGCAGCTTTGTTTCACAGCTTTATTTTCTCAGAGAAACGCCAGTAGGACTTCCCTCCCTCAGTCATTTCAGTCCCCTTTCCTATCATTGCACCTCAGAAAACAGGAAGGGGGCCAATCCTTTCCAAGGTAAACTGGGCAGCCAGGCTGGGAGGAGTGCTAAACCAAAACTGCTTACCAATACCAGCAGTTCAGAACTCTCCCCCAGTGCTCCGTCAGCGCTAGCCCGTTTCAGCTCTCTGGTTTCAGGAGAATCACCATTCAGCACCAGCAGTGCTCTTACTCATCGCACAACCGAGCATTCAACCAAGCTCAGCTTCAAAGAGACACAGAAGCACAACCAGAGCCAGAGCAAGAGCAAGGCAGGTCCCTCCAGCAAGCTGCCAGCTCAAGCACTGGCACCTCAGCCCCGGCCAAGCGCTCCTTCCCTGCAAGGCCGTTTACTCGCTGCTCCCTCGGGCACCGCATCGCTCGCTGGCGGGCTCTGAACCCTCCGGAGCTTCCCATCCCAGCCTCATCGCTCCCACTGCCTGGTTTTAACTGGCCTCATCAGAGTTTGCATTGGATCACTACGCCACATCACCCTTCTTTTGCCAATCAAAGTTTGTTCTTGCTCATTCCGAACAACACACAATTTCTCTTGACTGCGAGGCAAGCAGCAGCTACCTGGTGGCTGCAGTTTTTGGCCACTGCTGTAGAAATACCACCCACGAAGCAAAAGCCTGGGTTTGTTTTTGTGGGGAGGATGCACTGAACTCCTAGGTCAGTTTTTTTCCTTGCGACACGGAGCACACAAAGCTCGAGTTAAAACTGAGCACCAATTTTTTCATTAAAACGTCTCTTCTAGCCAGCCTACGACTGGCAGGGAGAAGTTAAACGACCCAATTTATGTTTTCACTCCCTTTTTGTTAAACTCCTTTCAATCCTTCCTTTCCATTAGAGAGACCTCAAACTGTGACCAAACAAATAATACAGATTTCAGCATCGGCGCGTGACGCTACAACACGGTTTGTAACGGAACACAGCGACACGACGTGGGGTGACGGCATCCCTCAAACCGTTCCCCAGGAAATGAAGGCAACCTTTTCAAAACTACCTAACAGATCATATTTCCATGCTGAATTCACCCTTGCTAGAAGCCCTACTGCCCAAGTTTATTCTCGTAAATGCTTCGACTTTTGCTTTGCATTTTTCCACGAAACCACTGCTGATACAATTTACAAGGTTTGAACCCCAGAGAAGTCTAAATCAAGTATATCATTCGAGGCCTGATACGCAGTAACTTAACTCTTATGGCAGAATTTGATTAGGTTTTCCAAAAGCAATATTTGTTCTGCAGCCTTGCCATGTGTAAAAGCCAGCATCCTGAAGTATATGAGTCAAGAAAATCACCTTTCAGGCTGTCAACTTGCACACACTTGGAAGGCAATTTTTATTCATCCTTTCACCCCGCAAAGCCATCATTGCACTTGGGAGACAAGCATGATTTGTGTCCCTTAAGGAAAAATCCTGGTTTGCCTGCTATTATTCAGCACAAGCAGCACCACCCCGAAATGCAGCAATACTGCTGGGAACCGAAGTCAGCGATGATCAGCGGAAACCAATTAAAACGAGAGGCAGAAAACTACAAAGGAGCAATACTGATAAATAATGGGAACGGGCGTCGTGTTCTACGGGTTTGCAGGGCCAGCATAATTGCAAAATCCACTCTGAAGTGATGAAAAGGCACGGAGAGCCACAGTCCACAGCCTTCCAAGCACTGGAGAGAAAGCACACGCTGAAGCAGGCTGTTATAAAGTTTATTGCCACTCAATCATTTTTATATCAAACACGTTCAGTTTGCCCCCAGCCGTTCCCGCGATCTCTGCCCGCGAGAAACCGCGTCAGCCGAGGGCTATAAGGGGTCTGGAGGCCGCAGGGTGGGATGGGGACCCCACAGTTGTGCAATGTGACACTCGGGCACCCCCATCACCGTCAGCGAGGTGGTACCAGTGTAGCTGATGGGACATACAGGTCTGCGCTGCAGGAACAGTCTGGTGCACGTCAGTCCACACGGGTTAGACCCTCCAATGCCAACGAAGCTATGGGAAGCAGCAGGCATTTGTGTTTCTTCAGAGCTAACTACTGCAAATGTGTTTGTGTCTAGAGCAGGAAAAGCAAGCGAGAAAGAAAATACTCTTTTGCACAGTCTGGAGAGTTGAGCTGCTCTTTAATCCTAGCTCCTTTAGAGTACCCAGTGACAGTCAGGGAACCAGCAAGCCACACAAAGCCAAATAAAATCCAAGGGACAAAGCGTTCCTCTACAGCTTTTCCACGGCTGTGCCCTTCAACCTCTCAACGGCAATGCCAGCGAGCCCTGGCTCATGGCAAAGCCCGCAACTGGTTCCACTCTCAGCTGCTGGAGAGCTGGCAGCAGCTGCCTGCCCCTTGCCCACTAGGCTCATCTCAGCCCCTTCTCCCCTGGCACTCGGACTCGTGCCCAACCACAAGGCCCGAATAATGAGGCAGAATAAATCAGCGTTGACAAAAACAGACTGTATTCCTGTGATATGAAGTACTTGTTTTAAAAGTCAAATTAGGTATCTTTCTAAAATATTTTTTTTTAAACCAAACCTCATTAAAATTGAATTTGAAAGTAGAGCAACTTGGATCATAAGTCAGTGTAGGATTTCATACCTTAAAATGACTTATGTGAAATAATAATTTATACATAGAGTGAAGCAGTGCATATTGGCTGCCAAAGTTTAAAAGGAGCTGAAACACTGAACGGCTCGAAGTCACTGCATAAACACTGCTTTAACTAAGTCAGTAATAATGAATTATTTGATTAAGACAGAAATACAGGAACTCACATATTAAATAACATCTATGGTCTCTTAAATATCCTGTCCTGGCTCTAACTGATCAAGACTAGATACTAGCAAGGCCAATAACTAATTCCTAGTTACTAAAAAAGCTTAAAACTGAACGGTGGAGATCCTGACATCCTTTCTAGAATGTAACTTAGCCCTGCACAGGCACAGTACAGCTACCATGGCTTCACAGGCAGAATACAGCTACCATGGCTTCCCAGGCACAGTACAGCTACCATGGCTTCCCAGGCACAGTACAGCTACCATGGCTTCCCAGGCACAGTACAGCTACCATGGCTTTACAACCTCTATAGAGTGTGTTCCCTTCTCCCTCCTGCTCCCACTGCATCTCACTACCCTCTCTGCTTCGTGACTGCGGTTGTTAAATGAGCAGAGGTCTTGCTGAACCTTCTCCAGCAACAGCCACGTCCCTTTCATCAAAAACAGTGTGTGTAAAGAACAGTTAAATCTGCTTAAATGAGCTTACTTCAGGGGGCTCGCACTGACTCAAGTGGATTGCTTCTCATAATAGCCTGGCAGTCAGACTTATATTCCAGTGCAGGCAGGGCTTAATTTATACTGGTAGAGATTTGCTAACCTTACCATTTTTGGTGATACGCACACACTTTTAGCAGCAAGCTCAACTCTAACCCATCTCTGGTCAGCTGGAGAGTTGGCTGACAGGTATGTGCAGGGGAGGTCTTGGGAGCACCTGAACACATGATGCAGAAATCCCAGTTCCTGGGAAAGCACCACACAATAAAACACTGCACAAGTATAAATACATCGGGTGAGAACAGAGGAGGAAGAGAGAAGCAGAAAGCAGCAACATGAGGGAAGATGGAAAAAATGCAAGGGATTATTTAGTTGGTTTTAAGAATAGATGAGATTACAATTACTGGTATGTTCTTCATTATTAAAGCTACTAAATAATCAGAAAACCGAGGGGGAGCATCTGAACAAATGTCAGTACCACGCGGTTAGTTAAACACAGTGGTTGGCTGAAGAGACTTTCACAATGTTTCCAAAACACTATTTCTACATCACTTACTCTGCCAACAAGGCATCTGAGCACGAACATTTCCATGTTCTTACAACAGGACAGCAGCACCTATTTTAGTTTGCTGTTTCCCAGTCCGAGGCGGCTTAGGAAAAGAAACCCATTCAATTGTATTTCCAGGCAGTTCTCACAGTCAGAGGCAAGCCACAAAGCCCTCGTGTTAGAAAAATCAGCTGTCGACACCACGCAAACACAAGACAAAGCTATCAAAAGCATTAACGGACCTAAAGAAGGGGGGTTTCAAGATGAGACTGTATTCACAGCTTTCTGTGTGGGATGAATGCTCAGGGTCAGCAAGCCTGCTCAGGGCAGGGGCTGTACTGCAGATCTCAGCTGGATGGGCTACAGAACTCTGCTGCTGGGCGCTTCTTGACCACACCAGGACACCACCCGCTTCCCACTGCCAAGCGATACTGGGTTTGCTTCCCCCGGGCACCCTCCTCCTTGCATTCCTCCCCGATCCCTGCAAGCTGAAGCACTTCAGGCTGGTACAAAGGCCCCGTTTCCAGGGCGATTGGCAAAAACAAACAAACACAAATTGCAGGAAGTCAAAAAAGTGGATTTACTCGCAGCAGCGCTGTCACCCCGCTGGGCTGGCACTGTTCTTTACCCGAGCATGTAATAGCACGGGTTGCAGTGCAGTAGGCACGGAGCTAAAGCTTCCTTCACTTCCAACCTTCAGCTGAGCAGCCTTGGGAGTTGGACAGGAAAGCTCTGTCTAAAAGAATCAGTGATTTTCTTCTTTTTGCGCTGTCCCATTTAGCACGGCTGCAACACATGTCAGAAAGCCAGGAGGGGGACCATGGCACAGCATGGCCTGAAAGGCCTGTGCCATCTGAACGTGGACAAACGTGGGTATTAACCACACCATGGAAGAGCACCTGTTGGGTCTTCATGAGTTCTACGCCCAAAGTATAGACTGGCAAATAGCTACTACTTTAAACTCTATTTACTCTGTCCCTTAGTTGCATGCAGGTATGAAAACTGAGATATAATAAATCGATGGCTCACCTGCACCTCTTCTTTTCCCTCAACCTAAGAGCTACACGACTTAATCGTTTACTATTAGCTATAACTTCATACCCAAGTTTACTTGCAAAGCATCATCAATGAACAGTCCTCCCCCATCTTCCAGAAGCAATGGCCAAACAGCTGCAACACAATACAAACTGACATCCTGTCGTCTGTAACCCTAAATTTATCTGCTACCAAAACCACCCTTAGGTAGCAGAGTGCCTGCTGCAACGTTATCAGAATCTGGGTAGGCACTTTAAATAAACCCATTAATCCCTCGATGCCAACATATCAGTATCTCTAAAACATCTGCAGCCTGCGTTAATCAGCGCCCTGTACGGAGTTACTGTATTCAGTTGTTGTGTAGCACAGAGTTACTGTATTTAGCTGTTGTACAGCTATGCACAAAAGATAATTTAGTTTTATAGTGCAAATGCCATCTGTCACATTGTCACAGCATGACAAGGTATCGCATTACATATTAAACAGACAACACGCCTCTAAAATAAAGCCTATTTTCATGCCATGGTTGTCTTAGAGACTAAAGAACTGGGTTTTCATGATAGTAACGTAATTTAAAAGCAAAACAAACCAAAACATATCTCGCTGGGAAAAAGAGATACCAATTCCCTGTCCATTTTTTTTTGTAAGGATGGCTTTATAAAGAAAATGGTATTTTGATCTCATTTGGTAACGTGAAACCACAACAGTTTTCTGTCTTTAAATAAAAAAACCCCAGCAGAAAACAGTTGCTGTTTATACCGCACGATGCCGTGTCGCCACCGCCGCGGTAATTAATGGTGCGTGGGCTTTTCGGATGACAAGCCACTAGACATTAGGTTGGTTGTGATACATAACGGAGCATATGCATAAAGCAATGCTGCTATGCCAAAAACTGTTAGCAAATAGCTTGTACGGTCTTCATAAATGATTAGAAGAGTGCTTTTAGATGTGGATATACATCATTACTATGGAAGCCAAGCAGGAATGACATTACGGAACAAGACGTGTTTGTCAGCCTGTCAAAAGACAAGATCACCAAAGAGAACTGATTAAATAACACAGGTTGAAGGAAGCTCCTTACTCCCGTTACATCTCCACCCAGAATTGCTATTAAGCAACCCAAGTCATTTGTTTCGGGCATGTTGTTATCGTGTACCTGTTAGTGGTGTTAATTGGAACCTTATCTTTCTGGTGTTTCAACACATTTTTAAGGGTGTTCTGTTTTGTTCAGATGGGAGGGGTGGGCATTACACTCACAGAAACAAGAATACAGTCAAAAATGGACCTAATTTAATTCTAGCAGGAAACTACCCCAGGACACAGGATGTACTGCAAGCCTCGGTTTTATTTCTGAAAGAATTCTGGAAAAAAAATTCAAGCAAACCAACCAACCTTACCAATGCTTGCAGCATACCAGAGAAAAACCTCACCTGAAGTCTACACTTTTGTTATTTTAGGTTTATTCCAGAACAAAACAAAACCAAACCCCAAACTATTCCAAGTGACCACCTCTCTGATTAAAGACGTTTTTTTGCTTTTAAGGACACAATAAACTCCAAACTCCCAATTTCCCCAGGAAACCACACAGCCCCTCCTGGCGCTTGATTCCTCCTAGGGCAGAACGGAGGCCACCAGCCTGGGCTCCACGGTGGTGTGGCCTGGTTGAGGGAGGGCACAGGGGCACCAAGAAGGTGTTCATACACAAATGAAGGAAGTAGCAGCAGTAATGCTGACTCCAAAAGAGCTGGGGAAATAAATAGGTCTCACAAATCCCTTCCTACTTCAGAGAAGCTAAGTCAGAGCTTGAAACCACAAACAGCTACCTTGGGTTTGTTTGGCTTTTTTTTTTTTTTTTTTTTTCTCCATTTTAAGAGGGGAAAAAAGGAAACCCAAGAAACAGCTGCCCCAAGACCCAAAAGCAAGGGATGTCCTGAATGAAGGAGAAGAAAGAGGAGAAGAGGGAGCTGATGGCCACCACCCCACCGGCTGCTCCTTATCTGCTGTACTGGCACCATTGAGCTCCAGCCACACCCCTGGAGCTGTTTGATAAGGGGAGAGCAGCAGCTCTTCTAGCAGATAGGTACTAGGTGATATGAAAGTCATTAAGTTTTGACAAACAGAAACACAGTGAATTTTATAGCCCCAGGAGCAGGCCCTGGTAGCACTGAGGAAACTTTGTACTCTTCCCATGTGTTGCCAAGGAAGCGCGGGGTTTGCTGCGTGCAGCTTGCTCTGCCCAGATGCCCTCGACTGCAGTCAGGGGTAAGAGGACTCCAAATGTAAGCTATAGACCTTTGCTGTTCAGAGAAACACGGGTGGAGAAGACCCGGATCCCTCTGCAAAAGCAAGGGAACACCAACACCCACAAGAGAGCCCAGTCAGGACGTGGGGACCTGGACTCTGTCCAGATGCAGCCAGTGCCACAAGGGTGCCACCGGAGAATCCCGGCGGTGTGTGCCTCATGCTGATTTTGGCCTTGGACAGAGGGGCTTTAGTTGTCCCCGAGGAGAACAAGTGCCGTTTGATTTGCAGCTATGCCAGGGACATCTGTCCTAGAAGACATCTTCTTTCGGTTGGCAATAACATAAGCAATCTGGAAACAAGAGCTAAATGTGCATTTTATTTGAAATTACTGGCACAAGTATGTCTAAAAGTATAATTTATCTCAATTTAGTTCAAGGATACCACCAATAGAAAAATCAGCATAATCACTGAGAGAGAGAAAAGTTGGAGTTCTCAGGTACTACCAAAATTATCAGTGATGTGCAAATAAATGATTATTTGGTTTTTATGCCAAAACCATCACGTCTTGTTTATTTTATGTCTGAACGAAGAACCAGTGGGGTAATATCCCATGAGAGGAGAGAGTAAAAAGTAAAAACCACAACCCATCAGTGAAAGAAAGCATTTAATTTTCAAATGTTTTCTTCCTTCCACTTTTATTTGGTTTGTATCTATTTGAGTTATTTGCAGCAAAGTTACTGACTCAGTTTTCAGGGTATTTTTGCTTGTTCTTCACAAATATTCCCGCATGTGAGGGAGAGAGCATGGATTATTCTGGTAAATAAGAATTAAGTAAAGCAAGTCAGCATTTTAGGTCTCTCTCACCTCTGTACACACCAGGTGAGGGTAAGTCCACCTCCTTCCAAAGCACTTTTACAGATCTAGCCTAACTGTAACAGCAGGCCCATTCTGACTCAGTGATGTCCCCCTGCACTTCAGCATCACAGAGGTATGTTTTTAGACCCAGGGATACACCTTACCCTGTCTTAGAGTAAAGGTCCCACTAGGAATGGTTGGACAAAGGAACAATATATCCACACTTCAAAAATACCCCTATGTCAGCACCAAGAGACGAGATAGATTAGTAAAAATGAAGAAAAAAATCTTCAAAAAGACTTTATAGTATTTTAAGTAACACAAGAAGGAAACTTTTACCTAAAGCACGTCTCCAGACAACAGCTATTCCATGCTAGAAAGATTACCAACTGGGTCTCTGCAAAGTATAAATGAAGGCAGAAGAAAGAAGGTGAAGGGAAACACGATGAAGGAAAAAAAAAAGCCTGCTAATTGGGGGAAAATACAACATAGGAATGTGCAAATAAACCAACAAGGGAAATAAAAAGGCGTGCAGTGTCTCTCGGCTAACAACCAGTGCTTGGGAACCTGAAAAGGGAGATGTGCAGCTAAACCCCCGGGGCTTAGCAAGGCTTGGCTGTAGCTGTTGGGATTTCTAGGAAACCCTTGCAGGCTAATTCAGAAACAGGGTATCTGTGTGAAACCGGATCCAACAGCAAGCCAGCAGCCTGATGAACATGTGCTTTTCCTCCAACGAAGCACGGTTCCTACCGCTGTGGAAAGGGATCCCACAAACAGGCCAGGCTTACGGTCCCAGCAGATGGAGGTGATGGAACTGGTGTCAAGGACAACCAGCAGCTTCCCCCTGCGCTCCTCCGAAGGACCAGGCCAGCCTGGCTCACAAGTGGGAGGCAACAAGAACAGACAGCCTGAGTTACTTCTTTCTCAAGTAAAATGAATTGAATTAAATGATCAGAGGAATAAATGGGGGACTTCTTCCATAAAACTCAGAGGTGAACAAAGCACCAGACTCTGGAACAGGAGGAGGGTTCTAGCACAGCAGCGTGCCACAGAAAAAACGATAGGGAAAGGACAAGAGAAACGCCAGAAAGCCCTTTTGGGGAGGTGATCCTCTGCTTAATTGTCCCTAATTCTGCCCCTGTGTGACAAATCCATGAAAGGCAAACGCCGAGAGACATACTTCTAATTGCGTTGTCCCACTTGATATTTTAATGGGTGTCACTGGGGATTTGCCTTTCATTACTTTTGGCAGGAGCATGGGCAGCCCTCCAGACAGAGAGAAGAAATATTTTTTCCCCTGATGTAACGTGAGCTATGAAGAGCTTGTTTGCTGCAAGAACACATATTGTGGCAACCAGTAGATGTGGGTATGGACTCAGCCCTCTCTTTGCCAGAGATGTGCTGAGATTTCAGTTAGAGAAAAGGAAGGGAAAAGTCCTCCTCCTGTCCTAGGAAAAAATAACTGAGCTAAATGCTCGATGTTCTACAAGAACTCAAGTCACATATGACAGATACTTGAATTAAACCATTTTAATCACTTTCACTCCACATTTTCAGTAACATTTTAGTGAACATGCCCTCCCTAGCTCTGAGATCATCCCTCAGCCAGCTCCAGGAGTCTTGCTGTCAACCGCTTTCGCTGACAAGGATTTTTTTTTTTTCTCCTGGCACGCTCCCTACTTTTCCTAAGCACTTGAGTTATGATCTCTGGCTTCAGAGCAATTAAGTATGCTTTTAAAAAAAAAAAAAGACAAACAAAAAAGCCCAAACAAAACACCAAACAGGCCAGTAACTTCTAACTTCACCTCCTACGCTCTTCAGCACACCCCAGGCAGCCCTCCCCTGCCCCAGGAGGTCGGGGCAGGCTGGCTGGCCCACGGGCAACCCGGGCAGCTCCACGCTCCAATTTCCAGTTCCCCACCAGCCCGAGCACTCGCCTGTCTGTTGAGAGCCTTAACGAAGGCTTGACAACCAGGCCAGCACAAGGCCCTGTGATATCTCAGGAGGAGAGAAGAGAAGAAAGCTGCCTGAGCAATTCTCAAACGCTTATTTTTAAGCTGCTGGTTTCACAGGCTTTTGCTTGTGACTCTGAATTTCAGCCACGCTGCTCAGCACCTCACTGCTAGTAGGGAAAGGAGATTCTCTTCAGGGCAAAACCAGCAGCTGCTTTTCCTGGGAGTGCACCCTTGCCCTTGATGCCCTCTACCCAGTGTACAATTTATTTCCTTGATTCACAGAAAGCAGCTGGGAGGCACCGTGAAACAACGCAAGAACTCAAGACACCAGGAAACCCCCCCAGACTCAGCCTTGGGACTCTTGGGATCCCTTCCTCCTTGTCACTGGTTTTCCATCTAGCTTGCTAAAATGATAATTAAAAAGTCTTTTTTTTTTAAATACTTGGTGTGATCTTAACACATGAGAGAGCAATGTGGCCACAGAAAGAACTTTTTTTGGTTTAGTACAGTAAGTAAACATATTTCAAGCGTATTTTCAAAAACAGGTTGCTTAAAAAAACCAAACCATACAAAAAAACCCCACCCCACCTATCTTTCTGTGAGGTATGTACCTGTGGAACTCTGTTCACCCCTTCCCAAGGGGTTCTTTGTGGTTTGGTTGGTTGGGTTTTTTTAGCAGGGGACAGCAAGCGAGTATCATTTCCTCACTTTCTTAAATGAAAGGTCAGAGGACGAGGGGCTGCTCTGCTGTGGTGACTGGCCCCCCTGTGATCTGTTTGCAGAGTTACTGTCAGAGGAGAGGAGGCTCGTGACAGTGACAGTAAAAGGGTTAGACCAACTGCTGCAAACTGAAATCACAAGTGCAATATGAAAGCTCGATGGGAACGAACCAATTGTTCTGCCACGGGCGCGCAGGGGAGCGCTGACATTTCACCCCGACTCCAGCACTGAGCCTCTCCCCGCGGTGAGGATCCCAGCCCGTCTCCTGCACGATGCTGACAGCGGTGGCAGGGGTTGGTGGGCGTCTCTGGGAGGTACAGCAGCCATCTACCTGCTGGGTACGTGCAGTGGGGGGGGAAACAAGAAAATAAACCATGATAGGAAAGAAATTTGTAGCTGGAAGATGCTTCCGAGGAACCCCTGCCCTCCCAGACTGGCTCCAGCGGTGCAGGGACTGGAGAGCAGGGCAGGGGACGAAGCAGGAGCAGCCCATGCTGGGCCGGCAGCTGAGCTGGGAGATCTCGCCCCGGGAACAACACGCAGGCCAAAGCAAGAGCGACGCAGACGTAAAGGCCTTGGGTAAGGTGCAGCTCAGGCACCCGGCACAGCTTACCCAGAGACTGCTCTGGCTTGACCTGGGAGGACAGCCGGTCGAGGCAGGGCTCCAAAGCATCGGCGTACGCACCGCCGGCACTGGAACAGCCTTTAGGGAAACGCACCTCCTACGCCAAGCAGCTTCCAGCTCTAGCTCCCGAGAGCAGCAGCTTAACCTTACTCACACCTCCCTTTTGTGAGCCCTGTGGGAGAACCATGGGGAGAAGAGATGGGAGCTGGGGTAGGGGGCCAGCTACTTGAAAACCTGATGCAGGTGAACAGGCTTCTGAACTGTTAAGGAGACTTCCTTACACCCCGCTCCCCAGCAGAGGTAAATTCCACCACGATGAAATATTCTGCTGCAGTTAAGCAGCTTTTTTTTGCTCACCTTTTGGGGCATCAGAAGGGGAAGTGAAACAACATTAGCTGCTTCCTGATTTAATAGAAACCCTGGAACTACCATCAACACGCACTTACGTGATCGTAACTGTACAGTGATGTGTATTTAATGATTTTATCTTTCCAAATAAGCAAAGGAGATGAAGTATTTTGCAATTTTTGAGGAATACTGATTATTTTCCCCCCCTAACCCAAGAATTTCTTGCACAGACTTTTCCTTCCATCCATTCACGTAGCTGAAGGCTAATACCCCTTGGCATATTTCTTGTTTTAAGTACAGCATCAGAGAAATGGGAGTGAGGGGGTGGGAGATGCGTGCAATGGAACAGCAAAGAATCACAGGATGAAAACAGTAAGTGAGCTCTCAAAATAGACCCAAGAGACCGTGTGTATGCTGAAGTTCACCACTGTATTACTGCAATAAAAACCACTCCTGATTTAGGGCCAAAAGTACATTATTGATATTCAAAAAAACCACTGCATAACTCTCTTTCAAGATGATGTGACAATACTTGGGGGGAAAAAACAAAAGAGACTAAAAAGGCAACCAGAATCCCTCTGTGCATTCACAGTACCCTCTAAGAAGCTGAAGAGACGTATTAAACTGAAACAGTTCAGACAACAAGAGTCTTCCTGGAGTTAGAACATTCCCTCCCTATGCTGTTTCAAGGCATCTCTACCAACTGAAGCTGCAAAGAGTTCTGCCAGTCCCTGCATGGGGTGAAGCTCCAGGCACATTTATCCTACAATCCTACTTGAAAGGAGGTTGTAATGACAGGGGGGTTGGTCTCTTCTCCCAGGCAACAACTCATAGGACCAGAGAGGCCTCAAGTTGTTTCAGGTGAGGTTTAGGTTGGGCATTAGGAAAAATTATTTCACCAGAAGAGTTGTCAAGCCTTGGAACAGGCTTCCCAGTGAAGTGGTGGAGTCCACTTGAAAGATGCATACATGTGGTGCTGAGGGCCATGGTTTAGTGGGGACCTGTCAATGCCAGGTTAACAGTTGGACTTGATGACCTTCATGGTCTCTTCCAACCTAAATGACTCTATAACCTCAGCCCCACATGGTGGGATGAGGCAGAAAGGATGGTCTTAACCACCCTGCCCTTCTGAAACGAGAAGACAGACCATCCCAAGGGAAAAGCAGCACTGCAGGCAGGTCAGGCTGTGCTTTGGAAGAGGGGCAGCACGTGGAGCAGGAATCATCGCTGTCAGCATCTGTGCTGGGACCCCGACTGGTCCATAACCTGCACCAGCTTCTTGATGCACTGACAGTCTTTGCTTCTTCACACCCTCTGGCCACCCTCGAGGTTTAAGCCCCACATACAACTGTTTATTAGCTACACGGTAAGGGCAAGAATGACTGTAAACAAACCCATCAATTTAAGCACCAACCCCACCCCCCAAAAGCTCCCCCGTGCTGTTTCATGGTAAAAAGACAACGTATGACTGCATCCCACCTGGCAAAGGGAGAAGAGTCCAGCTTTTTGTCCTCCACCAGTATGTAAAATCAGGGAAGGCTTTGGCAGAAGCTAGGTAGATAAAAGCGAACCATTTGTAAAGGAACAGGGTGGATTTTTTACATTTAATTTCTTTCTGAACTTAAAATCTGCCTCAGAGACACTATAGAAAACACTTTCAAGATTTTAAAAAAAAAAAAGTCACCAGGGACATGAAGGCCTCATTGTTTTCCCCAAACTTTATATGTCAACACATACAGATGCATTTAAAAAATCCTCACCTCCCTTCTGAGATATTAAATCCACACAATGTTTCTTGGAGAGGGTAAAAAGAAAATGTAGGTCAAGATGTTGAGATAGGGATTGCTTCAGAAAGATGAAAGCGTAAGAGGACTAAGCTTTCATTCCTTATGTTTCTTTGAGATTTCAAACAGAGTGTTATTTGATAATGGTTCCTTTCAGAAAATTGGAATTTAATATAGCTAATTATAAGTTAGAGAATTAATGTACAGTCAGAACTCCAACTGAGCGGGTATACCATGCTGATGCTTTTTACCAGCATGTCTCCAGTGCTTATTATAGATCTTTTCTCCAAATACTAAGGCCAATCTGCTCTCACATTAGGCTGGATGGTCCAGGAGTCTGGGGGAGGGGAAAAGAAGAAAAAGAGAAGAAACCTAAGCTGTGTCTGTAACACTGAGCCTGCAGCAAGCAGCCTGGAGTTGTCCTCGTGGCACGGCACGGCGCAGGAACAGACCCTCTCGCTTCAAAGGTGGCACAGAAAATAAGAGAACAAAGAATGAAAAACAAAAGTAGCCGAAGAGAAAAAGTACATGGAGAAATGGGAAAACTCTTCTCCTCCTTCCGATTAAAAGGGAGGAAAATAGACAATGGCAAAGGATGAATAGTGAAAGCAAACAGAAAGAGAGGGGGTGCTCCTAATGCTCTGGTATTAACATGGATGTATCTGGGAATTATTTATCCTATGAGCAATCATCAATTAAAAATCCTGACCTATATTTCAGAGAGCAAGGAGTACAAACAGGAACTGCCCTCCCGCCAGGCCCCGGCAGCAGGCGCAGGCAGCTTGGGACCACGAGCAGCTTCTCTGCCGTTCGGAAGGAAGCCAACGCATCCGTGTCTCAGGGACCTGTGTGGGTTTGAGATGCTCGGTTTCTAGAGATGGCAAAACACGTGGCAGCAACATCTGCTGCACATCACTGGTTGGTGCGTAGAACTGTAGCTTGCGTAGCCTTAAATCATACTTGGGTGACTTTTGAGGGGTAAAAATGTGCACTGCTGGATGCTCTGCAATCCACCAGGTTCCAGAAGCTTTCCCTTTGTTCCACTGTCATTTCTAAATACTAAGCCAGCTGTAAGTTCTCTGGTGGATGTGTGCACTCCTGCAATGAAATCCTGTCACTGCCCGGGGCAGGAGCTCTGTGTTAAGGTCTCCATCAGAAGGGCCACACACAGTTTCTTCCACAAAATGGTACCCACTAATTTCTGGGGGGAAAGGGGGCATGTTTTTGACGTTATTTGAAATTTCTTACAAGATAGAAGATTAATTTCTCTGAAGTCATATTTTTATTTGACATGTCCCCACCTGGGTTAGAGCAGGACAGTCCCTATGAAAGTAGGTGTTGCCTTCCAAAATATTCTTCTGCTCCTAACAGGCTGCATCGGCACAAAATCTGTCCTCTGTCGAGGGCACCTCCTGCCTCTTCATATCGGAAGAATTCGCCAAATCCTGCTGAACTTGGCACTACCACCAAACCTTGGGACTGAGGAGTGCTCACCTTTCCTTAACTTCTCCCTTCGAGCTGCAGAATAGCAGCTGTTTAGAGAAAACAAACCAACAGTTTAGCGAGGTCCTCCCTATGTAATATGTACACCTATTATTCCTATTTACTTTAGGGAACTGAAGTCTTTTTGTGACAAGAGGACACCAAAACAGTGCTTTTCCATTGCTTTCAACCCGAGTAAAGAGAAACAGAGCCTGCGTGGGAAATACCATCTCCTTCAGCCTCCTCTCTGCTTCCTGCTGTCTGAAGAAGAACCTGTTCAACCTAGGTCAGGAGGGAAAGCAATCACTGGACAAAAGCTGAAAACTGTTTTCCTGTAAAATCCTGGTAAACTTTCTAAGTCCTTCAGCTGTAGTGGCAGAATTTCCCCTGGAAGTAGGAAAGTACACCTGAAGAGCAGTCTGTCTTTCTCAGCAGACTCTGTTCCTTTTTAAGTTTACCTGCAAATTTAGTTTTCATGAAACTATCCCCACTGAGTCCAAGATCATTTGACAACATCTAAATAAAAATTTACTCAGCAGTTACAGTTTTGATCCAGCCAGACAGTAACACAGCACCATCCAGCTCTGCTATGGAAACTGAAGGACTGCAAAACCACCTTCCCCATAAACCCCAATATTCAAGCTCACAGTATCTTAAACTCCTCTTTCCAATTAATTAACTATTCTAAAAGAAGTCTGCTTTTCAGGCTGTGAATGGTAGATGCCCAGATCCATAACAGAAAGGTGGTTTTCTGCACTATGCAATGCCTTGGCTAATGGCCTGTTTATTCTGCTTTATGATCAGAGTATTTGTAGACAACCCTGGGTGGTAATCAATCTTCAAGACTCCGCATGCCAGTGTTATTGAAGCACCTTCCATGCTGATATAAAGGGGACTTTGTACTAAAGTCTTCCTCCAGAGTAGGAGAGATGAACACCAGCTTGCAGCTCTAAAACCTCTCTTTCACAAAGAAATTTTACTCTTCAATTCAGGTCTCTTGTTAATGAGACTTTAAATATTCAAGGACACTGCCATACTGTGCGAAGGGAATCTATGAAAGAGTGCATTTAAATCTGCAATTGCAAATGGGCTGTATTTATCTACTTAGATAAGACAGCCTTGTTCATTTCAATTAGAGTGGGTCAGTTCCAGGCAAATGTAAACTGGCATTTGAAGTTCATCCCTGCAGGACAATGAGATGAGGTAAAGCTGCTGGGACAGGTTTCCATCTAAATAAAACATGACAAGTAGTCCCTAACCACAGACCTCATTGCTGCACGAAAGGCCACCTTCAATCTATTTTGGGAAGCAGGGAGAAGAACAGCAACAACTATGTTTCAAGAAGATTTGGAATTCAAGGCACGTTCTGGTAACTTCTCTCTCTCATTCATGGCTTCCACTTGGAGGTAATCGTTGCTGACCTTCAGGGTGTACAGGCAGAACTACTGTAGAAGGCACCAGGTTTTACTATTTTGGCAAAACAATGACATTATTTACTTACTGTCCTGTCAAGTAGATTGTCACGTTAAAGAGAAGAGCTGGGACTCTCTCCTTTGGAAGAGAAAGAGCGTGTTCCTGGACAGGCACACCACAGGGACCAAGAGCAGGGGAGGGCCATCGAGCCCTGCATGCAGGCTGTGTGACAGGAACATGCCCCAGCCCACTCCTCTACAATGCCTCACTTTTGAGGCTCTGTGGAGCCCTGCCTGTCCTTCTGGCATATGGAGTCAGAGAGTGCCTCAGGCTCTGAAACAAGATCCCAACATCTCAGCAAGGGAGCAGGGGTCAGGAAGAAACAGAAGAGGATGAAATTCCTCTTCAACCCCTTTTATCCAATACACCTGCCTCTGTACACACCAGTACAAGCCAGATGCATTGTCTGCAAGTCCTGAGTGAGAGGACATGCTCCGACTATTAGCTACCATAGCATCCTCTTGCTCACTCTGTGGCTGTATTTCTGCCCTGAAGCAGAAAAAAAATCCCCACTTGTGAAGAAAGGAAAAAACTGTACTGCCTCTGTGAGATTTTCATCACTTCTAAGCTTCTTTCAGTCTCTCCACACACACACTGCAGACGTGACATAAAAACACCGGGGTGCTTTGCAGCCGCAGTAAACACAGCATCTTTAGAAACAGTTGGCCATGAAACGCTTTCACCTCTCACTGTGCCAGAGGAGACAACCACAGTCTGAGAGAGGTGTTTTAGGAAGAACCTTCTTTTGAGGCACCCTGGCTGAAACAGCTCTGTCAAGGTGCAATTTACCTCTGACATGTCTGTTTACACACACACACAAAGAGGAGGAAAACGCTGAACTGAACTGTTTTTAAGGTCAGTCGCCACTGAAGTTAAGTGAGGGATGAGTGAAGGAGGAGAAAAATGCAATTAAAAGCTGATATGGTCTTTGGACATTACTCGGTCGGGCTGGCTGAGGCCAAAGCTTTTGCAGGAAAAGTGGCTTATCTCCTGGCTTCCCAAATTGCACCAGAGGTCAGCTGGAGAGGTTTCAGGAGTTTGCCAGCTCTGTACCTCTGAGGGATCCCTGGCAGATTGCTCCAGCTGGGCTCCTTCCAGCTCTTCCCTTTTCCACTTCAGCGTATAGCTCGCATAAAGAAAACAAGATGAAGGCTTTCAAAGATAACGTTGTCTTTCACAAACAGATGTAGAACAAAGCACAGGAAATTCTGAGCAAAGTAAAAAATGAATGTTGTCTGTTCAAGGCTTATCTGGAATGAGTTAGCCTCTTACCGGACAGATCTGAAACATCACACGGTCCGGACTGCAACGCTCACTAACAGTCTCGTGAGGGGACAAACAGGGTGGGTAAGGGTGGAAATGCAGCTGCCTTTAGCTCTCAGAGCTGAAAACTCCTTCAGATGTACCAGAAACACCACTTGTGAGCCCTGCCGGTCACTGTCATCCCCCGTCACCCTAAGCACAAGGCTTGTGTAGCTGCACCTTTGACCAGACACTTCCTCCGCAATATTAAATTCATTTGAATTGGGAAATAAAGGACATCAAAGGCAGGTTATTGAAAACGTGTATTCAACTCATTCTGGATCCCACATCACAGTAACTGCATGTAACAAATCCGTGCTGGTCAGACACAAACCCAAGGATTTTAAAATGCATGCACATTTATTACGAAGCTGTATTTATTTTGCAGAAAACATTCACCCACAAGCTCTGGAAAGTATCTGCTATGATGAACCTCTCACCATCATCGGTTATCAAAGACAGCAGTTATTTCAGATCAGTTTCTGGGAGATTTTCAAATCAGAGATCCTACTGAAACGTGGAGGTACGAGCTCCATGATAGGAGCCATGAAATGAACGTTAACGAATTCCTGAGGAGTTCTGCTGCTCAGAAAGGGAACCGGTTTTCCTGTTTTTCACAACAGAAATGCTACATTCAAACGTGGGTTGATGACAACCAAAAATAATACACAGACACAAAAAAAGAAAGAGATACCAATCTTTTTACATTTTCAGTTCCCACATCACTACGAGGATCCCCAAATCCATTTTGATTGGCAATGACCTGCATGCTTGCCAAGCCAAAGCCTGGGAACACAGGTAACAGAGGGTATTCGAGGGTGAGAAGCGAGGTGCACTGGGAGCTGTGTCAGGCAACTTGCAGAAGTGGCTACTGTGCCCATCAGCATTTGCTCATCCATCGATCATCCCTACTTTTTATTTAAACCCACTTTGTTGCCAGGGTTGACACGATAAGGTTTGCAGCACACATGACATCTGCTCTGATTAAACACAGCTTAACGGACTTGTGAAAGTCCTGCTGGACCAAACAGTTCTCTAACTCCTTCAAAGAGCAAACCGGTTCTAAAATGCTCCCTATGTGAAGGAAAAAAACCTGCTGTCGAGGTTGTAAAGACGCAAGACAGGCCCTTGAAGACTGAAAACGTGTTCTCTGGAATACTCTGAAAGTGCTCCACAAAATGCAGTATTGTGCTAATAGCTCAAAGCTATGGTGTAAAAATAATGAGCAAAAAGCCTTATTCAGAGCTAAGCACAGGTGCAGTTTCAGAAAATACAGCTCCCCCAGACTGACTACAGCAAACTGTATTACAGAGCCTGGGTGTACGACCAAAACCTCTCTGCTTTTACTTGTGAGACTGATTTTATTTCCTGTTGCATTCCTATTTTCTTATTAAAATAGAGTATGCCATTTCAAAGACTGACTGTTTCTTTCCCTGATGTTTTCCTGGTTATACCCCTTATTGCCTGTCCTTCAAATTAAAAACACTGGTTATTTAATGCACAGTTTCCTTCTGCTCATCATGGGCAACAGGGAAGCAACAAGAATGCTGCAATTTAAACCCTCTTTCCAACAGCAGCTACATATTCTGATCTGCAGACCTTTGATCTCCACTAGAACATTTTCATCACCACTAAAACCAGTAAAAATGATGAGCACTGGGTATCAGACAGACAGATCCCCACTACCATGCCTTCTGAGAACTTCTGCTCTTAAACAGAGAAGCACGGTGTTTGCTTTTTGCCGAGCACACCGCTGGACTGCTGCCTTCCCCGCTGCATGTCTTCACTTTGTGCAAGTTTTCCAGCCCTTTCAATAGCTCAATCCACCAAGCAAATAATGGTGTGGAAACTCCATCGATCATTTACACCACCTTTAACAGCTGCTGAATTTCGGTTTGATTTCTATTTAAACCACAAGTTCTCTTTACCTCCTCGTAACACAACACAACAGCTTGAGGGAATGGCCAGCACCAACCACGGGCTCTCAGCTCAGATCGCCAGCATCAACATCAGCCACACCAACCTGTCTGTTTGCATGACAGTGCTCTAAGCAGATCACTCTGATTTTTAACACCCCAATACAAATGTTAAAATAAATAAATAAATTATCTTAAACTTATTTAGTTGCCAAAGAAATGGTCGAATTAGAATCCAAAGTGGTGCATCTCAATAGCACAGTCAAAAGACGCAGCCTTGCCTACACTACATCATCTTCACTCTCCCAAATAAGCAGACTAGAATTGACAAAAGGTACCATTCTTGACAAAGCTGGCAATCCTACAAGGTAAAACCACCACCATCCTTTTGGCTACACGGACAAAAAAAAAAAATGCCAGGGTGCAAATTGAGGCTGGCTGGCAACATTATGGCTGCCAGAGACAGAACGAAGCCTTGTGCTCGCCCACACCCAAGGCTGCTCCCCAGGCTGCTGATACAGACGATAAATCCAAGGCAGCAGCAAATGCACAATCAACCTCAGCCAGGAAAACAAAATTGCTGTCCCCTGTTGGGCTTAAGGCAGAGTTGTGTTCACTGAACAGTCCATGCGATGAACTTCACCACTACAGCAGTGGTGGGCGTTGGTTAGTGCAAGTTTTTGCATTGTGTTTTTGTTGTTTCAGGTTTGGTTTGGTTCTTAAGAAATACATAAAAAAACACCTATGGCTCTGAAGCGCTTTTCAATTAATTTTTAAGCTGTATCTTCATTTTCCTCCTACTTCTGGCAACCCTTGTCCCTTCTAGCATCTGAGGCTGTGGTTAGACAAGAAGGCTGTGCCAGCCAAGCAGCTTGCTACTACCAAAGGGGGTGAGTCGAGTTCCCTCCTCCAGCTTTTGGTCAAGGTACCCCGGGCCCTAATTGCCACCCAGTGCTCATCTGACCTCTTGAGGAACCTGTGTAGCTCAGTAAACTAGAAAAAAATGATTTCTTCTTCCAACCCATGTTTCTGGGCTAGGTTTCTGCCACATTAGTGCACTGAGCTGTCCGTGCTGTGCGTGCACAAGTGGTACGGCCAGCACGAGACGGGTGGTGAACGGAGGGGGACCAAAGCCATCGGTCACTGCTGAACTCCCTCCCACCTTTCCTCACCTTATTTATTCCAGGCCTACGATAAACTCAGTCTCTTACAGATTATGCACGTCTCTGCAGATTCTTCATTGCTGTTTTCATTTTCCATTACCTACAATTAGCAATATGCAGGGAGGCAAAGATTATTTTTAGAATTACTTTGACTAGAAATGCACTCAGGGGCAACGGCAGCTCTTTCTAGATGGCCATGAAATGCAGTTTTCAGAAAATTAATTACACAATTCCTTTGTTTCTCTGGTTAAAAGAATATCCACCTCTCCTAAGTATGAGAGAAAAAGGATGATGGGTGTCCCTGCGAGAGAAAATCTTCTGGCGGGCTTGCCAAACACTGAAATTGTATTAAGACAGGAGCACAATTTGGACATAATCGAATTGGGTAGAGATCACTGAGGGCGTAATTTGGCCTGCAGAATTTTTATAAGTGGTGATGATGGAAAAGGCAAAAAGAGCCTGTGTCAGCCAATGAATAAGCAAGTCCCTGGCAGGCTGGAAAATGGATTCTGTTCTAAAAAACAAAGAAAGGAAAAGAGATCTGGAAATTTTCAATGAAGCTCAACCTCAACATCCTGTTATTTATTTGTTAATCTTTAAATTCACTTGACAGCAAGCACCAAGTGAAAGCGATGTTGAGTGCCATGACAAATCTGCTCAAATGCTTGTTTACTGAACCTTTTAGTTGAAAACATCTATATTTAATCACAGCTTAAAATAGTCAAAAAGGCTGTTTACTCTGAACGTAAAGGGGAAATATTGCAAAGTTGAAAGAGGTATTTCTGTTTCCATAAATGCATTTTAAAAATCCACTTACACAGACAAGGGTCCTTGGCACACTTACAATCTTCTACTAAAGCTTAGGAGACAGACAGACATTACCCACTGTCAACAAACGCAATTTCACATCACTGATGGAGAGAAAAGCTCCCCAGACAAACGTTAGCATAAAACCTTCTTCCAGTATTTAATTGCAGCCTTCGGAAAAAAAAGAAAGATGAAGCCACCAGGATATTCCAACCATCGCAGCGAATGAAGCGGGCCACTTTCTGGTTCAGAATGAAAAGCTGGGTGGTGGCCCGGCCTACACATCTGCACCAGGGAGGAAGGAGGCTCTGGGCTTGCAGGGGCACAGCTGAGACAGCGGCACTTCCCCAAGGGCCGTGCAAGTGGGAAGGGAAGAGCCGTGGCCTCAGCCCAGAGAAGAGGTGGTTGCCCTGCTGGCAGCTGCTGCCGCACCCATGGAGTCAGCTTCTGGCAAACACCGCGTGGGGCTGAGCTGAAGCGCCCGGCTTAGCCGTGTTTGGGCACTTCTGCCACGTCTGTTGCAACTCCTGCGCCATGCCTGGGGTATCGGCTACAGGGCCAGGGAAAAGAGCTTGCACCAGTAAGCTGGGGCTGGACAAACTCAGCCCTGATGCAACCCTACTGCTGGGCAACTTCGTTTTGATACGGTTTGCTGGGGAGCATAAAAGGAGCCAGAAGCCCTGGAAGCTTTGTGCAGCAAGGGCAAAAGCAGCTATTTGCAGATAGCTCTGCTGCCTGCCCCAGCCGGCCCGGCAGCCAAGGGACAGGCAGAGCCAGGCATCGGCCCGGGCCGTGGCTGCCAGGGCCGGCACCGCAGTCTCTCCACGGGCTCCCGCCTCTCTCTGCGGAGACACGTCAGGCTGGGGAAAGCGTGGCTCCGACAGAAGTCACCTCAGCTCTCGTGCGGGAACGGCGGGGGGTAGGAGCAGACCTCCACGAGGGCACCACAGCCACCCATGGGCTGGCCACCACCTCTGGAGTGCTGACGTTGTTAGTTCTCCATTTAAAGAACACAGGTAAAATGAACAAACGGCTTTAACAACCCTAAACGCAAGGCAAAACCTCTCAGCATTGCGACACTTCATATAGTTACCTCTGTTTGCTAAATGAGCAAGACTTCCAACTTCTGCCTTAAACCAAAGCATTCCCTCGTGTACTTTTGAGAGCCCAACTACATCATGTTTTGTCACAAACTTAACCTAGCTGGCATGCTTGGCAATCACCGTGACACCTTTCTAGGACAGAGCATAACTGGTAAAAATGGACTATATGCTTGACTCATTCTACCATCTGGGTTGTCATCTCTGTAGATTAGGTAGCCGCTTAAACAAACGAGCAAACTTGGGTACTTTTCCCCCTTACAAAAAACTAGCACTTCTGTATCACAAATATCTTCTTTATTCCGAATTTGGAAAAAGGGAATTTAACATCTTATGTCATAAAAATCTGCTTTATGATGTACTCTTTGGAGGGTACTGGATTTAGTCTCATAAATAGAATGCAAGCAATAATTACATCTTTCACTGCCTTTTTTACAGCCTTATCTCACATTCTAAGCTACACAAGAAGAAAACAATTTCCCATGGGAATTAGTTTACCTTTTAGACGAGGATCTCTGAAAATTGGTATCACTATTCCAAACACCAATCCCTATTCTTAAAATCCTAATGCAAATGACAGGCAGCAGTAATCAAAATCACTAAAGATGTCCCTCTGGGTTTGCCAGCGCACGACCTTGTTTCCATAATCAGAGTTCCAGTCTCACATTTAGGGCTGCAGAAGCACCTCCTTCACGTTTTATATTCCCACGTGCTGGAGAGGAACATGTAGCAAACAAAGGCATATTGTAGGGTATCATCCTGTGCTCTGCAAATATCTAGAGTCAACATAAAGACACATGCAATATATCCACCAATACAACAGCCATAATACACCCGAACGCCTCATCTGAAATACTTCAAGCTAGGGTTTTGGGGGGGGGGGGGGGGGGGGAGGTAAAAGTAAAGAAAGCAGAAGAACAGCTAGGATGAAAAATAAAGCAGTTAAGCAAAGAGTAGCAGGTGAAAAGGAGATATAAAAAAAGGTAGGAGTAAGGACACCTGCAAACACAGCACCACCCCTGAGCAAAACCCTGCTCCTTTAATCAGAACCGCCCAAGTAACTGGGTTTCAGCCACAAACTGAAACGGGCAGGACTGCTCTCAGGGTAACAAGTGTCTTCACTAGTGAGGTGGAGACAGACCAGGTACTGCAATACCTACCATCTCCAAAAGTTATTTGAATTATTTAATTTATTTTACTTTCTTTTTTTAACTTTTATTATTCAGAGAGGCACAGAAGTTGTCTCCGTGCCACCACCAGCGCATTTTAGAGCTTGCAGAAACTTTACTACTGTTAATAGGTTCATCTCTCAGGTTTAAAATGAACCTGGCTTTTGCACTATCAAGCAAAGAGGCACCATTACTCCAGCTACCAACTCACTGGTGATACTCCTGGACTCACCAGCTGAAATACCAGCCAGAATAATTGTCATATATTTTTAGCTGTAGCTTGGCAAACACTGGCATAGCAACTTCATGCAACATGAGCCACTTCAAGTCCATGAAAACTTCTAAAAGACACCAGTTGCAAGGGGCTGGTGCATATTGTACCTTCCTCTGTTACAAAAAATAAGCAGTTTCTACTGAAACAAATTACAGGTTGCAAGTCTATAAATAAATTTAAGAGATGACAGTTATAAAACCAGAACAAAGAAACTCTCTGCACTACAGATGGTGGCACTAAGATCAAATCTTGCTATGTAGTTGTTCACAGTCCCTTGAGCTCTCAGAAAGGATCTGAGACCAATTCACACTTCCACACTGAGCAAGGTGCTCAGAGAGCTTGAACCTCAATCAGACCCCTCCTTCCCAGTCCCAGAAGTGGTTAAATTTGCCAGGTACTGGAAGGAGACCTGTTTGATTTTCAACAGCTAAAGGGCAAACACCCTTTAGAGTTCACCAGGGGCAGCAACAGGGTTGCACAGCACAAACCCTACACTTAACCTTTATGTTTGCAAAGCAAAGCACCCTAACCAGTATTCAAGCTAGGGGAATCCAGCTTTGCAGAGGCACTGGACACATTTCACTTCCAATTATTTCACTAATTTCCCCCTGCCCCTAACTCTGAGAGCTATGGGTGCTGAATATTAATAAAGAGATTGCTCACATAAAGCTGTCTTTAACTGCGTGCAACCTTTTTGAGCAACACGCAGGAAACGCTGTTTGTGGCCTGCACGTTGGAACAAAGAAGGTATAGAAGGAAGTTCTACTCCAACAATATCAAATCACGGATCTAAGGCTCACCTTTAAAATACTATGCTTCCCTACATTCAAAATATCTAGGTAACTTCTTACCATGACCTGCATTTTCATCAGCCCACAGAGACCTGTGGATTTGAAAATACATGGCTGCCTTTTTTTAAAAGATGTGAACAAATTCCAGTTTAAATAAATTTTCTTACGTCACCACACAGCACCAATCCTTCTCCCTTTTGCAAATCTTTTTTCCTCTGTGTAATGAAATATTCTTCCAAATATCAGTGGATTAAAAGAAAAAGCTTTTGGACAGTGATGTTGAAATAGAGAAGTACTTAGGACGAGTAAAGAATCATTTAGCAAACAGAAGGGGTAACACAGAATACCACTCTGGCTTGGGGAAAAAAAAAAACAAACCACAATAAAAAAACCCAAACAAACAAAAACCAACCAACCAAACAAGGAAAAATACACCCCAAAGAACTGATCACCTACTTCTGTGAGGGAGCACAGCACACTAGGAATGCAAGAGGCAAGCTCTGCAAACACGAGCCGTGCCGCTGCCAGAGGAAGCCGGTGCCATGCTCTGCGTCTGGTACCTGCATCGACGCGGCATTCCCATCCAACTCACTTTTCATCTAAGCTGCCTTTGGAGGAACTAGACACCATAAAAACCTCAGTCATCCTGTAACCTGGCACACCATCAAAGCCTCCTAACACACAATTACTGTGCTTCACGCCTTTAGACGTTTTTCCTTTGACTAAACAAAACCCCCACAATGGAATAAAAAAAAAACTTTCCAAGAGAAATTGTGTTTGACAGAAGATCAATGATGCAGAGATGTTGGAGGGGAAAAAGCCAGTGCTGTTTTGTGTACACCTCCAAGCTTATTAATGGCTTGCTGTTAAAGCTAGATACCCCTTCCCATCAGATCAGGATTTGATATTATTACTGAACTCAGAAGTCTGAGGTCTTCTTTAATCACATTACGGAGTTTGCAATTGCTTACGCAATACAGCAACTTTACCATGCTGCCTGGAGCTACCCAGCCTTCCCTCCAGGTTTGTGCCTTGTCGGCAATAACGCTCAGTGAAAACACAGTGAAATTTGACTCACCCTGTCAGGAACACAAGCTACATATAAATATGAATAACCTACCAAGTAAGCTCCCAGCTGCTGCTTTAATGCATTAGCACATGTATAGTTATGCACATGCCTAAAAGGAACTGCCATAAACCTCCATAAAGAAACAAATAAGCTCTTGTGAGAGAAGAGAAAACCGTAAACCTGCCCAGAAATCTGAATCCTGCTAGTCATCACTTTCAAGGCTCAAGCCAGCATGACAAAGCCTTTTCAAGAAAGGGCCCTGTGTCAGGGAGTGAATCTCAAAGAGGCACACTTTACATTCACCTCTCAGGACACCACAGCTTTTTTTAAGGAAGCTGTAAGGGAAGGGGGAATGACATAATAACTAGCCAAAGGATTAAATAAATAAAACAAAATGCCTTTCAAGCCCCTCATCATCTAGGATCGTCTGCATCTCCTTTTTAAAACCTTCCAACTGCTCTGTGAACTGCTGAACCAGGGGAGTCCAATGGACCAGCTTTTGTGTCCTCTCAGTCCTTTAAATCTTTCTTTTCGCGTAGGTCCTATGCTACTTCACCTCTGGACAACACACGGTGTGGACCGAGATCACTCCAGGGATACGGGTGCTGGTGAGACTTGTAGCTAAGTGACAGAGAGTAGGTAAATTCTGTCCGACTGTCCTTCCCCAAGACACCTAAAGGTAACCACCATTAAATGGACACTCTCTGTTGACACACTCAGCACATCAGCGAGCAGCAGACCAACCAGAGAAGCCCCCCTTTTCTACCCAAGGGCAGCCTGTCCCTGCCCTCCACCCTGATCCCCATTTCAGTCAGTTCACCAGAAACCGAAACGTATGAATTGTTCAAACCGGGCATTTTAAGCACCTCAGAAACAAGTTCTTCTGTGCAGATCAAAAGGGCACAGTGCATTCCAGAGGGTGCACTGGTCTCCTTCCTCGCTGCAGCAGAAGAACCGCACTGAAAAGGACCGCGTCTCTCCAGCGGTGCCGCAGAGGCAGCTCACCGTTCACTGCCTTGAGGCTCCCACTAATGCCATCGCCGTGCTGCCGCTTCTGTGCGTTCTTGAACTCCTTCAGAGACAAATAAAGGACTTTCCGCACCACCCTCTCCTCTGACCAGGGAATTCCATCGCTGTCGTCCTAAAGGAGGAGGAAATGGAAAGGAGACATTAGTTATGTGCATCTAAAACCAAACCAAACCTAAAAGCCTAGGAGTACACAGTTTATTCTTAATTTTAAAAATATATATTTATGAGAAGCTGAAGAAAAACCGTGTAACAAAATGCAACCTAAACTTGATCAGTCTAACAGACTATTATTATTATCTATTATCATCAAATCAGAGCATCAGTACCTCTAATCCCTTACCCTACAAACAGCAGTAGCCACGTACCAGGGTGACAGGGGGTGAAACTTATTTGCTAAAATCCTCATAATGAATCTCTTACAGAGAAATTTATTACAGGCAGGAAGTGCTCTCCCAGATAATTAAGAGGGGAAAAAACCCAACCAAACAACAAACAAAACCCACTAAATTGAATGATGCAGAAATTTAAGAGGCAGGTTTTGTGAACTAACTTCCCCTTTTGCCATTTTGGCCTTGGTTTGTGCCTCTTGGCTCAGGATTTTTTTTCTCTGATTTAGTGATTTAAATTTACTGCAGCGTTACAATGATGTTGTACACTGGTAACAATGAAGTTATTCTGAATTTATCTCAGTGGAAAGTGAAGTGGAATTTGGCCCATAGGGTATATGTCTTCTGCTTTATTTTTAGGAGACAAATGCTACATTGTCAAAAGGAATACTACTGTATGTCATATTTAGTACTTGTTTTAGTTAAAAGATTAATTTCCTGGAAAAGCATTTCCCTAAAGCCTTTAGCATTCAAATAAATTAAGTCAGCAAATTGATATAAAGACATAAGTGAGAACAGATAAGTCATCATATTTTCCTAAGTCCTATAATTGTCTTGGGGTCTTCAAAAATCACTATTTGAGCACTCTTGCCTTTGAATTCCTCAAGGGCAAGAAAAAAGATTAACATTTTTAGGCAGGCCTTATTTAGGTAAGCGCATACTGTCACAATGCATGGGAAACCTCAAAGGCATCCATCAGCAATCCCAGCAGGAGAGTTCATACCACCTCGTGTGTCAAAGTGACCCACACCATCAACTTAGGGAAAAAAAAACCCATATATATATAAAAGCATCGTTGAAGATGACCATTGATAGCTTTTCCTTTGCTCCTTTAGTGAGATACTGGCATTCAGCTGCTGAATGGTGATCAAAAACATTCACATGCACACCCCCCAAAAAAACCTGTATGACAAATTACTTGGTTAAAAAAATAAAAAATAATAATTTAAAAAAAAAGGCAACACAATGAGTGCAGTGAAAGCAGCCAGCGTTTTGGCAGCAGGATGTGCTTTTCACATGAGGGACAAGCTACTATACTTTGAAGAAGGCTGAGCTATGCCCAGGGAGCTTTAGAGCACAGGCAGCTCACGGCCAAGAAAGCAAATTTTGTAACCCAACACCCACAGCAACAAAATAAAACAAAAAAATCTCTAGGCAGGCATTTTTAAAAGACCAGTACAACCCGCTATTTTGTCAACAGAGGTTTACACAAACAACTCCAGCTTACCATTTTGCTGCCAACGCAACTTCAGCCCTAACCAGAAGTGACACAAAACACGAGCAGGCTGCAGCCTGCTTGACTTGAGCACGGTTCGCCCAAAGACGCCCCGTTCACATTCCCACCAGCAAGGGCCTGGTGGAACATCACACATTTGTGTGTTCACAGAAAGTACTTATTAAATCCTTTAGGATTAGGAAGGAGTCATGAACACCTCCAGCGCCTGTCCACGCTGCAGACCAGGCCCACAGACGCCACTCGCTCCCTTTGCTGGCATCTGTACGAACCAAATGGCAACAAAAGCATCACTCTGTGGTTTTATATACTTTAATCCAGGCATACACGAGATGCATGTAACGACTGAGCCTAGTTACCCTAAGACACACACAGAGAAAGGCTGCTTGCTTAGCTCCTGTCAGCGCGAGGCCTCTCCTGTGAGCCACCGGGCCCGGCCTGATGCCACCAAACAACCCCCTTCCCCACCAGACCCCCAAGGAGCTGCAAGTTGCATGAAAACACCAGTGGGTTCACGATTCCACTGGCCCTTTTACCCCTGCTAAAAATGCAGTTAAAAAAAACCCCAAAAAACCAAACAAACCCAAAGCAAAGAATGCCACTGAAATCCACTGTCACAACTGCTCGCTGCAAGAACATGGCGGCTGGGTTGCGTCAGCAGTGACGGGGTGAAACCTGCCCACAGGACTGACTGAAATCAGTGTGTGCCGACTAAGAGGCCGACTGCAGTGGGTGAGAGGCTGCTGGCAGGGACAGCCCGTGCCCTGGGACATGCTGGTCACAGTCCCTCCTGGAGAAGAGGGGATCAGCACCACGCACCAGAGGCCTCTGGTCTGGGCCGCCCTCTCCAAGCATTTCCATGCATGGCCTGAAGTCATCCCCTTCTCCAGACAACAACGGGCGTGCGACCCGGCACCTTATTTTCTGAGGGACAAGGCTGCCAAGATGTCTTCCTGGTGTCATCTGGAAGCTTCTGCCACGCTGCAGGAGATGCTCCTGCCTTCCCACCAGCCTGGGAATGCACAGTGCCACCAGCAGAGAGACGGGTGCCAGGGGGCAGGGACAAAGTCCTCCCTCGGCTGCCCCTGAAGCAACAGCACACTCACCTCACGGAGCTGCAAAACTCAAGATGAGCCATACTGGCTTCATCCCCCCTCTGTAACAGCAGCACTCACAACTGAAACGCACACAGGAGAGTCTTCCCACACCACAGCTCCCACCGCATGGCTTGATAAAAAGGACCAAGTTCCCCAACACCACTTTACCCAAGGTCAGCAAAATAAGGGGCTAAGCTGCTGCCAACACCCACGTTCACGCAGCTCCACGTGCAGGAGCAATGGAAAGGTTTCACAATTGTCGACAGCGTCTTCCCCTGAGCCCGCGGCACAAAAGCAGCTGGAGAGCGGCTGAGTCGGAGCCCAGCTGAGCTGCTGCTCTGCTGGCGACACAGCTCCAGCTCCCGACACATTTAACCATAATTACATGGGTCAGATCGTTTCTGCCTCGTCACGCCAGCGGAGGCAGGGCTGCTGTGCGCCCTGCTCTGCACTCACACCACCACCAATGGGAAGAGTTCTCTCAGTTGAGAGAAAAAGTACACACACCCCCAGAAAGATCCTCAAGTGAAAGCCTTGAGGAATACAATCTATGTAACTTCTCAAAAACAAACGAAACAAAACAAAAGCCTTGAGGAATATAATCTATGTAATTTCTCAAAAACAAACAAACAAAAAAAAAACACCACCAAAACAACCACAAAACCACACAACATCAAAACCCCCTCAAAGGACCTCACTTGATCACTGCCTTTAAATATTTCCACAGGGAGCAGAAATTTGATAATTGATGGCTCGCAAGGCTGGCAGAAAGGGGTTATAATATCATCCAACAGCTGGAACTCACATTCAGAAAAAATGTAAGACAGATTTAAAAAACAATTTCTGCAACTGTGCAAGTAATTAGCCATTGAAACGACTTATGGGGAACTAATGGATTGTCCATTATTGACTTAGACCCAAAAAAAGGCTGAATAACATCTTAAAATGTAGGTTCATCACTGCAAGCCCACAGCCCTCACTGGGCAGGTCCGCCAGGATGATTTCTGCCTCCCAGTTTGGCAACAAGAGTAGTTTATAAACTCAGTAAAAAAAGTAACAAGAGGCAAACAAACAGGCAAGCCCCTAGGCAGAATTAAGAAACAGAACTGCATCATTTCCTTTAAACTGCTAAAAAAATTAATCATGCCACCTTCTTTGTTATGCCTTTTCGGGGAACCGCACGTCATTTACATCTGAACTTCAGCTACGAGGACAGGCAAGCAACAGTTCAGCAAGTTCAGTCTGAGGGGACGGGGAAGAGGAGGCCAACCTCCCTTTACCTACGCAGTACGTCACTGCACAGGAGTTTCCCCTCACAGGGAGTGCAGCAGTTATTTTCCACGTGGGACCCAAGTAGCCACATACTGCTAATTTGGGAAGAAATATATAGGTACACACGCGTGCGTGTGTATGGTTTTGCTGTGTGCATATTAAATGTATAAAATACATTAACTGTACGATATATTAGTGTGTGCGTGGAAGCTAAAATATATACAACTAAGAAATAATGCATACATAAATATAAATATCAATATGTAAGAGAGCTATTTATAAGTAACGCACAGCAGTTATATGCACACCATTTTATATATATAATATATATATATGAACATATATATATGCACAACAGTACATACTTGCAATGAAAACAAACCAGGCATCCCCTGTACCTTTCGCTATTAACCTACATCTTAGGTGCTCGTTCCCTCTGCTCCAGCTGCCTGCCTTGCACACGCAGCCTGCACACAGCCTTCCTATTTCTGAAGTTATACACAAATCCCAAGGGGAAAAAAACCCAAAAGCAAAGCAGGCAGAAGTAGGAGGCAGGCTTCACGCTGCCTCCTGGGTAGGTGAAACGTCAGGCTGAAGTAGCGAGCGCTGCCAGGCACTGCTCTTCTCCCCAAGAAGCAGCAGAAGCGTACGGAGAAGACTCGAGCTCCTCCGTTCATTCATCGCCGGATACGACATTCTTCAGCCTGGCCTGGCCTTGCCTTAAGCAAACAGGAGTCACAGTTCACAGGGTAAAACAGAACTGGGAACAAGAGAGAATGCATGCAGCACTCCACGCTGTTTATTTTGCTTCTATGTAAATACCTTAACAGCAGCGATGGTTTTATTTGAGAAGTCAGGACTTTGTGAGGTACAAAGATACTTATAAGCATGTGTGTTAAGACTCAGTGTGGTTGGCGAGTTTCCAGCTCTCTCTTTGGGTCTTTCCCAAGCACGCATCTCCTGACCCCATTCTTCATGCCAGGTTGCAGAAAGCAAAACAACAAAACACAAACCCCCTATTTTTTCTTTTTTTTTCCAGCACTGCAGCCAACGCTCGGTTAAAATCACTGTGGCACCCAATGCCCTAAATGAATATGCTTTCATGGTTCAACAGCCCCCTGAGAGTCTTTCCCGCAGATGTAAGAAGGTCATTTTCAAGCAATGGGAAAAATAAACCACAAGCATCTACCCTTTCCTCAAGGATATTTTTGAAGAACTATTTCAAAGGGTGGGTTTTTTCTGTGTTTAGTTAGCAACAAAACAAAAGTCTGTCTTCCGCATGAAAAAGAGGCAACACATTTTCAGAGATCATATGAATTACTTTTCATCTGAAGGACCAAAATGGAAATTTTTGTTTACTAAATTCAAGACCTGCAACACATTTTTGCCTTTTGGCCATATATTATCAATGGAAAACAGCCATGCCTGTTTTTCTCTAGGAGCCAGACCAATGAGAAATCAACGGAAAACCTAGATATGCCTTGTGAGGCTGAAAGAAAGAGATCTTCTGTGCAGTCTTGGGCGAGTTACCATTAAGTGCAATTAGTACAATTACTCATTTACAAAGCCCACTTCCTCAGTACACACGTGGCACAGCGTGGACCTCATGAGAAAGCGCAAAGCCACGCTCCTTTATCGCCGCTCGTACTTCCCCTCTTGCTTTAGCAGAGGTCTCCGTTGTACCGCAAAGTCCCGGCAAGCTTCTCACCACCCCAAACGCAGACTGAACTCGCAAGGGAAAACCCTGACGTTGACCCATTGGTGCAAACTCCCTCTCTACCTAACTTGCAGGAGCAACAGGACTGTTCCATCACCAGACAGAAGAAGCTCTTCTCAGCTGAAACTCCTAGCTGAAGTTTATACTTCCAGGGTAATGAATTAAAACCAGACTTTAATATATTCAACAGAAGCTACATAAATATTTTTGTCTCCTTCTGGCAGCTATCAGGCTGCTTGGACTTCTTATAGCCAGGCACGGCATCATGCAAACTGGATATATCCATATATACCCACAGCAATATCCTTGCAGTCTTTTGCTTATTATCAAGGTCTCTCCACTTCCTTCTCCTCTCAGAATAAAGTTCACACTTATACTTAATATTTAACTATCCAGAGTGGATGTAGCAGTTTCTCGTTTAATACAAACTGCTTATATTCAGTGAGAAAAAATAAAACCTCATGAATGGCTTAAGTTGATGAAGATTGATACAGCTTGGAGACTTTATAGTACAGTGACTCATGCCTTCTGGAAAATGTAATCTGTTCTGTCTAGTTTAGGAAAATAGGTCATGTTTGAAAAATGTGCTAACTAACATGAAGAAAGGGGAGATTTTCTTTATTAATGGTTCTGTTATAGCATTTAAGTGTATCTGGTAATTACAGCCACTTTTTCCCTCGTACTTCCAGAAAACTTCCCTGAAGAACACACATAATATTACAGCTCCTGACTAGCGGAACTGATGTTAACACGGCAAAGAAACGATGGACTCAGAGAAAGATCTCTCTTCTTCCTGCTTTAGCACTTCTACAGCTTTTATCCCCTGCAACCTCCCACTGGTTCGCGCTCCTTTGCCGCCTCTCTCTGCACCAGGGACTGCCTTTCCTCCTTTCAGACCTAATTCTTCCAAGAGCAACATGGGAGAGAAACACGCTGCTTTTTGGGTCACTAAAGGCTTGAGGCACTTCGGAGCCCAGCGAGTTTCAACCCACTCTTGCAAAAATACATTAGGGGAGAAGAGTTACTATTGAAATTTCCAAACAAAAGTTGCTAGCTTCCAGAATTAAGAGGCACACACAAAAAAAATCCCAACTTAATGCTAGGCCTAATAATAGAACACTTTAAAAAAAGCAGGTTCCTGTGTTAGCTGTTTCTTTTACATAAATCCAGAGGCCTCGGCAATGTTTCTGCACCTCTAGAAAACTACTACTCAATATGAAACTAGTGAAAGCTTCCAGTATCACAATATCAACTGTTTCCCGTGCTGGTCTGCCAAGATAAATACTTCAAACAAAAAAAACCCAAACAAACCAAAACAAAAATTAAAAAAAAAAGATAAAAGCTAAAACCAAACAACTTCAGAGTAAAGCCAGGGCTAAAGTTTCCTATTTTATCTACTTACAGCAGGACTTCAGCTCAAACCATCTCCCACCAACAGCAGCGACTTCACAGCTACGAATTTCTTAGGTCAGACCAGGAATCTAACGAACCATTCTGCAACCAAAGCACCAGAGTTTTGGGCTCTGCTGAGAGCCAGCAGCATGCAGAAGCAAGCCACAAAAACTTCCAAGTGCTAGAAGAAAGAGGTGTGAAGGTATAAGATAATTATGCAGACTGGGGGAGTTGTTTTCCTAACTGGCTTAAGGGAGTTCACCTGCAACCACATGAGATGCACCTGCCCCAACCCTGATTCCAGCACTAGCCCATATGTGGCCATTTGACAAGCTTGATTGGGGAAAAGGGCCCAAATCTCTACCCCAAGCTAAGAAAAATTATTGTTTTCAACCAGATCAGCACTTTTATTACTTCAGGAGAATGAAAGGGAAATATATGTGTGGGGATATACCTGTTAGTGGGACAGGACCTGCAACATTCCAGGTAGGTGACAGCCTGACACGGTCCCATCTTCTGTTCGACCATCACCTGTAGCCAATTTAGGCCAAAGCAAAAGCTCTGACTTGACAAATAGGTTCCTTACTTGGTGCTCCCTTCAAAAAAAGGGAATGTTTCCTCAAACACACACTGAATTCTCTTTGCTCGGGTGTGCTGTACACAGCTACGTGCCTCCCAGGCAGAAACCAAAATAATCTAAGCATCATTTCCCATGTAGGCGAGCAGGTCTAAATCCTTCTTAAACCCAAACCAACTGACCTGATGGGGAATGCTCACGCTGCACGTCTTCACTTCTCTGAAACACCACGAAATAATGTATACTTATCTTTGATTACAGACTACTAAAAAACTACAGCTGAAATTGGATTAGAAACTTCTGCTGAAAAACAATTTATTGCATAACACAACTCTGACAGCCTGGGTTTCTGGCCACCAACTGAGCCTTTATAAAAATCTGCTGGGCAGCTGCCAAATCAGCTCTTTGAGTCTTGGCATGTCAGACATCTGAGACAGTAGTCAAGGCAGCCACATGTCCTGTGCCATCCACAGCCCTGCACTTCTATGGTTAAATGGTACTGTCAAAGAACAGAGTAGTAGGAGCCATTAAACAGACAAAGGTAAAAAATCTCCTGCAGCTGTGGATCTGACAACTCTGATCATGCTGCAGAAGACCGAGAGCCACAGCAGGATTTTTCTTTTTTTCAGGATCTGGTATTAATTTGAACATAAAAGTAGCCTATTAAGAAGAAGGGGGATAAAAAAAGAGAAGCAAGAAAGGGTAGCGTGCTCCAAAACCCCTCTGCACTCCTAGCTGAAAAATTGCTGCCATTTATAAATTTCACATTCCAAATATTCTTACTCTGTCTCCAGCTCTAATTAAAACTCTCCACCAAGTACACTTCAGATAGACACATAAAGCCCAGTATGCACAGAGTATTCAGCAGCTCAAGATAATTAAATTCAAATATATGCTTTCTAATTAATTTCATTTTGATCCAGTTCATATTTTTATAAGGTGTTCCAGCTCCAGTACGCAACCATACAAATACAGTCTAATAAAAAGTGTTTTCTGCCTGCTAATAAGACCTACAGATGTGAAGATTAATATGGCTAATCCAATCTGGCTGCATATTACTAATTATCTTAAGACCTTTTTCCACCCTCAAACAGAACATCTGATCCTTCACTTGGAAAAATACTACCCACTTCTGCATGCCAACATAGTGTCAAGGCAGTAGGGAAGAGAGAAGGACACAACTGGTGTGTTACAGATTTCCCTTCAATATTTCTCCGGGAATTTAGAGAGATCTATTTATTTATTTTTTTGGCATCTCACAGTGTCTGAAAGGTCAGTGGTATCAATATTTTAGAGAGGCTGAGGTACTGTTGATGTGCTCAGCATCTATCAAATACAACAGCAGGTCAGCACTTACGTCATTTCTCTGGTAGGACTTTGGTACTTAGATGATGAAGCCCTGCCTCTGATAAGAAAAGATCTGCTCGTCTCTCTGCTTTCCAGGAGTATGGCAGTATATACACCAGGAAAAATGTGCATCTGTCAATACAAAACTTACCCTGCTGTCTCACAGAAAGAAATCTGCTAGCCCAAAGGTTAGCTAGGTTAGCTACTGTGTCCCCATCAGGAATGTGGTGCCCTCCCAGACCTGAGGCTTGGGAGAGAAGTCCCCTGGCAGCCTGGGGAAGATCACCAAACCTGCTGCCGGGTGACCCTGCACCAAGCACAGAGACTCCCTCCCACTGAAGCCTTTCCAGTGCAAATGGGTTAAGGTGGTTTAAAGAGATGAAACAGCCGGAGGCCTTGGCTTATTTCACTCACTCCGATGCCACTGCAGTAGAGTACACTTACACGGGTAGCTCCACCACCAAGCTCCTGCAAGAGGGACCATGGCCAGCAGCAGGGCGAGAGGCATCGCTGCAGCCAGGGCACGGCAAACTCGACCCCGTGGGGTAACTCGCACAGTGACCGACCTGCAAGTTTCCATGAATCTGCCCCAAAGCAGAAGTCATCCCTTGCCTTAGCTTGGTAATCACAGAATGGTGGGGGTTGGAAGGGGCCTCTGGAGATCATCTAATCCAACTTCCTGGCTAAAGCAGGTTCGCCTAGAGCAGGCTTGCCCAGGATCGTAATGTTTCACTTGGTTTCCTACTCTTTCACAGCAGTCTATGAGACACTTCTCATCCAGGCAATCAGCAGCTTTAAAGGATTACCAAAAAAAAAACCCTATCAACCCATCTTGTCAATCTTTAAACCCAGGAGGAGCAGTGACAGAGCCAAACACTGCACCTACTGCTGGGAAATCTCAGGATACTGCGGCCTGAATCAATTTTACTGAACCAGATGAAGAACTAAATCACTGCTATCGACACAGGCTCCTGGGATGGATGTGCTGATACTTTGCGGAAACCGTGACTTGTTGATTTTGCTCGATGCACTACCCAAAAAGTGACATTTTTATCAGACATTTTTTGTCCTTGTTTACGTTCCTGACTGGCAGAGTATCTTTTAAAGGTAGGGGAAGAAGCATCCTTTGGAGCTGGGAGAAGTAAACTAAACCTGTGCTCTTCCCTTGTAAGCCCACTGAAGTAGACATATGATGATACTCTAAAGCTACTCTAAATATATTCTCAGCTCTGTCTAGTTACATCAGCAAATCTTGTGCCCATAGGTAAGGTATTTAATCAGTGAAAACCTATGCTCTAAGGCTTTACCAAGCTCGCCCTTCACTATTAAATGTATGTGACTCCCAAACCACCACCCAGAGAACAAATGACGCTATTTTAGTAGCACAGGGGAACAAATAATTTGAAGTTTCAGCCAAGTGCTCAGGGTACCAAAGTCAGGAACTTCAGACAGAGCTAGGCTGAGGTGCTGCTCTGCCACGGGCAAGCTTCAGTTCCAAACAGGAGGGAGAAGAGCTCACGGTTACTGGCACTCCAAGAGCTGGCTTTTCTGATTGCACAGAACCATTTTTTTAACATACAGGTGCTTCACAACAGCCGGATCTGTGTTAAACTGATAAGGAAAAAAATAGCATCAAGCACTTTTGACCTTTCCATGATCTCTTCTTTTTTTTGTAAAAAAAAAAAAAAAGAAAAAAGAAAACCAACCAACAACAAAACAACAATTCTGTGTGAGAACTTTCAAACTAATGGCTCAAGCCTTTTTCCTTCGCTTTTGCAGGTTTCTCAGCAGGCAGTGCTGGTCAGTGCCTGGTGGAACAGCCCTGGGGCTGGGGTGACCTGCAGGGTGGGTGCCAGGGTGCCCACGCTGGCACAGCTCGTGCAACCGAGGGTCCCCCCTCTCCATGAGAACTGTTTGGGTTAGTGTTCAATTCCCTCATCCCTCCTCCACTCCCTGATCAATGGCAACATTCAAACTTTACTGAAGATATCAGAAGCACATCAAAGACAACCATTAAGCTTTTAAGTGCACTAATTGACATTTTAGCACTTACAAATCCATCTGTGTGTTCTATCGCTCAATTTAAGAGACTGCCTTGCCTGCTTGGTAAGAGTTCCCTGTGTTTTTAGCGGGCAGAGGGGGATTTTCAAAGCTTTTTTTTATTTTCTCAGACCGGGTTTTAGAGAATTCAAATTACAAATATAATGTACTTCAAAAAGTAACACGTTTCAGAAATTTAAGAGCTCTTCCATAAAAGCTGTAAATGGCATCACAGCTACAACTCACAGGCTTCTAAGCTCCAATGAATTCTGCAGCTGTTATGGCACATCGAAGCCAAATCATTGTTACCTTCACACCACTACAAGTGAAAACCCCAGCTATGATACTGCAAACTGCATGGTGCAACATGAAGGGGCGGGGGGGGGGAAGAGAGAAAATAAAGACAGAAAATAAAATTAAAAAAAAAAAGAAAAGAAAAGAAAAAAAACCACCCTGGGTGGTTTTGCAATTCCTTCTTTCTTCCTTCATCAAGGAACAAGTCAAACAGACGCTGAAACCGTGAGCGACTTCTTCAGGTTTGCCTAGAGTGACCATCCCAGAGCAGCATCCAGGGGAGCACTTCAGAAGAACACCCCCCCCCCCCCCCCCCGGATCCTGTGAAACCAGGGGCTACACCCCCCCCCCCCTCCCCAGGTACAGTGACTTACAGCAGACAAGCTGCTACCCACAGGCCATGCCCAGCCTCTGATTGCAGAAGAGCATCTCAATGACAGCAGGTCTGGACCCTTCTTCTATTACTGTCACATACCAACATGTTCACCTTCTGTTCTGTTAGAGAAATCCTCATTCAGTCCCAATATTTAAAGCAACGAGAAAGATCAAATTAAATTCTCAGGGTTTTAAGCCGTTCAGTTCATTGCTAGCTCTATTTTCAGGTCTGCGGCTGCCAGCCACCCCCACAGAATCTGCGCGCTAAACAAGGCTTTTGACAGGCTTGTTTATACCTTCCGCAGCAATCAAAGGCAAAACATTACAAATCAAAGAACCAGGAGACAAATACAGTACTGTGCATAACAGAAAGCTCAAAAAGCTAGCCAGCAGCAAACCTGCTGCTCGCCGAGCCCCGCAGAGCGGTACGAGATAAGGCAGGGAAGCAGGAACGGATAGCTCGAGGAAGAGCAGGCTTGTGCTCTGTGGATGCAAACATCTGCAGGCAGGACCTCTGAAGCATAAATCCCTTACAAGAAGTGGATGCAGCGTCGCAAGACAAGCACCAGACAAAATTACTCGTTTTCTCCAAAAGTGCCACAGAGGAAAGGTCTTAAGATTTCCAGTTTAAAGGCTGCAAGGGAGTTAAATTTTTACCGGTATCCAAAAGACACCCAGGGAACCAAGCAGGCAGGGACAATGGGCAGGATTTCTGCAGCTGGGATTGAAATGGAAACGCAGACACTGCCTCGGGTCCAAGGCAGCTGCATCACACAAGGCAGGTACCTCCAGTGCCTGCCTTTCCTTAGAGAAGGCAAAATCACAGTTCCTGTCCAAGTCTTCTCTGTGCTGAACACGTGCTAAGGATGGAGTCAGTTTTACTGAGCAGCACACACTGTGAACTGCATCACCCATACTTCGGCAAACCCACCACATCAGGAAAGCATCCGAGATGAACGTTACAATCTCCCTCGGAAGAAAGGCAGTGGTACACCTTTGCTACTGTGTTCCTTTAAACCTTTCACCTCTTAAACTGTAAGTTCAATGTCAGATTATAAACATCATAAAAGCTCATAAAACCCAATCATAAAACTGCCAGCTCATTTCCAGATTATTTGCTCTTAACCTTGCAAAAACATCATGAGCAGCGTAAGAATTGCATCATCTCTCTGCAAACCCCAGCCCCTCTTCATTTACATCGGACCAAGGTCACCCAATCATCCTGAACACATCACTGGGCTGAGGAGGCCTTGCATCCTTACTTTGGGAGCAGAGCAGGTGAGCTTTAGAGTGCATCACCCACCCGCTAAACCATCCTGAGCAACACCCCTGACACCAGCTTCTGCCAGAGCCACCTGCTACCTCACCTTCCTCTTGCAAACCCCAACCATGCACGTTACCAGCACAACTGCCAGACACATGAAAACCTTCTGCAACCGCAGCAGGAGCCAGTGCCAGGTTAGGAATTGGGGACATCTCTATAGGCCCCTCTGTCCCACACAGCAGCATCTACCTCCAGCCTTGCCAGAGGCCAAGCCAAGCAGCAGGGCAACTGCCCAGAGAGTGGGCAGAAGGCCAGGCTGAGTTCCACCTCCCCAGGCACCACCGGCATCAGGGGCTGCCGTTGCCATCAGCCTGCCGTAGGAAAAGAGGCAGCACTGGGGTATTTGGGCTGGGTTTCCTGCACGCCCAGCCACATCACTGCACTGCTCTCTAGGGAGAAGACTGGGGGCTGGATGGAAGCTGTCTGTCAGCTTCTCTGTGGAAAAGGATGGCTTCAGTGAAATCAAGCTGTCATGGGGGTCTAGGCAGAGAAGAGCTCATCAACAAGTTCATGCCAAAACATTCCAGGAACTGGCTAAATCATACCTAGCATAACGTCAAGCGATGCCACAGTGAAGCAACAGCTTTGGAGGCAGCCTGTGATCACATCTGTGATTTGTAGGACAGACCATACCTGCTCCACCTACAGGAAACTCAACCCAATCCTCGCACTTCAAGCACACACCAAACCACTCTGGCCTCTGGCTTTGCTGTGCACTTGCAGACGGCAAAACAGGGTAGCCAGAAAAGGGCAAGGAAAAAAAGAAAATAAAAAAGAAAGAAAAGGAAGAAAAAAAATGTTTAAAAAGAGAGAAAAACAAAGACTGGCTTAGAAAGCAGCAATACATTTCTAGGCACGGATCAGCTCTTGCAGTCTCTTTGGCAAATGAGGTGGCAGCAGAGAATCATCCAGGCAAGTTTCAGAGCTGTGTTTCTGTTTATTTTAATTTGCAGCCTATTGATTTTACTGTTTTGTGAGCTCACTCATGAGTAATATTGGAGCTGGAGGCTGAACGCAGTGATGGACTAGGCAAGGCAGATACACCCACCCGAAGAGAGCATCTCCAGCCTCTGCTCCCAGCAAATCAAGCGGGCTGGCGAGAGCCCAGCACCACGCCTGCGACGCTGCGTGCAGGCAAAAGATTAACCATCCATCATCACACTCCACTGCGATTCTTTATCAAATCTCCCTGACAGATACGAGGCAGAGGGACGGAGCAGTGATGATGACACACCCTGGTGTAGGCAGGCACAAACTTGGCAGCTCAATTTTGCTATCGGAGCAGTCTGAGATGCGCCGGGCACGTGATCGCATCCAGTCACGTTACACGAGCACAGGAGCCTCTGAGAGCAGCAGCTCTACCAGGACATGGGGATGGAGCTACACACGCCTTGGGAGAGCAGGTTGTGCTGAATCCTAATTAAATTAAAACCAAACCCAGCCCACGAAATGGTGTGACTTGTTGAAATGCCTTTCCCTTGCTGGGTGACCTCCTCCTCCCCGCAGCTCCTGCGTCCTACCCACGGCAAGTCGCTGCATACAGATGCAGCAGCAATGCTACGGCTTAATCAGTCAATGTTTTCACAACACATATTTCAAATATTAAGCACTTATTGAAGACTTAGAAGTTACTGTGTAAATATTTGTATTATATTATACTGCTAACGCTTCCTCGCCAACTGTGGAATTTTAAATCTATCTCGTCTGATAAAGCTTTATTTACATATCATACTGCTCTCGATACTCAACAAAGTGAACTGACTACATTTACACCAACTCCATTCAAGGAGTACATGCCAGGAAAGAGCAATTCAATGATTTTTCATCTCTGGTATGTGACTAAACCAAACCACAGGCAGTCACAAGGCCTGGTTTGGTTTTTGATGTGAACTGTTTTCCCTAGGCGACAACATTCACTGGAAAAGCACTAAAGAAACACACCTTGCTCTTAAAACCCCCCATAAGCAGCATGGCTTGCACCAGAAGCTATATACTCCCAGAAGCTATATACTCCCAACGCAGAGTCTTACAGGAAGCTTCTGTTGAAAATCTGGGAAGCTGATGCTGCCCACAGACCCTGGATGTCCACGGCATTGCCGCAGCCCTCTGAATTGCCCCCAGGACCCTCCAACATCCCCAGGCAGTGCAATAGCCCCAAGGCTACCAGAGATATTTCCCGAGGGGAAAGGCAGGATTTCACCCACCAGCTGGATGTGGAACCAAGTGGAGTTTGTCACTAGTTTATTTGGGACAGATTATCACCTCCTACTATTTTACAAGAGGAAGGCCACGTGAAGCCGCTAATGCTCAGACAAGCGGCTAATGCTCAGGAAAACACGATCAAGACGCAACCAGCAGCAAATGCAAACACCCTTATTAGTCCCAGACAAAGTACCTCATGTGGAAAAAATAACGGCCACCAAAACACTGTTCACCAAACGGTGAAGAGTTTCACTATTTCTGGAAAAGATGACAGATTTAAATGGGCTGCTTTTCCACGCAAGCATCAGGAAATACTGGGCAACCCTCTTTTTTTTTCCCATTCCTCCCCTCCTCCCCCCAAAAAACCCCTAAAAAGCAAAAAGGAGACTTACAGGACTCCAAATCAACTCCCAACAGTTGATACCAAGTTGATCATCACATCAGCTTTGATAAATCTCTGCCTCTAAAGCACCCGCTGTACTGAAGAAAACCCTGTAGTGCGATAATCTGTTTACTCACCGAATCCAACTCGCAGATTTATTCTTTATTTTACATACTGAATGAATATTTACTCTCCGATGAATTTAGTTAGACTTGCACAATCATATGTTGAAAAGGGAAAAAATAAAAAAAGCAGGAGTTGGGAGTCGCATGCTACCTTTCGACAGCTCTGCCAGCTGGAAATATGCCATCAATTGTCTGTTCAGTACGTGACATGAAAGCAGAGGAGCCTGCTTAATAGAAATTCACTTGATTTCACCATGTTTACTTCAGGTTTAAGAAAACGGCCACGAAGAAGATAGATTAAATATTTTTCCTTTTACAAATATCCCCCTGTCTTATTTGGTAACGAGCTTTTAGCTTTATACCAAGTTTGTGACATTTCTCATTTAAAATGTTATGGAAATTGAAAGAGCAACGTCGAAATGGAAATATTAGCAGATTTTTCCTTCAGTTCAAAATCTGAATAGTATCGTACTAAGCAAAAAAGTCCATCCAGACATTCTGCACGTGTTACCACCAACCTCTGCACTCGTGAAATACACGGGCATTTCTGTCCTGCAGAAATACATCCCGCTCCCACAGAAAGTCGCGTTAACGAATAGCAGCAAGCAACAGTTTTTGTCAACCAGCTTATTTGAGGAAACCAAAATCCAGTATGTGGCACTTCTGCCCAAGCCCTTGCCCTTTCACTGTGCACAGGAAGGACAGCCAGCCGTACGCACGAGGAAACACACGGCACGTTTTGCACGGGAGCTGCAGCATCTCAAGCTTCAGGCAGCTGAGCTCGAGCTCGCTATTGCTCACAGCCCCGTGCCAGTGGGCCCATTTACCAGCCCAGCCTACTCCAGAGACATAAACAAGCAGCATGTTGGTCACAGACATCTGTCTTTTTCCTTTTTCTTCCTTACCACTCAAGAAATGCCACTAATACAACAATTACTTAACCATATAAATCTAGGGTTAATAAAAAGACCGTGCTTTGAGTGACAATATCTCCTTTGCCATCGCAGAACTAAGTCTTTATTCCCTATAAATAAATGTTATTATCTGGGAATTGAACTCTGAGTGGTGAACTAGTAGCTCGCTTTCTTAGATGCTTCAATACATTAAGTGCTTTGCATTATGGGCAGATCAACTGCCCATTCACTAAGAAAGGTTACCAAAGTGATGCTGTAATCTCATTTAGCTCCCCCAGTGTTTACCTTCTATGGACAATCTTGGTATAGTGGGGGGGGGGGGGGGGGAACCCACAATGTGCAAGAATAAAACTGGGACATTCAAATGTGGGAAGGGAAAATATTTACCTCCCTAGGTCAGAGATCCTTTTGCTCCAGCTACCTCACCAAAAAGGTATGATCCCAGAAGTATGAAGAGGTAGAAAGTGATTTACCGACTGGAAACATTTTGAAGTGTAGATGAAAAAGAAGGAAAATCAAAATGCTGTGAACTAACTTCATTGTTCAACAGTCTGCTGCATTTCACAGTGAATCTCACTGGGTAAAAACTCAGGTACCACAATAGAAAATACACACGTAAGATCAAAGCAATGAAAAGGAGGACAAAAAAGGCATAAATGACAAAGTTTGAAACCAGTCATTCCCTTTTCTCCTTCTTTTATCTGTTTCTGCCCTGTAACTCTCACGAGGGATGGCATCTGGAGGAGATCACCACAAAAACCCCTGTAAAAAGAACCCCCTCATTCCTGTTGCAGAATGGGCGTGTGGCCGGAAAACTGCTGGCAACTGGAAAATGGTGAGGGAAAAGAAAAAGCTCCAAATTCACCTCCAGGGGTGAGAAGGGAAGGGCACTAAGAGAAAATCAAACAAACAAGGTTACTGGTGCAAAAAGAACATATTTTGCCTTAGCCAGGTAAGAAGTGTGAAATATTAATGAAAACAAGAAAAATTAAGAGGAATAGGACCCAAAAAAAATGGCAGTGAGAGAAGGCTGACTGGAGCCTTTGGTTTAGGCAAAACGCCAAACCAGGAGGCAATTTTTCCCCCTGGATAATAGGCAGCCTTTGGTGCACAGTGTGCTGCAAGGGGAGATGGCTGAGCAGGGAAGAGCAGGAGAGCAGGGCCGGGTGAAAGGCCAGCACAGCACTGGCTTTCCCACAGCACACCTCTGAGTGTGCAGAACAACGTCTAAATGAAGCACTGACTGCCTGACAGCAAAGTATTTACCATGATGATGTTGTGTACAGCGAGCCACTGCTGACACTGTGTCCAATTTCACCCACAAATTAACTATTTGTACGTGGACTCTCTGGAAGCTACTGTGTGCTCACCTACTGCTGCTGGAATCAGCCCTTTGCTTTGCAGGCAGACGTAACTAGAAACATGGTTGGTCCAGGATAAGCTGTCAAGGACACAGCACCATCTACGATGCAGATGGCACGACCATCAGGTTCCGTAATAAATCTTATTTTAATTTAGAAAACAGTTTTAAGATCCCAGCCACATTAATTAACTGGGACCAGGCAGTGCTGAGGGAGAGGAACCTGTCTGCTGCAGCTGCAGGCAGCAGCATCTGCACTGGGTCCTGTGCTCTGGGTGGGAGCACGGGGAATGGGCCAAAGCTCAGGAGAGGAGCAGCAGCAGCAGGGGGATGAGTTTATGACAGTGACTGGCACAGCCCGAGGTAGCTGCTGCGGGTGCTCATGCTCACACTGAGAGCTGCCCCAGCTGGGGAAGGGGGGAAGGACAGGTAACAAAAGAAGAATCCAGAAAAGGCTCTCAAATGAATTAAGACAAACCAATAGACTTAACCCTGGCTTGCTCCTTTTCCTTCCCTCTGTCAAAATACATTGTTTTTTTACCTTAATAAACCGAACAAACCAAAATTCCATCATAACGATGCTTTAAAATGCGTCACAGTTCTGAGCTCAAAGAAACAGGTCAATGAGAGAAAGGGTTCTAACTGGAGATGTACTAAAGCTGAGTTCACGTTGCCACTCCTGACGCTGCTCCGAGAATTCATGGCAAACCCTTTTTTCCTTCCAGGTTGGAAACGGACCTGACTTGCAGTAATATAGAGAACATCAACCTGATCCAGCCTGAGGACCGAGTCCACCATCTGCCCAGAAGCAAAGGCAGGTGAGGGGCTGAGAGCTGAGCAATTCCTCCTTCAGATGCAGCCTGAGCTCCCTTCAGACCCAGCTGTATGGAACCAGCAACCAGCAACTTTTCTCTCACGCTCTCAGCTGAAGGAACCTTTCAGACAGATCTTTGCCTACGTCTGTCTGATTCCAGAATGTTTTTTAACTAAAAGAAAAGCAGCAATGATGATGTGACAGCACAGCCTTCAGCCTCAGCTATCAAACCACCACCATTGCTTACTCTGGATGTCCCCAGAAGGCTCCATCCTCCCCTTGCTCACCCAGGCTGAAACCCACACTGCCGCATCCTTGCGCTTTTCATTTTCTTTCCCACATTTACACCTCCTCTGGTAGGTTAAAGCCAGAGCAGGCACTTCCCACCCGTGTGGGAATCCTGCCCTGGTGCCACTGCACGGACACACGTCCCTGCAACGCAGCCGAGGCTGGACACGCAGGGACAACGGCCCAGCCTCTCCTGTAAACACACTGGAAAGCAGCCCTTGCCTTTAGGAGAACACTTTTTAAGGTCCCACCATGCTCGCCTGGAACTGCAGCTCCAGACAGAGTTGCTTCTCACGGGTGGATGAAACTGAGCCGGGCTACAGAGCCACTGGGGATGGGCCACGGTGAGCAAAGGAGGAGCTGGAGCCACAAGAGTGGTGAGAAAAGCGATGGAGGGCAGGCACACGTCTGCAAACCCCACCTGCCTTCCTGCCCCGGTAACAGGAACACAAAGGGATTTCCTACGATGGCAACAAAATGGTTAGAAACAAAGGAGGAGCCTGGGAAGCTAGGAACCAATTTAGGGAATCTGCAGTGTGTTTTCACCAGTCCTCTACTACCCGAGTGCTGAGTGATGGCCAGCACTGACAGGAACAGACAGGTAAAACCAGACTGGAAGCAGGGTGCAAGAAATGGGGTGTTGTTACACTCCAATTCACCTGCAAAGCCTTACACATGGTATAAAAATAAAAAACCTTACAGACACACCAGCTACCCACACACACACACTAATCACCTTGAGGGGGGGAAATGTTTTTTTCATCCTCTTAAAGCTAAAAGGCACATACCTCCAAAAGAATGAGCAGTATACAATTATAGATTCTTTGGAAGTCAAAAGCAGAAAGCAGGGAGATTTTCATCAGCTGAGGATTTCACTGAGAAGCATATATAATACTCTCCTGATGCAGGGGGGTTGGACTGGATGATCTTTCAACGTCCCTTCCAACCCTGAACACTCTGTGATGTCAGGGGAAGTGGATAGGGTGGGTGTACTTACTTATTTCAGCAGAAAGTCAGGCTGTAAAGCAGGTAGAGTTTAAACAATTCTACTCCTCTGAATATACACTTGCTGCTCAGTGCCAAGAGAGGTGAGTTTAAAACAGAAAGAGAAAAGCAGCAATGAATTAAGAGGACATCGAACGGATTTTATCCACCCCAGTACCCAGACTGGGGAGGAACCAGCCTGGTGGGGATGCTGCAGTTGGAAGAAGGTGCTGCAGAAGCCAGGTAGCCCAGCCAGCCCTGGCCAAGGGTCCCGCAGACCCCAATGCACAGCCAGGCAGAGCTGCCCATCCCCACACAACCTCCATTCCTGACCGTGTCCTGGGGTGAGAGGGGCAGGGAGGAGCTCAGGGCAGGCAAAGCCACCTAAAGCTTTTTTCTCTTGGCCAGTGGGACTCCACCGAGAGAACTTCCCTACACACCATCGCTGCCGCTGGGAATCCCGCGTGCTCTGGGACTTGTGGGACCTCCAGGTGTTGGCAAGGAAACACAGAAGGATGTAGAAGATTAAAGCCAGAGCTGGAAGTTGAAAAATTGCTTTTTTTAAAATCCCTTGCATATATATATATATATATATATATATATATTTCCCCCCCCAACCCTTTGTTTAGCTGATCCAGAGCTGCAGTCTGCAAAGGAAAAAAATAAATAAGAAGTGCTGGCATTTTCTTCACAGGCTTAATTTCCCTTTATGGTATCCTTCCTTTCATTCAGCTGTTCCACAGGAGTTACTCTTACATCTGGCAAGCCAAGACCTATAAACTTGCTCCAAAACTGCACTTCTAAAGCCGACCTGTGCCAGAATCCTGCTTTAGTTCTCTGACTACTTTACTGTTACTTTTCTCATTTTTTTTAAGCCAAGCCTTTAAACTGAGCTACTTGCTGGAAACAGAGAAGTATTTCCAAAGAGGATACATTTCATCTCCAGGCCTTTCTTCACCAATCCACCAAATTCATTAGCTTACTATGAGGAATTAACCAGAAGAGCATGGTCAGCTAAAGGCCTGGGTTAAAAGGAAAGACATCTGGAATCTGTCTGATTCTTCTAGAAGTATTCTCAATTCCCCCCAGGCTTCAGTACCTCCAAACACTGATTTATTAAAAATAGTACCAATCAATCCTTGAATTTCTTTACTTCCCACCAAGCATTTTCTGCATTGGCATCATGCTACAAGGAGGTCCCCAGGAAGTCCCATGCAAAATGTTTTCATCAGCAAGTCATGGGGACCAGTAACTGTGTAGGACGTGGACATCAGAGATGCCAACAGGTAGGCTGGGAGGTGGTGGCACTGCTCCATATTACAGCAAGGAGGCTGATGTGCAACTGTCCCCCAAGCCAGACCGCAAGATGCAGTGGGGAAAATCCCATTAAATATTCTGTTTCCTCTGGAAAGAATGGTGTGTCTTGATTTTTGCAAATACTTTCATAACTGATCCATGAAGTAGAAAATACAGGAAAATATTTTTTCTGTAAAAGAAATCTAGCTTTGGATGGCAGGAGCATTGAAAAAAAAACCTAAAACCCGCAGCATTTTTAACTGACGCATTTTGACATTAGAAAGAACAAAGTAATCTTCTTAATGCCACTGCCTAGATTAGTTGGAAAGAGAAAAGGTGATAAATAGATTTTAATTTCAGCCTAATGATTCACAGCTTACGGCCCCCAGCCAGATCCAGCCAACCAGAAAGGTTACTCATTTTGGGCACCACAGTCCGTACCCTCTTTGACAGGGTTGGCTTTACTTAACAGCCCATGAAACGAGCAGCACAAATACCTTTGGCTTAGTGCTAGAAAAACCTTTGGGGTGCGTTGCTTAAGATCACAAATACTGTAAAATTCATATTTTTATGTTTTCTACCAAACCTTGGTTCAAACATTCACGTCGTCGTATCTGTGACGCGTACACTTGAGATGATTTCTTTCCATTCCCAAAGAGCTAAACTCTGTAGATGACTACTTTTCACTCAACCTGAAAGCGTGGTCTGCGCCTTTAAGTCCAAAAAAACCCCCTTCCACCCCAAGTATCGAAGCTAAACCTTTCCATTCATTTCTTCTTTCACCACAGCTGCTTCTCTTATCACTCCAGCTGTACTTTCCTCAGAGCTGCAACATGATGCTCAGGTCTGGAAGAGCTTAGAAATACTGGGGGGTTTAACACAGGGGTTTTGGTGGTTGGGTTTTTTTTTTAATAGGAGGCATAAAACTACCAGGCTGCAAGGATCCTTCACATCTTTCTTCCAAAACACTAGTTCTAGGTGAAACACTGATTGCTGAATAGCACTTTATGTTTTATAAATGCTGAAGAGGAGGCTAAAAGACTGCAAAACTTCATCAGGCAATTTCTGTGGTCATCATAAATCAGTGAGCTACAGATATTTATTATTATTATTATTAACCCATTTAACCCTTTTTCAGGAAGTTTCTGTGATGGCAAATTCACTTAGAGTAAATAAAGTCAGAAAAAACACTGCAGCTGAAAGAAATGCTTGAAAAAGTTGGGAAACCAGTCACAATTTCTAGGAGGCTTCAGAGGCTACAGGCCACAGCGCATTTAAGTTGAGACAAATGTTTCAGGAATCCTGAGGACTACAGAACATAATGGCAGTAATTTACATTTTGGAGCTAAAAGAAAGAAGGCATGCATGTTACACAGAGGGAAAACACAAAGAAAGAATTACTTCAACAGCTATGAAAATCCCTTGGGAAAATAGTTTTTCAGTTTGAATGTGTTTCTTCCTATTTCATTCTCCTTCTGGAAAGAATTACTACTTTTTTTTTTTCTTCTTTTTCTTTTTAACAAGTATACACATATAATATACACGTATGAACTGCATTTAAAATTGCTCAATAAAATCACTACATTAAAGAAACCACACGCCTTTCCAAGAGCATCGAGACAGACAGACCCTGTTCCCACAGCCCAGATACACGGGACTGCCCAAAGTCACAGAACAAAGAACACTCGCGCAGATGAGCAACATGTGGCAAACCTTTAATCAGCCTTTTTTCTTCCCCCCCCTGCCCCGTGCGTGCCAACACCGGCAAAAAAAAGCACCAGGAAGGTCGATATTTCACGGGGCAGAACAAAACCAGCCCTGACAGCACGGGGGGGCATCGCTCGGGGCCAGCAAACCGCGGCCCCGTGCAAGCTGAAGAAGAAACACCTCTGAAAATCAAAACCATCGAGCATCTCGGACAGAGCGTTCTGATGATTTGGGATCTACAAGGGAAAAAAAACTCCGAAACAAATGCAAACATTTCTATTGTATTTCATATAAAGCAATGCAAGCAGGCAACCCACACAAAGCAACGTGCCTACAGAAGACATTTATTGAGAGCCGGAGACAGACCTGGCTTGCCAGAAGCGTTTATTTGGCTCTCCCTCTCCCCGAGGAGAAGGACACCAGGTGTCCCTCAAGCACAAAGAAGGGATAAGCTTCAGGTAGCTCATCCTCTTCCCTCCTCACCCGTACCATGACAGGACGCTGTACTCGGGCCCCACCCAGGAAGCCTGGGTATCCAGCATGTCTGGAGAGATGCTGGGGCTGATGTAGGATGGTTTGGGTTGGAAGGGAACCTTTAAAGGTCACCTAGTGCAAATGTCTTGTCTTTGTCCATGGGATGGTTTATCTGTCCTGCCCTCTGGCTGGATCCACTTACACAACTGCAGAAAGGCAGCCCCTAAACTTCCTTCTTCCCACCAGACAGGCACCCATTAGCCTGATGGAGCGCCTACATCTACATTTACTTGTGAGAGATGCAACTCCCACTACAATCTGAAAGGCAGGCTGAGGATGGACGATGGCCACATGTAGTGGCCAGAAGCTCATGAATCACTGGTTCAAGTCCCCTGGACCAGACGTGGCACACATGCTGTGACTTCCTGGAGCCACCTCAGAAGAAGGAGGTTTTTTTCACGGGGCTCAACAGAGAACAAATGTGCAAGGATGTCTGCATCCCTGATTGCCACCCCTTTGCATCCCAGGCCCTGCCCAGTAAAGAGTGGGCAGCATGGTCTCCCTGTAAGCCTCAGGAGATCAAGACCAATTCACAGCCCACTGACATACTGGTCCTCCTCACTGGGGGCACCTCAGTCTGCTGCACAACGCAGAGTCAAGACGTGTGCTTCCAACTCAGGTTACACAGAGAGGTGGCTTTAGAAAGGACAAATTTTCCTGCCTCCCCAAAGATGACAGAAAAATGGGGGAGGGGGGGAGGTACTTCATAGATTAAAAAGAAACACAGTAAAATTAAATAAATACATAACATTGCAGCATGAGGAAGGGAGGTGTCTGTAGCCAAACATGAGTCAAACTGGCCACGCCGCCAGAGAGAAGCATTTCATAAAGCTGCTGATGGAACTTTTATTGTACTTTTAAAAATTCTCCTAAGGGCAAAGCTTTGTTCAGTTTTTGCTCATTAGATTTCTGCAGTTTCTACCCTATCTTGGGCTATTTGACATTCTGGGTTGCTCTAACCCACACAGACACATCAGCCCTGCATCAGAAACCTGAAAGGAGCTGCGAGATCAACTGCCGAAAGTCGTTTCTTGTGCTGGGGCTTTGTTCTCTCCTTTTACCTCTGATCCAGCAAATTAAATTCTGTTTAACCCAAGAGTCGATACTGTTCCGGATTTGCATGTACTTATTAGAGATGCATGTGTGGACTGCCTGAGAGGGAACATTTTTCAGAGTGATCTGCTGAAGATTAAGGTAATTTACTTGATAAACGCATAAACATAAACTTAAAGAATATTTAAAAGCACATCTCACTGGCGAAACCTTTGTACTCTTTAGATTCTAATCTGAGTATTTAAGCATTAAGCAGACCTGCGTTTTCAAATTCACGACGTTTTCATCTTCCTTCCCTCTGCACACTCTCAGCCATGCTCAATTTCTCGGCAAGAGCTTCTGCTGCCCGTGAACAGCTCAGAGCACAAGCTCGCAGAGTTATCACAGCCATTTTAGATGGCCCAAAATCCAAACCCAGAGCTTAAAAACAAAGCAGGGAACCCGATGAACGTGCATCTTGAGCTTTTGTCTGTCTGGTGTAATGAACGGTGTGTTGCGGGGGGTGAAGACTGATTCATAAAGAGCCACGGATGTCCCTGCACAGAAGGGAATCGGTTCCCAGTTTAATTATTCACCACGAAAATGAGATTCCCTTCACCCATTCCGAACAGTGCCGTTTAGTTTTGAGTTCAATGCCTCCTTGTGTCGCGTTCGCTCCTGCCCTGGTTAAAGGATCGTGTCAGAAGTCTTGCTGGTGCCACAAGAGAAGCAGGAGGACTTATTGTACAGGAAGGTTAAACCCAGCAGCGCTCCGTTTACTCCTTCTGTGCCGCTTATTACATTGCACGCTTCTGCCATTTAATTCCTCCCCCCACATACGTGGCTTACGCATTCCTCCATCGAACCCACCTGCCTGCACCTCACCAGCATCTCACCTCTTCATCTCCATCAATCCCCCCGGGTACCCTTTTCATCACACAAACAAACAAACCCCAGAGCATTTTCTAGCCCTCTGTTCATTGCACGATTCATTTCAGGGCAGCTTTTTATTCCGTTCGTATCCCGACGAGCAAAATTAAACCGTTTTAGAGCTGACGTCAGAGCGCCCAATTCTCTAAGAACAACAGTTTGATAATCCTGTTTCCTTCTGTTCTGCCCCATTTTATTTTAGCTCTGTTTGACTACGGATGCACGCCGTAGCAGAGCATGAAAAGCTTTGCTAGAGGCAGCCTGGGTGATGCCCGTACCATTTCTCCTCAGTACTTACAGTTAATTTATAACCCAGTAACGTGCATGTCTCGTTCAGATTATTCCTTCCAATGTGCATTACTCAAAAATTAATTTTATCTTCCAGCAAGCTGCCCATGGAGCCTACCGGGGCTGTATATCACCTAAGAGAGGAAGGAAGAGACTTATTTGGTCTCTGGGCTACAGCTCGTAGCTCCACGAGAGAGGAATCCAGCAGCAGCACAGGCTGCCTGCAGATAAGAGCAGCAGGGTGAGCATCGAAGCAGCTCCAAACCAACCATGCTTCATGGCAGGCGGTCCCTCTGCTCCTCTTCCTCTTCAGTGCAAGCAGGAATGGAGGAAGGCAGAGACACAGAGCCCCAGGCCAAAGGGGCCGTGAGCTGTCAGGGGCTCCTCGATTTGATGTGGTCTGAGCCCCTGATTTAGAACCTGAACCCTGCACAGCTCAGCAGCAGGCAGGTTTGCTATGTTGGGTTTTGTTGGTTGGTTGTTGGGGTTTTTTTTATAAGTAAAGCTCCGTGTACACTTGCAGAGCTCTATAAATAAAACACATGTGCATTTATCTCCAATTAAACTCCTATGTAAATTTATATGCTAATTAAGTGTAACCCTCAGGCTCCTGGCGAGGTGCCAGTTCATCCCCTGGTGCCACTGAAGTCGCACACCGATGTGAGACCTGCCACCTTGGAGAAGGCACCGATGGTCCCGTTCCGGGGAGGGCGAAGCGGGAGGGGGTTGCAGGCTTCGAAACCTCTGACCACGTCGCAGCCACATCGTTGGTAAAAGCACACACCTCACCCAAACGCGAGGGGAGATGCGGATGGATGGATGGATGGATGGATGGATGGATGGATGTGTCATTTTGTGAAGAGCAGATTGCTTTCAAGCTCTTCTCCTCTCCTCCCCATCATCTCTTCAACGCTTCACCCAAACCTGCACCGGAGCACCCAGAATCTTTCTGTAGGCTCTGTGGACAGGTGCAGGAACAACACCCCCCGAAAGACACCCCAGGAAGACAAGCAGGCAGATACAGGGGAAGAAGAAGGGAGGGGAAGAGGGGGAAAAAAAAAAAAACCCCAACCAGATTTCAAAAGCACATTAATCTGCTTGACAAGCCATGAACCACATCGCCGCTCTAATTAGAAGCAGAATCTGGGGAAGCAGAGGGAACACGGAGGTGCAAGCATTTATAACAAAAAAGGGACTTGTGATTTAATGACCTCCTCTGCTAGTTTAAAAATTAATGGGGCCAAATCAGATTAAAGCATTTTTAATACAAACCAGTCCGACATTTATCACTGGTGTTAACTGTAAGGTGGCTCCCCCATCATTTCAGCAGAATAAGAAATTCTGCTCTTTTTTCATCTAGGCTGGCTCCAAAAATTAATTCTTATGGCCTGCCTCTTATTTAAGGTGTTTCCACTGTGGTTCAGTGTGCACTGCTTTCTTTCAGTCTCAAATCTCAGCTATTTGGGATCACTGTTCCCTGTCTTTCTGCTCCAGGCACAGCCTGGGAAGGGAGATGGGGAAACCCCAGCCCACTTTCAGACAGGTCGGAGGGGCTTTGTCCTTCTCCTCGTGCCCCAACAACCACCACAGCTGCTTTGAGGGGTGGCTTTTTTTGCCTGATTATTTTTAACCTGGGCCAACAAGCCCAAGAAGTAACTGTGCTGGCCCAAGTGGGAAGCAGCAGCCCTGGGCTGGGTGAAGATGGTCGGAGGGAGGGAGGCAGGACGGCCAGCTGGATGCCATCCACCCAGCCTCGGGGTGAGAGCACAGCCCCTCGCACACCACCGGGCACTTCCTGGCATCAAAACCTGCCTTTGATTTCTAGTTTGTGATTTACCAGCACGAAGAAAGGGAGGAAGCGTAGCAAGTGATATCCTACTGATTGGAAAAAAAAAGTCTTTTTGAACATGGCATTTCTGGAGTGCTTTGAAGGCAGAGTCAGCCCAGCTGCATGTGCCAAGAGCGTGTGCTTTCACATTAAACCTTCCTGGGGTGGGGGGAACAACAAAAAGCACCAAACCCAAACCCATCTTGCAAACAGCAGTGGATGGCGAGTCGATGGCAGAGCTGCAGCCGCTGCTTTCACCCCTCTCCTCCTGCCCTGCTGCAGTTCCAGTGCGAAAAACTCTGAAAGCCATCACCTGAACCTCGCTCTCACCAAAAAATTATGTGTGAGTTATTCCTTAGAAGAGTCACTTACTAAAGCCAGAGTACAAAATTCTGGGATAGTCAATTGAAATCCTGAATAACTCGGCCAACTGCAAACACCAGTTAATTTCCCGTGGACAGGTCTATAAAACACCCGATGGTTTGGAGGGTGACGGCACAACTTTCAGTAACTCTTCCAACTAAGTTACCAAGACTGTAGGAAGGACCCAGTTTATAAACTCAGGTGATTTAATCCTCAAGCACATGAGATCTGTATTTACCTGCTTCCCACTGAGGGTCAGATTTCCTTGAGGGATGTGAGCTGTTTACAGAGAAATACTCTTAATTCAAAGTACATCACGACGTGAGCTACACTTCTTACAGATGCACAGTGCCCATCAAAAACTGAATTACACAAAGGAGCTTTGAGCCACTGAGTGAAAAGCAAATTAGATCACGCCAACACATTCCTGGGATTACAAAGACACTGATGAGAAACAGAAACGAACACAAGCCCAAACGTGGTACTTTGCTCTCCCTCCCATCCAAGCATCACTGTGTCTCAAGCCAGAGGAGAAACCCCTCTCCTTGTCCCAGTTGTGGCCCTGGAGGGACTCCCAAAGGGTGACCATCTGGAATTCCCCCACTGCTCCCAGCACACCAGGACACCTCCGTCCAACCGCCCATGCTGAATCTGTGGAGCACCAGAATTAAACCCACAAAAGCCTATTAAACAGCAGCAGGTAGTTCAGCTGCAGCAGAAACAGCCCATGAAGCCACTCCACTCAGCAGGTAAACGGGCTTCTCTCTTCCACTGCTTCCTTGGAAAAATATGCAAAGCTGGGAGAGGAGGAAAGTGTGAGAAGGGCAACTGTTGGCAGTGACAACTCTCAGAAGGAGCTCGCTCTGAAAAGAAAGGTGGAAAGCTTTTCCTCACTTGGACCTTAACAGCAAGAAGGGGGCTTCACATTATATATTAAAGCAACATCTATTTTTGAAAACATAAGAATATAGTATCAGTAGATACTGCCTCGGGGGTTACATCAATTTCCTGCTTATTAATTAATTGGCTTGTTAATACAACACTTTGCAGGCCTGTACTGCCTAGCGAGCTCAAGGAGCCCGTGTTCTCCCTGCCAAGATCAATGTGCATTAGTCTAAACCCTCTGATGTTGAGCAGACTCTGCTTCTGTCAAAGATAACTGAGAAGCGACATTAACTCTTAGGAACATCTGCTCAATACTGGAAGGACAAACAAACGACACAGCATAAAGTTTAACTCCAAAATGCCATCATTTAAAGGGTCGGATGAGACGGCACTTACAAGACCAGTACAGAAAATAAAACAAAACAAAAGCCTGTGCTTTGTCTGCCAGCAATGCTATCGATGAAATATCAAACCAAGAGATCTGTAACCATCTCGCAGGTCAGACATAAAAATACTCCAGAGCTGCTCCACTCTCTACAGCCTGGACCTCGAGATAATACAAGCCTCACCTTGCTGAAGTGTATCCATAGAAAACACTCACCCGGCTGCAACGTGAATACAAATAACCCATCTCCGAGGCACTTCCCCAACACACCGCCTTTGTTCTTTGCGTCACGTTAACAGGAGCCCAATTAGATCCTTTCACTGAGCGGGCAGCAATTCCCAAATTCTCCCAGATAAATTTAAGAGGCGTCAGGACGCAGCATATTTCTGCGTTGTCTGGCTCTCTGTTTTACAAGGGCTCACGTAATGAAGACTAAAGGGAAAAATTCAGCTCTGAAACCTCACCTAGAGGAAAACGGGACTGCCGGCTAACAGCAGCTCTGTGCCTGGCCTCCACTCCACCCCTCCACTCAAACCTCAGCGCCCGGCCGACACTGTGGCTTCTGCATCAAGCCCTGAACACACCCTGGAGATTCCCCACCTCCTCACCCCCTGGGCTTGACCCCCAGGAAACCCCCAACTCCAGAACCACAAGCAGGGTACAAGCAGGGTACCCAGCATCCTCCCATGCAGCCTCGTCGCTGCCACATGGCCGAGGCAGTTCCAGAGGAAGGTTTCTGCTTTCCAAGGCAGTTTCCAAACTGGGTGGGCTGGGGAGACACCAGCCCAAATACCCGCTCCCCACGTACGCTCACTCTTAACGGGAGCAATGGGCAGAGTAGCAACACTGCCCCTTTGCCACTTCCATCATTTTTCCAGCTGATTCCAGTAATGTACATTAACATAGCAGAACACTGTGGTGCTTTCTGCTTCATACATTGCCTCCAAGTATAACTATTACCCCTTCCCTCTGTGTTTCAAATGATACAAACATTTCAACCAGTGCTTATGCCACTTGAAAGAAGAGAAGAATTTTACTAGAGTGAAGCAAGATGCTAAGCAAAAAGGTCTGTATTTAACACAGGCAGCACAGAGTCCAGTCATGCTAAAGCCACTCTTTTTCTGGGGGGCTTGTTGGTTTTTGCCCCCTGGAATGTGATCTCTAGAGGTGCCTCTCCCATGGCACAGATAAAGTTGAGCGTCCTCAGCTTTTACCAGCTCCTCCATCAATTCAAACTTGCCTCCCCCCACTGACAAACAAAACAAAATACACTATAGCTGTCCAGAAATACACACGATTAAACTGCACTTGTTTTTAATTGTTGCTTTTAGCTCAATTTTTCCCCATTCATTCATTCATTTACACAAACACCTTTGGAAGGAAAGCTTCCAGTGATGATAGAACTTAGGGGGATGATTTCGTGCTTTGCTTAAGCTGATCTAAAACCAGTCTGGTGCTGACAGGGGCAGCCCTGCTCTCCGCTGACTTATTCCTGCATTTATTTGTAGCCAAATGCCAACTATAAAACAGGAAGGAGGGATAAGTTGCCAGCGAGGAGAGGAGAAACAGATCTCAGGCTGGCTTACATCCGTCGGGATATCACATCCCAAATCCTACATCACAATCCCCACACTTGTTCCCTTCGGTCTCCCCACCCAGGCACCGACCAGCACGAAACTCCCACCTTTGTGCTGCCTCTACTCATTTTATCTCCAGCAGCAGCCAGATGTTTTTGAGGGCAACTCCCCAGCACCAAACCGGTGCTTTTCTCAAGACCTCAGCTTTCATAACCCACAGCTGCACAGGGAAAGGGGCACATGGGAAAAACCAGAGCTGGAGCACAGGGGGTGGGCAGCCTTCCACCCTCTGATCCAACCTGACGGGACACCCTGTCGAAAGGACAGGCACTGGGGACCCTGGATGGGGGTTGCACAACCACCTAACTGTGGAGAAAAACCCGACAAAGAAGTTGTGTGTGTGTGTTAAAACATCCCTACAGATGCCTGTATATACAGTTATCTGCTCAACAGGCACATTTTCACATTACAGGAAAAAAATTCACATCATGGGGAAAAAAAATAACAACTGGAGCCTGCTATCAATATTTTCACTAACACCAGAGCAGGAATGAAAGTATCAATTATCTACCAGTCATCCAGATTTTAACCTCACACTTCTACAGCTCTCGATGCAAAAAAAAACCCCTTCTGAGTTCTCTGAAATGAGAATCAAAAATTTAACTCACCATTTTCAAATGACTCAGTGGTGAATAAATTCCTTCTGAGTGTTAAGCCTTAGTCTCCAAATATTTATGGATCAGCCCAAAAATGACTTCTAATAAGAATTTCAAAGAGTATCAGTGCAAAAATTAATGATGAAATCAAAGCACAGAAGCAGACAGGGTATTTTTTTTTTTCATATTTCTGCTATCTCCCTCTATATTACAACAAGGAACGTTCAAAGACCTGTGTAGATTGTACTGGCTGCCATCCTCTCTGGGCTGGTCTGCAGAGACCAGCTGCAGTGCTTTTGCTTTCGCAGGACCAGAAGATGAGTTGTGGGAGCTCTTTCACTCCCTAACTGCCAAGGAGGGACTTCATCACGGGTACTACGCTGCCAGTTACGTGAGCAGAACGGAAAGCATGAAACAAGCGTTATTTTCAGATCCTTCGTCTCTATCACCATTACACATTTCCTGAAAACTGCCCCCAAGATGCAAACGGCGACCTGAACCCCAGCGCTCCGGGCTGCTGAGCAACGAGAGCGTTCAGGGCAGGGCAGGACAGAGTAAAACCAGGCAGAGAGCTGCGAGGGACCGACGGACAACAGCCACCGTCTCCAGGTGGGAAGGAAGGAGAGCTAGGGCAACAGCATCACAAAATGAGACCGGCTACGTAAGCATTTTCCGGGGTTTGGTTTAATAAAAATGTCATTCGTCTATAGGTATTTTTATGCATTTTTATGTTTTTAATATCTTTATGCACAAGATCTATGTAACATTCTAAATATGATATATTACTAATAAGTCCCTGTGGTACAACGCTGCAATGATGACAGCAAAGAGGGTAGGATGGCCAACTGAAGAAGGGCCCTGAGGACATCTGGAGGAGGAGGAGGCTGCAGTCTGAGACATTTGCCCAAGGATGATGGTCCCCATGCACAGAAACAGGCAGGTACGAGGTGCCCATGCTCATGTGAGGGGCAATCTGAAGATGAGAGGGGCCAGTGCTTCCTAGCAGGGCACGGGAAGGTCATACTCTGCTGCCTGCCTGTAAAAATTCAAGGGGGAAGGAGAGGTGGCACAAACCACCTGCCCTGCCACACAAACTTGCTGTCACGCATGGTTCCTTAGGGAAGGACACCAGGACACCAGAATGGAGCAGCCTTGCAGTCCGTCCAAAATAAACCACACCGGAGTGAGACCGAGCTGTACAAACTGGGTACTGACCCCAAGGCCGTGGCTCTTCAGCATGGACCACCTGCACTCAGAGGAATGAAGGTCCAGACTTTCAGCCTCGGGTCAAGGAGGAAAGGACCATTCCCTGGCCACCTCCTCCTCAGCCATCACCACCTCTGCCTGCAGCAGTTAGCACTCGCCCATAAAAGCCCAGACCTTTAACACAAAAAGGAGTTATCCTGAAGAAGATGTGGTAATGCAACTGGAGACAAAGTGCTAAATCTCCAAGTCACAAGAAAGATGGGAAGAGAAACCACACTGGCAGACACTGGCCCTGGAGACAAAGTGCTAAATCTCCAAGTCACAAGAAAGACGGGAAGAGAAACCACGCTGGCAGACACTGGCCCTGCATCTGGAGCGAGGAGAGGGACAGAAGAAAGAAGCCAAATCATTTCACGGTCAGAGGGGATATACCTGCGGGTGTACACCAGCATGCAAACTGATGCGGGGATCACTTCAAGCCTACCAAAAGGCACCTGAAATTCCATAGTAAGAATTACTAAGCATAAACTGTTCGGCTAAGTAAGAAGGGAAAATCAAGAAAAGCAAAAGATAGGAAAGACTGATGACGTGTCTCACGGCAGGTATTACCAGCACGTGCTCTCCAGCACGTACAGAGCAATTCCCTTTCTCCAACACCATGAACTAGGAAGGAAAAAAGAAAAAGAATAAAAGGAAAAAAAAACCCCACAAAAGAAAGAAAGAAAAAAAATCACTCTAGTTGCCTATTGCAGCTCAAACAGGGGATCCCAGTGGATTTGTGCGGCGAGCCAAGCTGTCCTTCAAGCATGAAGCAAGGGTTTAATCGAATCCAAGGTGTGCCAGCTTAGCGGAAGCCTCTCACAGAGATTACGTAAACTTTTTAAAAACACTCATAGAAAAACACCTCAGAAGATTTAGAGGATTTGTAAGTTGAATGCCTGATGATATCCTGAAGGGAAGGTGGACTTAAAGATAAGATGTGGGCTTGACCTTACGCCGAAGACAACCTCCAGAAGAGCAGAAAGCACCGTATTCGAGGGGGAGCAAAGGCAACGGGATCCCAAACATTGTGCCATCGACTGTGATGAGTACCACCGAGAACTCCCTTTCCTCCTGTCCTTCTAACATGGAGAAACAGAGGCATTTTAATCCACTCGTGCCCAATAAAGAGCCAAAGACATCACCTCAGCTGCCCTGGGAATGAGGCCTCGTTAACTCTCCCTCTCGAGCAAAGTGGCCTCTGCACCTCGTGATGCAGGAGCTGCCAGGAGAGAAGAGCGGGCAGCCTTTCCGGGGAGCCTGCTGCAGCCAAACCATCTCCCACCCTGCCTCCCAGGCGCTATTTATAACCAGCACACAGCATCTTAATGGAACGGTTTACCTTCAAAATATGTAATGTTTTCTCAACAGAGATGAACTGAAGTGTCAGGTGTTTCAGTGTCTAGTCTCCTGCCAAGACTGATTCTCAAACCCTCTACTTATTGAAGAGGCTCCAACAAAAAAAAAGCTCTTCTAGGGCTGTCTTAGTATATATCCAAATTCTCTTTAGGCAATCGAAATGATGCAGGCAAAACCAGAATGTTTTCCTTAAAAGAAAAGAAAACCCAAACCCCTGAGTAAAAACATAAGTGTGCACAAATCCAAAAGTCACAAAGGGTCAATCTTGGAGCAAACGAAGCAAAGCTGTATTTACAAAGTGACGTGGAAACTCGGGATTCTAAGCAGTACAGCACACTGAGCATAAGTGTTAATAAAGTTCCTGTTGTGCCGATATTCCCCTTATAAAACTCCCATTTTCAGGGCTCTGTTCCACGCCAAGCGCGTTGTTCAAGATTTCAGATCCCAGTCCATCTAGCAACAACGTGCTCAACTCCTGCCTGTCAGAGAATAAATCTTTCCCACTTTAAAAAGAATGAATGATCATTAATTACTTTGTCTAAATGCCAAAAATTTCACAAATTAACTTAAAATGCAGTTGTTGGAGGATTTCTGAGCTGGTTCAGGGCAAGTTTGACCTCAGAATTAATGTTTAAGAAAAGCAAAATGTTTACTTTTGAAATGCAAGGCTTTTCTCTGGAGGCTGTACCTGCAGAGCAGCTGTAGTGATACTGCACTACTGGGCCAGCAGTGAACTGTTGAAAAGGTGGAAAAATATTTTTAGTCCATCTGGGATGATACGTGAGAAAAAACCAGCAACATTACAAGGAAAAATAAATGTCTTCCAGTATAATAATGTGAGATAATTCTTGCTGTTTTCATAATTTCCTCTTAAAATACCTTAAAAGTGAAAACATCTGCCACGTTCTGACAAAATCACACGGCAGATTTGTATTGTTAGGTGTATCAAATATATCCATTTTTAAAGAGGCACTTAGGAAGGATGCAGAATTTTCCCATTTAACGTTTAATATTTTATCTAACACCAAAGGACATTTCTGAAGTGCTCAAATGCAGTATTTCCAAGTGCTTTTCCTTTCAGCCAGCATGCATTTACACCGGTTAGTGAAGTCAGAGAGCTGGAGCCTACACACCAAGACATTAACAAGTTGTAATGGTTCCCTGAGCAGCGCTGTATCAAGCTGAGACATCCTGGTATTTTTAAACCTGGCCTATGCTTCTTCTAAATAACTTCTGTATTTCGTAGCCTTTCACAAAGACATGAAAAGTTAGCTAAGCTGGCAACAGGAAACTGGGGAAAGAAGGGTCAGTCATAGCACAGGTTCAAAGGGAAACGGCTGGAGGTCGGTTCTGCTGAACTGAGACATTTCCAAACTGGGAGCATTCATTCAAGATGCAACATTAAAAAACAAAACCAAATCCACCACCAACAAACGAAACCAACCAACCAAGGCCAAAAAAGCCTGCACGAGCAGAAAAAAATTTAAAAATAATTAAAATCAACTAAAAACCCCAGATAAAGACCCTTAACATGAGCACGTACACGACCTATCCTAACTCGAGAAACGCCACGATAACCCCTTTTTATCTCAAACCACACCTGAATTATCCCGTGGGGAAAGAACAGTGACTCCTAGAGCCACGGGGTCCGACTCTGGCACTGGCACTTCCCATCGGGACCCCCTCTCCCCAGCCTTGCCCCGGTGCTGAACGCACGGCCAGGAAGGTGAATTCACCGAAACCCGGTTCGCATCACCCAGCTCTGAAGAGGCAGCGCGAGGGAACTCGGAAACCACAAACCCTTCTTGCTGGGTGTATGTTTTGGGTTGTGTTTTCTTTTTTTTTTCCTCCTGAAATGCAGGCTGGAGCCTACACTAAACCACTCCAGTAATTTACTGAGAACATGCTTCGGAGTTTCCTCGTAAGGCAGGAGTCTGAATTTCCTTCCTGACCTGCAAAATGTCCGAGGGCTCTGCCCTGTGCACGTGACAAGGAGTTTGCTCTTTTCCATGCCAAGATTTTTGGATTCTTTTCACCTCCCCACCCCCCCCACCCCCACCCCCCCGGCCCACATTTCTGAATAATTTAGCGCATGCGAACGGCGCACTTGAGAGCAGCTCTGCTATTAAATAAAAAATGGGAATAAATATAAAAATTTCAGGTCTCTTCATTAAAGAAGCCCCAGGAATTTCAGCTCTTTAGCTTGCCGAGAGATAAAAGAAACCTCTACCGTTTCAAACTGCAATTTGCCGATCCCCAACTCTCCCAAACACATCCAGAGGATTTATTCCTTTTGAAAGGGCCGTCACTGAAGGTACCATCAAAACGCTGACGCTCAAAGCCCTGCGGTGACTTGGAGCAGCGGCAGCCTAATCCTGTGCCAACGCGAGCGGCTGCGCTCGCTCTCAAGGTGCAACAAGTCCCCCCTCGATCCCCAGCAGGAACAGGCCCCGAGAAGGTCCAGGGGAGGCTCTGGCTTCTGCCGCAGCTCCAAAGCTCCCCAGAGGAGCTGCCACGGCCACGGTGGCGGCTGGAGGCAGAGAGAGCTCGGCACGTCCCAGCCAAACTGGGCGCACAGGGGCCGTAGTTACCACTCTGCTCCCCTCCGGCTACAGCCTCGCGGGGTTTGGCTTTCTGAACTCGAGGCCAGTGGCAACCAGGCTGAAAGAAACCCCAGCCCTGTCCGCGCTTCCACCCCGTGCCAAGGTGCTGCAGTAATCAGCCTACTGCTAATTAGCCGACCACGTTGCTTCCGAAGCTGCCGCTTCTCTGTTTAGATGTGGAGAGGCAGGAGTTTGCCTGTCTGACTGCGTCGCCTTTATCGCGGATCCCCAGGAAGAGACCCGTAAAAACCCCCTCCACGTCGTGCACCATGTCTGGCAGGGGCATTTGCAGCCTCACCCTTTCAGCTACAAGCGTTTGCTTTGTCTGTTCAAGTGAAAAATGATCCCCCCCACCCCACAAACTGACAAAACTATTCTTCTCATCTGTAGCTTTGCCTCCTTTCTCAGATCAAGTCTTGCACCTTTTCTTAAGGCTGTGGGGTCTTGCAGCCAAAGACTCCCACAGAATTCCTCCAAACTGGAGAAGAGGCCCTTTATTAAATACTATTTATACACCGAAATGTCCCAGCTTTCCTTCGGGATAATGGAATTTTTATGTGTACGTTTTTAGGGAGACTTCAGCCCTACGATGAAGTGGAAATTTACGTAGGTAATTACCATCACTGGAGGAAAATGCAGGATAATCCACAGAACCCAGCTTCCCCTTGTAACGGTGAATAACGGCCACTGTGTCGTACCGGGGGCCGGCCACACACGTGGATAACTCCAGCATCGCTGCCCGCGCGCAGGATGTGCGCAAGGTGGTATTAATGAGGGAAAGGGCCCGAAGTAGGGCTCGCCAGACCAAATAACCTCCTGACCACACAAGTAGAAAATAATTAAAACAACGCACCGCTCTCATTTGGTTTTGGGGAGCAGACGGCGGCCGCTCAGGCAGGCACCGGGGTGAGACAGCAGCGATGCTGGGATGGGGAAGAGGAGCGGGAGCCTCAGCATATTGCCACACCGGAGAGGTTGAAGGCAGCGCTGTCCTCCTGAGCAGGACATTTCAGGGCAAGCCGTTTCACTCGGGCATGCCAGGCAGGAGCTGGCTGCCTGTTGAAGTCAAGCGACGTTGTCTTTTAAGCAGGGAAGGAAATGCATGTCCTGCTTCCCAACTGCTGCCTTGAGAACTGATGCACGTAAGGGGCTGGGGGGTGGTTTTGAGGAAGGAAAAAGAAAGAAAGAAAAAAAAAGAAGAAGAAAAAAAAATCCTTCTTCTGAAAGGCCACTTAGAGTAGAGGAGCAGCATCCCTGGAGCAGAGCAGGGGGAGCGGGGTCAGGCTCAGCCTCTGTGCCCGGGCTGCATCACCCTCCTGTACCAGCTCGGAACGCAGGGAGGGGAAATCAAAATGGTAGTGTGACCTTCACAGGCTAGAGACAGCTTGAATGCAGCTTAACCTCAGCATTAAGGATGAAAGCCTCTGCTCGTGAAAGGCAGGCATTAACTAATCTGCTTACCAGTACGAAAGAAAGAAAGAGAAGAGAAAAAGAGAAGGGGGGGGGGGGAGGGAAGCCACGTACACACCCAGAAACCACACTGTGGTTTACGGTAAGGCTGCCAAGAACGTCGCAGCATAATCATAACGGGGTTTATTTCAACACATCATCACAGTCAGGCTTAAACACTGCTCTTGGCAGTGGGGCAGGCGGGCTGCCCGTCACCCCTCTCCCCTCCACAGCTCCCACGCTCCATCCTCCTCCTCCTCGCTCCATCCTCCTCCTCCTCCTGCCCTGCTCGTGCCCCCCAGGCCAGCCCCACGGGGACCCTGCAGCGGGCAGTCCCTGCGGGCAGCCAGGCACGGATACATCAGAGCTTGGAGCCGTGTACGACAGAAAGCCAGGGGTGGGAAGGAGGAATTACCCAAACCAAAAAATTAAAGAGCGTTTGCTCCCGCACATCTGCCAAGGCAGTCAACTGAAGGAGCGGGAGGAAAAAGAGGCACGACAGGAGGGGAGGCAATTATTCCTCTTCCCCTCATGAGTGTTTTCCTGCCCGTATTGAGCATGTTCCTTCCCCGCCTTCTGACCCCTTCGCATCCTACATCCCTGACGACAGCACACCCCAACTGGAACGAGGCTTTTACCGGGAGATTTCAGCACAGAAATGTTTTGACTGTGGACCTGACATAAACATATCAAATAATGTTCCCTTATCTTCCCCACATAGAAACCCCTCACCCTCAGTCTCTTCAGTCTCTTAACTAAATTTGCTTCCGTCTAGTCAGCAGTGCTTTTTGGCTCGAGTTTAATTAAAATTTCAACCAGCCTATATGAGAGAGATGGTATCTCCCCTTTCAGAGACAGAAGACAATATCCTCTAAGTATTTCATATCCTCATTTCTTAAAATCAGCTCATCAGAAAACCACACTCCTCAGCAACAAGTGTTAGATTATCTGTAGCCACCAGCATCAGCCTGCTGAAAGACTGAGGCCATTTTATTGCCTCGCTGAGATTTTATTGTACGTTTCTCTCTTCTGGAGCATTTCTCTGCCTTTCATTTTCCAACGTTATTTTATTACACCGGTTCCATCCGTTCAAAGGATGCCTTAATTACACATAAGGTTCCCAAACTAATACTGTATCTCCAGATTTCATAAAGATTGAAAATATTCTGGGCTCTGCTCCTGCGGGGTTTTTTTGTTGTTGTTTTTTTAACCTTTTGGTTCAGCCACACACTTGACATGTTTCCAACTTCCTCTCTATCCATGAGAGCCAGAAACAGCCGTTTCAAAATGAAATCCGATGGTTTCACACAGGCGAATAGCGTCGGGACTCAGAAGACTTCTCAAAACCTCCACAGATACCACACAAATAACTGAAACTGGATTTCCACAAACTGATTCTGCTTCTTTCCTCAGCTCTGCCCAGAAATAGCTTGTTAGGGTGTACACCGAGGTGGGTGCCAGGTCTGGGGAATGCTCTTAGCTAAGCCCTGGCCACACTTTGTCTTCCTCGTTCCCCTTTCCTGCATCCCAGGGCACATCACTGGCATGAGAAACTCCAGGATCCTCTCCCGAGGTCTCTCATTTGGAAGGGAAGGAAGAGAGGCAAATGAAACCACGGGCACGTGGTTTAAAGGGAAATAAGGACCTCAAATCACTTTTGTCATTAAATGTACTCAAACATCAGGGAGGGGGGGAGAAGGAGGTGACAGATGGGCTCACTCCAGTTCTGCCAGGATTTCCTACAAAAATAATAATCCTCAAACCAACCTCTTTGTAGCAACACTAATGAAATTCACTGTTTACTATCACATAAAGCATTTGCATATTTGAATATTATTTTTAAAAAGCTATTTTTTGATAGCACTATTTCCTCACTTGATGAGGCAACTTAATTATACTGCACAGCGGAAAACTGCAGGATAGGTCACGGGGGTTAAAGCTGCCACATCAATAGATCATTATCAAATATACAATTTTCTCATTTGTACTGTTTATCCTGGAGAGCTGCCAGTCAATGGATATCGCCACAACTAAAACCCAACACGGACATTTAGCCCAGGATGCCTCGTCGGGACACGGGACAGTGCTTAGGGAACTCCCAAGGACACTTCGAGGGGGTATTCTACACCCCAATTCACAACTGAAGATCACAGCCCTAAATAATTTCCTTTGGACTCGTACATTTAATCTAGTGGAAATTCATCTAAAAGTCAAGGAAAAAAGCTTTTTATTTGTATATCTGCACACCTATGTGCAGGCATCGCTTCTAACACATTCATTGTTTTAATTAACATTGAGGCAATTTTCTTACTCTTAAAAATTATGCAGTATATATTAAGTTGAATTTCAGATGTTTGGTAATTTCAGGATTTTAAAGAGGACAAACCTTCCGCTTCTGCAAGTCTTGTTCTTTCACCACCATCACCACGATCTTCTGAAAGTTGTTCGAATTTATCTTCACGCAAAGCAGTCTGGTCAAACTGCCTTTTCCCTCGGAGGCCCTGAAGTCGTTTGTCTGCTTTCCCTACCCCTCTCTCCGAGGTTCTAGACTGCATCCCGTGCCCCTTGTGAGGATGGAGATGTTCGCAATTACCGTCTGCTGCTGCTTCTGAGCAAGACCTCATGCAGGAAGCTGATGCCATTGACCTCATTTGATCCAGGCAAAAAGTAATAATGGAGCTCCTGTGGCTAATTGCCAAGAGAGAAACACTTAAAGGACTTGTTTCCGACATCCTCCTCTCCTCTGATGAAGATCTAAACCAGCAGCTCAAGACAGGCTTCTGATTAGATCAAAGTAGGAAACATTTCATGCTATTAGCCACATAGTTTCATCTTGTTTATGAACCGCACCATAATCGACCCCAGACGACTTAAAATACAGTAGCTCACAAAAAACCCATGATTATCAGAACGTGATCCTCACATCCAATATGTGTCTTTCTAGTAAATGCTTGAAAATATTTTCTATCCCCAATTTCATTGGCATTTAGAGCAGATTAGCATCAGGTTTTCTAGTTTAGAACCTCACTGATATTTGAAAAGATTGCCTCTGTAAATAACGGGGAATGTTTAAGAGACCAGTTTGCTATATTTGCTTTAAAGACACGATATTATCTCAACAGGAAGCAATTATTTTTCATAAACTAATTCCCCCACATCCAGTTGTCTAAATAACGCAGAAATTTCCCTGCCTGTAAAAAACCATCCAAACACCGTCACAAACCAAACTCTCCGCCTGCCAGGTCCCGGGCTGTGCTGCGTAGGGCGAGATGAGCCCACGCTTCAGAATGAAAGGTGTCTGACCGATGATGAGAGTGGGGCTTTTTTGGAAGCCTCCTTCCCCCAGTTGCAGCTGGTTTAGGCAAACCAGGCTGATCTGACGGCCAGACGGGCTCTGAAAGGGCTGCAGCGCAAGGGCGAGGTAACCAGCAGGCAGCACAGCCTGCAAGTCCTTCCATTTCTCCGTGGTGCAAACCAAAGCTCTCCCTCCCAGCAGGACAGCAGGCTGGAGAAGCTGCAGTTCCTGTGCAGGGTACAGCCAGGGATGGGGCTGGCATCAGAAAGCCACTTCTGCCTGGCTGATGCCTGGAGACAGGATGCTCCTTGTTCACCTCTACCTCTCTTCACCAAAAGCTAGAGAGGAGTCTTAAGTTTCAGCCTGATTTACCTCCTTGAAATACTGCCTCCATCTAAATCTTTGTCGAAAACCTAAAAAAACCCCAACCATACTCATGTGTTCCGGGTTTTTATTTATGTACAAACATACACACGTATACACAGAGCTCCCTCCTCCAGCTGCACGAGGTCTTTATACGAGTTGCTCTCCTCTCCGCACAACGCACGGGCGATCTCCCGGTATCAACTCTTCATTGAGGCTCTCCAGTTATGCAGGACCTTTCATCTCGTCCTTCCTTCCTCAGCACGGGGCTGGCGTTACACCTAAGGAGCACCAGCAGCCAGCCTGGGCCGGCGGGACCAACGGGCTGCCGGCAGACATCTGAACAGCCCAGAAACAAGCACGCTTTCCCATCCTCCAGCGGCACCCAGACCCTAAAGGGAAGCCTTGTCTGAGCTCCTTCCTTACACCTCCTTAATAACACCAGCCCTCAGCCAAGTAATGGCAGTGGAAAACAGGATGGAAGGTGGGGGATTTCTTGCCACTTGCCTCCAACATCCTTTGGTCAAAGCGACGGCATCTCGGCGACCCTTCAGGAGATCAAAAGGCGGCAGCCCTATTTACAACATCCTGAGCAATTTAGGCATCCCACTCGGCATTGTTTCCTACCTCCCGCCCAGTTCCCTTTTAAAGCAGATGGTTCCTAATGAAACCTCGACCCTTTATGAGTTTACAGCCACGGCGAGGCAAGGAGTGCCACACAGACAGTTTTAAAAGAAAGAAAGAAAAGATTCTCCGTCTTAGCCTTGTTGCAGACGGAATGGTAGGACATGAAAAGGGGGGGGGGAAACCGCTCGGTACTTTTAATTACTAACTGGAAGGATTTACGCTGCTGTGAGTTTTAGGGTCTGCCTTCATTTCCCAGTCACGTTACGGTACTGGGAGCATGCAGCTTCTAAAGCAGTTGCTCTCTAAGGCAGCGCAGCATTTCCAGGATAAGAAAAAAACCCTTTAAATGAAAGCGTTCGCTAAATGCCCGGGATGCTGCAGGCGTCTGCTCTCTTTGAGCCATCTTTACCCTTCCTTTTTTGCATTGTTTGCTTGTGGGTTTTGTTTATACAACCTATACTTACAAATTTAGGGCCACTGTTGTACAGGTCAGTAAGTGACAGGACCCATAAGGGAAGGAAGAGGGCCACACAAACCCTAAGTCCCTAAAACCCCAAGCAACTTCTTTCAGAAACATATTTTCCTCAACTTAAGTCACATCTGCCGTGAGCACTGAACACTTTTTAAAGACAATCCTATTTTTCAGGCCTGTAATTTCTTGTTCTCATCTCTCTAGCTAAACCAGTAGTTTAATGTGCTTCATATACTGTCAAATAAGATGCGTCTGTGTGTGTAAAATTGAGGAAAATTAAAAATCACCAAATATTTTAATTGACATTAAAAAGTTATGATTATAGCGTCTTATAAAAACTTCTACTTTCATCATCTTATTATATGTCATTCTTCAATGGAGAGAGCACTCACAGTATGAAGAGTTCTTAAATCAAAAACACACTGCCGGGGAACAATCTTCATTTTAATGATGCTCAATAACAGGGATTACAATATTTTATGAGTCACAGTTTCCATACAAAAAAAAAGGAGAAAAAAAAGAATGGTGATGATTTTGCTCAAAGTGTGGGACTTGTTTATTTAATTAAAAAAAAAAAAAATAGGTGCAAGGAGGAAGGGAATGGGAATCTGAAAATGTACATACTGCATTGTACGCTAAAGCACCAACTACTTTTCCCTTAATTGGCTTCCCCAGCTCCCAGGGAATCCATGAGCCCAGCAGCTCCACAGCACAAGCAGCCGCTGTCCCGGCCACTCCAGACAGGATGAAAGAGCCCTTCAATCTACAGATCTATTTATATTCCCTCACGTGGCGACTATAAAAAGGTTTCCTTTCAGGCTGAGGTTTCTCAGCATTAAAGTTAGCAACTGTTTGTACGTGAAGAACCCTGTGTGTGCTGATTTTTAAAGGGAGGAGGTGCTTTTGTGTTGGGTAAAGTGGGTTTAAAGCAAGAAAGAGGGAATCTTGAGCATCTCTGAAGTCCCCGCGTAGCATCTCTGCAAAGAGAAAACAGGACCCAGACTCCCCCCCAACAATGCATTACAAAAGTGGTGCCACTGAATCTGAAAAGTACAAGTTCTGACCGAATGCTCTCTACCCTGGTCACCTCTGCAGCCAGCCCAGGTCACCACACCATTCCCCAGGGCTGGAGAGGGGCACCCAGTGCTTCTCATGCCAGCCTGCCCCAGCTTTCCGGGCTGGCTCACACAGAACAGCTCTGTGCTTCCACTTCCTCCGAGGTAAACACCAATCATTCCGTTTCCGTACCTCACAGCGCGCAGAAAGGAGTGACAGCTCATACTTTTCCACAGAATAACATCTCCCACTCTGCCCTGCAAGCTGCTCCAGAAAGAGACTTGTGGTGAAAACAAATTGCTTAAAAATTGAAAGGCATACAATAGAAACTCGGTGCCAATTACTACAAATCCAGCTCTACCATGGGAAAGGAAAGCAGAGAAAGAAGTACTGTGTCTGGCTAATGTGAACGGTCCCTGTCTTCTTTGCAGTTTGCTTTAACAATTAATTCTTTCCATTAACTCAGGAACAACAAGCTGAGAAGGCTAATTATTAAGGGTCAGTATTCTCAACTTTTAAAGTTTTAAGGCTGTAAACCAACTCCAGCTCTCAAACCCACACGCTCTTTCCTCAACGCCAGCCTCACCAGCGAGAGCCCCAACTTCCTAAAAACAAATGAAATCACAGCTCTGCCTCGGGAAGGCTGTGACAACGTCTTGGGATGACAGTGAAAAGTATTTTCCAGTTTGGGCAGTGGAGGTACGAGTGGGCTGGCTGGTCACATCTCCTCCAGAGCTCTGGGAATCCATACCAATCTTAGCAACCCCACTGTTGCTCCCAGTTAAAGCAGTGGAAATGCCAATGTACTGGCCTCCGAGGCTTACTCATGAAGTGTAAGAGCAGCTGTATTTGTCTCTGAACTGTTGCAACACACGAGTGTTTCTACTGCAAAGGGGTTTTTACAGGAGTCTATCCCCAGTCTGGGTTGGCACACTAGAAAAGGAGAAGAAGGGGGGGAAGTAAGGCGGTCCTAATCCCTTGATTTGTACCAGAGAGAACACAGGTAATTCATTAATGGTCCACACACTTTCTCCTAATGGCAAAAGACAGTTTCTCTTTCAGTAGCACATCAGCTAAGAGAAATTCAGAATCACACAGAAAATGATGAAAACATTTGGACACAACCAAGTCCTCCCTAAAGACACTGCGGTATGAGAGCAGCTCCTTTTGCAACGAGCGTTGCCGTAAGAAAATCAGGACCCAGAAGACAGAATTTAAAACCTTTTCCACCCCTCCCATAGATTTCTGCCCACTCCTGCACCACCCTCCCCGCTGCTACAGGGATGGCTCTACTGGGAGCAGCTGGTAACGAGGAGCCACGATAAACAGGCCAGGCGCCTTGCCTACCAACCAGAAACATGAATTATGACAGGGTTTTAAATACATACCCTGTTCCAAGAGCTCTTGTATTAGTTATGCATATTCTAAATCACATTCTATGGGAAGTAGTGTAAAGGACATCACAACTGGGAGCCGTGCTGGCCCAGTAAAGCGCATCAATCTCCCGTGTGCGGCAAACGAACGGCGGGTAACAGCTGTTCTGCTCTGCAAAACACTTCTCTGACCTAGCCCAAACATGCATTTGATCAAATTGTCTCAAATAATGCCAGGAGCACTGCTAACCACAAGATTAACTATTCTGATTGCATTTAAGGAGGAAAAAAAAAAAAAAAAAGTAAAAACCAAACCAAACAACAACAAAAACACCAAAACACACCAAGCCACAACCAAACAAAACCAACAAAACCCCACCGAATAACATCAAACAGAAACCCCAAGATGCAAGAAATATTTTCAGCTTGGAAACAGAGGAAAAACCAGACTGTTTTTCCCATTCTTTGAAGTAACATAAAAAAAAAAAAAAAAAAGACATCCATGCTAATATCCAGATTATGTAAATCCTGCTCTGCAAAGGCACAATGCTCACCCAGAACCGAGGAAAGAAAAATGGAAGAAATGTTCTGGGTCAGGGTGAACCATCACGTTCTCTGTAGGGACACATGAAAGGAGCCCGTTTCGCACTGCCAGGGCCCCGGTGTGAATCAAAAAGCAGTGTCTGAAGAGCAGGTTTTGTCAGAACTTGTAAACCCGTGGAAAGGTTCGCTGACTCACATCGACCGATGCCTAAAATGCCTTCCCTGTAACTGTGCCTTAAAAGCAGCACGTCAGGAAGAAGGAAACTGGCAGAGTATATAGAAAAATTAAACTCTTCCTTTGTTTTTCTGCGATACCAAAGAAAGCTTGTAAGAAAACAAAAAATGGGGAGGGTGTACGGGTTGGTTTTTGCTGTGTTGAGGTACATGCTAAACACGAGCTCTCGCTCTCCCGGCGATTGCAGCGTGCGGAGCGGCAGGGTACGCACGGCGAGGGAAGCTGCAGAGCCAGGAGAGAGCGGGTTCCTGCCCCTCTGCAGCTGCCTGCTGCCCTGCCCCTCTCCCCCAGTGCCTGATGAAGACGGAGGAGTGCCGAAGCCTGCGCTGAAGGCTCTGCTTCCCTCCCGCTAGCGTAAAAGGATTGAGAGGTTGTAACACACATCAAGTTCCTCCCACGACGTTCTGAAGGAAAAGTAATGAAGGATCTGTTTGACTTGATGTTTTGGGGACTAGATGATGTTCATTTGGGGTTTTTTTTTGCCCAAGGAAAACAAAAGGGGAAAGCCAAATACGACTCCCCTAACATCAGACATTAGGAACAATGGAACATCAAAATACAATCTTCCTACTTACTACCTACTTACTAAAGCATAAAGGCCAAGTTTTAAGGTGTGTGGACCACAAGCTCCAGCCTTTCTGAGCTCTTCAGAGAGTTCTTAAAATAAAAGCCTTCCCAGACTTCAAAGGGAAATCTCTGAAAATTGACAATCAAGAGGAGACGACCTCAGAAGAGAGCTACGAATATGGGAAGAAGTGGTGTTACAGATAAATTCCCTGATCAGACAAGGGGACGGGTGTCTTAAAAACGAGTTTTTTTAAAAAAAAAAATCAAGTTACTAACACTCAGTACACTCTGTGTCTCCCAGCTAACTCTGATAGTAAGATGAGGACAAATCGTATACCCATCTCCAGCCTTCCTGCAGGAAAGAGAAACCTATCATTTGGGCTGAGGGACACCTGCAAACTGCCAGCAGAAAAATCTCTCCTGCTGTGGAAACCTTCACCGAGACAGGGTTTAGTACCTCCGGGATGGGAGGATGCACGTGCTCCCTTCCCACCCTCTACTCCCAAGATCCAACTTGAGGTGCTCTACAGAGAGGATGAAACTGGAGTCCTTCCAGGAACAGCATCTCCAGCACCACATTTGCCCAATGCTCATTAAACAGGCACCGGGAAGACACGTCTGCAGATGAGGGGGGATGGCCTTAGCAGGTGAATGGGAACGAGCAGAGAGTTAGTTGCAACCTCCTGGAAGAAAGGAAGAAATTGGAAGCGAAACACAGCCCCATACCCAGCAACCTCCAAGGATCCAGGGTGTTCTTCCCTATTTCCCTGCCAGCGCACCCTTCCTTCTCACACAGCCTCCCTCCTAAAGCAGGCTGAGGAGACACCTCTGGTGAGGAGGAGGACTGGTCAGGCCACTGGGGCACTGCAGGAGGCAGGGCTGTCTGCCCAGGAGGGCAAGAGGCTCCGCAGCTCCTCAGAGGGCCCCTGGCCAGCCTGCCACACCACGTACCCTGGAACAGCCCCGTGCTGGGCTGCCCGGCTGGCTGCCAGGCAGCCCCCCAGTTACTTCTGCACGCGTAAAATAATGGGAGCTGGTGCCAAATCTGAGAAATGGAACTGGTGGAGCATCAAAGCAACCCAAAAGTGGCACATTGCTTCCTCTCGTTAAGCACAACATCCCTCCAACAACACCTCCAAAAGACCTTTCTGCTCGCGCTGTCGCTGAACCGATGTCACCGTGCTATGAGAGGGCTGCGCTTACAGAAAGGGATCAGAGGGGGAAGATAAATTTGAATTAAAAGAAGCATCTTTAGACAGATTCAGCAGGATTGTCCGAGCTGTACATAGACAATATTAACTCTTAAATACCCTATATAGGAGTGATGGCCCTAACTAAGGAAAAGGCACATACTGTGCTCAACAGGAGTTGCCTTGTTTGTTCTCTTCCACATTAAATCACCCAGTTTTGCACATTCTTAACATGATGGTCTAATAACAGTCCCTGCCTATGTGTCTGGCTACGTATTTTACACATAGCATTGCAGAACAGAGAGCTACTGAGGGGAAAAGAGAAAAAAAATAGCATAAATGATAAAAGTGTGAAGCTAAATTATACATATTTAAGCAAGCACATGCCTACCTGAAAAATCTTGCACCATGGTCAAATCCATGTTTTGTAGGAAAAGCCTGGCGATATTTGGTCTGCTTAAATAAATATTTATTAATCTCAATATAAAAGATCAGACACCAAATTTCTACGAGCTGAGCACAGTTCAGGCAGAAGCCAATAATAGCTGCTTTCAGACTTCGCAGAGCTGGAGTTTGCCAAATGGAAGTGACAAGTCTGGACCACTAAGAAAAATGAAGCCATTTGGTAAGTTATACGCTGCGTAATAAACAGTCTGTCAGTTTGCTTCTAATCCCCCCTCTTCCACCAGGGTTTTTTGTTTGGTTATTTATTTATTTATTTATTTTTAAATTTTTTTTTTTTCTGATGCGCTCTGCAGAGCACGTGCGTATTAGAAGTTAAACAGAAGCTACTTGAGCTCTGTGGACCACACACCGTGGACACCACAGGTCATTGTTACCTGGTATTTGGGGTTTTGTTTGCATTGTACATTTCCTTTCCGTTTTGACAGCAGGTTTTAAAGGGAATGTTACACACCTTAGAGCTTTGAATCGTTTCTGAAGATAACTTGGGGGGGGGAAGAAGTTCTGTGACGATAGCACAAAAGTAAAGCCTTGCAAATTTTCGTTTCTCCCCGTGACATCTGTGGGTAGTCCTGTTCACAACGCCCTTGCTCGTGGCTGGTTCACCACAGTCTGAGACCAGACACCATTCAGAGTCTATTCCAGGAACCATGCAGGAAGTAGAAGGAGGATGCATCTAATTTGTTAGCGATCGTGACATCACTGCTCGTGATTAATAGGAGGTGTTGAGAGAGCAGAATGCATTTCCTCCAAGTGTCCTCCATCTCAGCCCCTTTCTGAACACGCCGAAGAGCGTGGGGGGAGCAAGGCTGATCTGCTACTCACACCAGGGCTGGCCAGCTGCACAAGGAAGGAGAACACCTCAGACTTCAAAAACTCTGCAACCCAGCTTTGCAGAGCCAGGCGGCTCTGCCTGACTCCAGCTCCACAGAAAAGGGCTCTGCTGGGGTAACTGGGACAGCCAAGAGGCACCACTGGAGGAGAAGGTCCCATGGTGAAAACCCAACAGCAAGGAACGGGTCCAGGGGAAGTTCTTGCCTCATTTGCAGGGGACTCCTGGCAAGTGGCTGTGTACACCAGGCTCCTTGTTTACAGGAGGCACAGCCACACAAGGCTTGGAGGAGGAGGAACTCATGTCTGCAAAATCCCTGAAGATCTTTTCATGGCAGACACTGCAGAACTACCAAGTATTACACATGCTGAAGGGTGAGCGGGCAGAAACCATTCAGTCCAAGCCACTAAACTGAAAAGGAAGTCCCCAGCTGATCCTCACCTCCACCCAATGCTCCTGCTGGAAGGCTAGGAGACCTTGCTCTGGTGAGGGGGGGAGGCCACACAGCTCACCCTGCCCGCCCAACACCTCATACCTACACACCAGGATGTGCTGGAAGCATCAGACTTACGTGGACCATAAACCACAAGAGCTTTGCTTGAAGCACTCAAGGGTACCAGAGTAAGTCCCAACCTACTCACAGATCCCTAGGGGCACCAGCCAGCCAAGGGAGGGTTGTGCTACCAGAATAACTCACACCTCCCACTTTTCAGCTGCTCTCCTGCCTCGGGGTCTCTCTTGCAAAGCCAGGTACTTCAGGTGGTGGGAGCCTGTTCCTGGCCCCCTCCCTTTCCCACACAGCCCTCAGCCCGGCCTGTTCAGTGGCCGCATTTACACCACGGCCCTAGCCAGAAAGTCCTCCACGGCAGCTGCAGCTGGAATGAACTGCGGTCCCCATACATCTCATCTGGCAAAACCCACTCCTGCTTGGCCCTCGGCACCGAGCTGCGGATGTCCTGACCCACACACACAGACTCACTCCCCTGAGCAGTTACTGCTTCCAGGAGCTTATCAACAAAACGAGCCTGCTCGCCTTGGCAAAATCCCAGTTTGCTCATTTTCTTCCGCGCGTTATCAGACCGTACCGACACAAGCTGTACTTTCTGGATACAAAGGAAGCCCTTACAACAACTACAGGAACACCGCAGTTGCAACCGGTCAGGTCAGCCCTCCAGCATTCCACCAGCCTCCTTCCTGGTCTGCACTTAGGGCAACCAACTCTTGACATGGAGAGCCCGTCGAAGACTCAACAGCTTTTTCCTCAGGCTCACGACAGAACAGCTCGGTGGACAACCCTGCCTCCTCAACACGCCCCTTGTCAACAACTCCTCTAGGAAACAACAGGAACTGATGGTATTTTTTACAGGGTGAACCTACATTATGCCTCAGATTTTGGCCAGGCATTCTTTCCCTAATATAAACCACTCCAGGTTTGATCAGAAATATGTAACCACTTACCCAAATCTGTAATAAATTACACTCTCTACAACACCACGTTGCTGTGCTCTCTACTACGTGCTTCTCACCTTTGGAACATCTACAGAGCAATTACCCCTAAGCCCAGGAGCCCAAGATTTCTCCTTCGCTCCTCCGGCTCACCCAGGACGCCGGGTGAGATGCCTACACCCTGAAGCTGCAGAGGCAGCTGCGGCTCGTGGCAAGGCAAGCCGGGTAGCCACGTCTGCCTGCCCAGCTGCACGTTGGCGTCGCGGGAAGGTGGAGGTTTCGCTTTGGCACCCCCCACCCTGGCCGGCATGCCCACGCCGCTTCTCCGGAGGGCTCTGCCACCTTGCAGACTAAAGCCCGAGGGATAATCTCTGGCAGTCAGAGGGCTGGTGTCCGTCCAAGGGTGTGGTGAGGCAATGTCACTGAGCAAGCTCGCTGCGCTCGCTGGCCTGCCCCGCTCCCTCCTCTCCATCCCCGCTCCTCCCTCTTCTCGCTCGGTTTTGGATTGGGTTCCGAACGCGTGAGCAAACTGGTGGAGTTTGCTGTGCAAACAGACGAAGGGCTGAGCTGAGACGGGGGGCAGGGCTGCAGATTGCAACTGGAAGCTGATGAAGCAGGAGGAGGTCTCACCCCTTTAGACCATCAGACCATACCATCTAACTTCACAAAGCGTTTTCCATTTTCCAGCCAATATATGGATCTTGTTTACCTCGTTTCCACCTGCAATTCCAATTACTAACCCTTTGGAGTTAACAATTTTTATTTACCCCAGAAGACAGAACTGCGTTAGGCACATATTTTATTTCCCGACCTAAGCCAGGAGGCAGCAGCCAGAGGCTCGCAACGCTCACGAGCCCCCACGCAGGGCAGGCAAAACAAAGCAAGAAAAAACAGCGCTCTGCAAAACTCCCCTGAGGTTCTCCTGCCGTTCCCTGGCAGACAGGGAAGGGCCGTGCCCGGGGTGCCATTTTGAGGCCGCGCAACAGGCACAGCCGGGCTGAGGGACAGGCTGTGTTACCGGGAGGCCGAGGGGATGAAGGGGTGGGAGGGCAGCGGGCCCTGCCCGGGCAAACAGCGACACGCATCGAGCACCAACGGCCTCAGAGCTGAACTGTGCCCGCTGAAGCCACCTTCTTAATACACACACAGCCACAGCCCTTCCTTTCCTGTCACTAGCCATGTGTGAGAGCCTGCCCGGAGTGAGACCAGAGCCATTCCTCCCTGCCCCTGGTCTGACTCCGCCAGGCCTCTCACACAGCTGGCACCTTCCACAGCTGCCGAGACACAAGCATGTTCCTAAAATAGTCCAAATCTTACGTAAAACGGCCAGCACTGCAACCATGCTCTGCATTTTCAATCCCACTGACTTAACCCAGCTGGATAAAACCTGGTTGGAGTGTAATGGGGGGTGCAGAGACGGTGCCATGAGCTGGGCGACAGGAGTGGGGCTCTCCCCTGGCTGCGAGGCCTTGGCTCCCAAAGCTCTTCTGCTCCTCCAGATGCACTGGTGCCACCTCCCTCCATCCTTGCCAGGTATCCTGGATGCCAGGCAGGAGGGACGGACACATCCCAACACAGAGAGAGCTGCCGAGCTTTGCCTGCCTTTCTGCTGGTGAGGCCACCAGTTTGGGATCTCTTCAGCTCACTTCTACCAGAAAAAAAAACCCCAAACACATAGAAATGGTGAATTATTTGCAGGACTCCTAATTCTCCTCTGGTTAGGAACTGGAAGACAAGTTCAGAAGCTATTTGGAGCTGGGTAACACAGACAAAGCCACCATACATGCTCCATTTCCCTAAGAAATGAGGCTTCTCCAGCCTGCACTGCTGGACTCCTACAGCTTGGGGGGGGGTTTACTGTACTGCACGCCTACTGTATTAACAGCATGCATGAAGAAAGTCCAAGGGGAGTCCTTGTCAAAACCAAAAGTAAACAAATTCTAATGTTTAAAACTCATTCCAGATCACTAGCACAGCCCCGAGTAGCGACTCTGCAGCTCTGCTCATCCCTGCCAAGTTCATCTATTTGGATGGACTGAGCACTCAAATCCAACGGGGGCAAAAAAAAAAAAAAAAGAGAGAAACACAGTCACATTTGGGAGCATAAGAGGTGGAAATTAATGTGAAACAAAAGAGCCCAAACCAGGCAGCAAGTTATAAACACCAAATATTGAAATTCCAAAGCTGACCTGCAAATTTCACGGTTAATACGATGCAGATCCCTTTTCTGCAGTTGGGTTAAAAGTGCACAACCCTCTCCTAGGCAAATCTCCAAGGAATTTTAAAGCTTGAATGAAAATACTAATTACAACATACTAAAAACAGAGCGAGGAAGTGTGCAAGATGACTTTCGAGCACTGCAAGGAAGAGAGGAGGAGATGGTCTGGCCACTTGCACGCAGCAGAGAGTGGCTTGTGACAACATTAACTCCTTCCTAATGAGACCTGGCAACTCATAAAGGATCCAAGTGCTCCCAAAGCCTCGTGTTGTACCCGTTAGGACGATGCCCCTGCGCTTACACCGTTTAGAAAGGCATCCTTAACAAGAGTGACTATCCATCCCCAGTATCTGGCACGACCAGCGCAGCCATCCTTTTGCACAGTTACAGGGAGACTGTATCTTAGCAGCTGGGTTTGGGGGGGGAGAAGCACAGATATTTAGTTTTTAACCAGCAAATTCCCTCATGAGGTTAACTAAAAGCGTAAACTGAATTCCACGTTAAATTACCCTCCGTGTGCCAAAGCCACAACATCTAGTGCTCGTTATTACTCTTTTCAAAAGAAACAGTCCAGAGTTTACACACACATGCATGTTCTGAGGAGAATATTTTATAAACCCCACAAAAACATTTACACAAAATAACTCAATTTAGGCCAGCAGAGTAAATCTCTCACACACAAAATGTCAGCCAATTAAGCTTTTAGCAGAGCACCAGGGAGACCGATTTTAGAAAGCTAAGCAGGTTTCTCAGTCTAGGAATGCCTGAAATCTGTCTATTCTCAGTCAACAATGACTTTCTGCCTTCTGCCAATTACTAAAGTAGTGGGGGGAAAATGGATTTACTCTCTGCTTTTACAGATCAGTTGGCTTAGCAAAATCTCAACGCGCAGACGGGCACCTCTCGCAACTCCTCTCAGCAATGCGAGCGGGCAACAACAACAAATTTCCTCTACTTTCCCTCCCAACCTCAATCTGCTTATCCTTTCCTGCTGACAGCTGGAAATGGCTAGTCCTCCCCTGGCATCCTTCCCCTCCTGCCCCCCGGGCTGCAGGATGTCGTGGGGATTTCGGGAAAAGCTGGTGTGCAAGGACAGCAATGGGCTGCTCATCAGGTCCAGGGAGCACCTCAAATGAATGGACCTCAAGAGCCATGCCGTGGACTTTGGACCTGGGAAAAGCCCCAAGATAAAGCACCTCCAGGCCATAATGCTGCTGCCAGACAGGGAGGTTTGTTCCTCTGCTCGCCCTTACCCTTCTCCTCCCTCTGCTTCCCCCTTCTGCTCAGCCCCCGAGTCACCCCGCACATCCCATCTCCCCTTCTCCATCCCACCTCCTCTTCTCCACTGGCTACAGTCTCACCAGATGTCTCCACGGGCCAAAGCAATCCATTCATCTGACCAACCTCACCCATTTCTGCAGCAGCAAGCATGGAAATGGTCACACATGTCCCCAGAGCAGCCAAAGCCTCCCTCTCACCCCTACACCCTCCTTGGCTCTGTCACCCAGCAGCAAAACGATCCCCCCACCACTGGGGTTTGCTTCCTGCTGGCCCTTCGATGGAGCCAAAACCCCCAGATGCTGCTGTCAGGGTTGGGACAGTTCATTTACTGATCAACTCCGAGCACCACTTCACAGGCATCTTGTACTCATTAAAATTATATTCTTCTTGTCTGTGGTTTTGGTTTTTTTTTCCCCCAGACCGAAGAAAAGGGTTGAACATAACCGTATCTTGGAATGAGTCCCAAATAAATTTCCATTTCCCAAAGGACAGGTTTTCTCCAAGGCAAGTAGTGGAAATTTGCAAGTTTATTAAAAAAGAGGCAGCTTTACCTCTGGCCAATATCATGTATTATCTGGATGTCATGAGAGGTCCTGGAAAGTAGCTTATTCCTAAAATGTCTGGAGGCTCAAGAGAACATACGACGCCTAACAAATATTCCAAAACACACTAAGTTATTTAACTTCCACTCAATAATATCAGCTTTCTGAATTTATAAAAGAAAACCCAAACCAAAACAAACAAAAAACCCAAACAAAAAACCAAAACAAAGGAAAAAAAAAGAAAAACACCCAAATAACAACTTCAGACACTTCACCTTCTCATAAAAGCAATATTTAGAACCCCCAAGTTAAGTACTAAAAAGCAAACAAACAGATGTGCAGATACAATCCTTCCCTTACCTTCACAAAGCACTGAGCAGACGATGCTCGAACAGCCACAACTGCATCTTGGGGGATTTTTCCACCTTCAGTTACTATAAATATTCTTTCCTAGGTTCATTTTTTGACAGACAACATACCCTAAGCCTACCTAGGCCCACAGGAGAAAACCACTGACTACAAAAGTTATCTAGCAACTACCAGCAAAACGCAGCACGCAAGCTGACTGTTATTCCCTCGGGCAAGCACTGGCAGAGGAGAAAATGAAAGTTTCTCTGCGTGTTCTCCACGTGTGACACAGAGCACGACCCTGCCATGCAACACTGATGCTGAAACAACCACAGAAATGCCCCAGCCGGGGAGGATCACAAGCACTCGTGATGCATCTGGTACTGGGATCTACATCACTAATGATGAAAAACTAATTCTCTCCCATTGTGAGCCCAGTTTAGTTGAAATGCCATCAAGATACTTCTGCAGAGGAGATGTATCATGAGGAAAACAATGAATCACAGAATGTTAGGGGCTGGAAGAGACCTTGAAAGATCATCTAGTCCAACCCCCCTGCCAGAGCAGGATCTCCTAGAGCAGGTCACACAGGAACAGATCCAGGTAGGTTTGGAATGTCTCCAGAGAAGGAGACTCCATGACCTCCCTGGGCAGCCTGGTCCAGTTCTGTCACCTTCACCATGAAAAAGTTTCTCCTTGTATTTCCATGGAACCTCCTGTGTTCCAGCTTGCACCCATTGCCCCTTGTCCTGTCATTGGATGTCACCAAGCAGAGCCCGGCTCCAGCCTCCTGACACTCATTTTTTACATATTTATAAACAAGAATCATTTTGTTGAAGATGGAGACAATAAAGAATGTCAGCAAAACTGAAAAATTGTCTCAAATTCATATGGATTTCTATGCAAAACTCAGGAAACTTTAAAAAAAAAAAAGGGGGGGGGAGAGGGTTTTATTATTTCATTGTAAGAAGGTAGGGACCTAAATCCATCATCCCAGCTCAAGAGGATGTTTCACTGTCACCTTGGGTTTGAAGAGGGCAACTCAGAGCACCTTGGAGTAAGGTCGGGATAACCAGGGTGCTTTGTGCCTCCAGCCCCGTGCCCAGGAAACATGAGGTTGTGGGAATTTGAGGTTGTGGGAATTAAGAGAGTGCCTGCAGGTATCTGCATGGGCACTGCCCATGAGACAGAGAGGATGACTGACCTACAGTGCTTATATTAAATAGAACTGAAGAGATTATGAGGCACTACGTGCACCGGGTACAGTTCCCGATACCAGTTTCCACTTAAACTTCAAAACAATTCAACCTATGGAAATTATTCAGCATTTTTGAAATGCTGTGAAAAGCGAAGGGGAAATCCAGTTAGTCATCTGTCAGTCCTCCTGGTGTGAAAACATCACAGATTCACAGACTCCAAGGTTGCTTTTTAAAAAAAAATAAACATCTTACCATAAATTTGTCCTCTTTATGAATGGAGACAGTTCTCAGTAATCCCCGTCTCGGGGAGGATACTGGATTTTCTTATAAATGCCTCAGGATGAAGGAAACTATCTCATGAAGAAACGCCAGTGTATTTCTAGACAAGGGTTTGCTCTCTGGACATGTCAATTTTTGGAAACCTCAAAACCAAATACCACAGCGTGCTCACCTGCTCTTTCACAGCAGGTAACCTCAAGACGCCCTGGAACTCTACAGCGTGTTCATTCTTGCCTTGTTTAAAGGCTCTGACGAGCACAGGGATCAGCCCAAGTCCTTCCTCCTGATTTCCAACCCCATATTGTAACACTGACTTTAAGTCGTGGTCCAGATTTCAGAAGTGAATCCTTTTTTTTACAGGAGTGTGTGCACCATTCCTTAACCTGCCTGGGGTTTTATTTACTGTCTAAATAAAAAATTCCATTAAAAAAAAAACCAAACCAAAAAAACAACCCCAAACCACAACATAAAAGTGGCAGGGGGTGTTTTGAGAGGGATTTAAAATTGCACTGGAGTCAGGAAATTAAGAATAAGTGCTCTCCCAGCAACCCAGCTCTGCCCACAACAGGCTGGACAGTTGCCCCTTTCACCTCCAGCTTGAGTGAGACATGGTGTAGCTTGGCCCAACCCTTGCCCTGCCAAACCCACACTTGCTCCAGGAGCCACCCAACCCAACCCAACCCAACCCAACCCAACGCTGATGAATTCTCCTCACCCTTCTGCCAATGAAGGTCTGGCTGCACTAGTCAGTGCTCACCATCTCCCCTCTCCTTTCCACGGATGAACTGCTGTCTTCAAACACGAGAGGAAGAAGAGGGAGACAGTGGCCATGTAATCACCAGTGGATATCTTGCAAACATGTTACAGAAGCCAAGGAGACTGGACCAGCATTCATCCTTTCAGAGAAGGATTCTCAGTATTCCAAAACACTAAGCAATCACATGGTTAAACCTTTCACCACACTTGCGTCAGAAGCCCCCGATTTCAGTAAAGGAAATTGAGAAAATAAGACCTTTTCAAGGGACCGATGGAAGGACTTTGCCAGAATGATATTACTCTGGCTCTCACTGCTCAAAAACAAAGGCCAAGCTTGCTGTAAAAGAGAAGCCCGAGCGCTGCGTCGGACGAGGGCAGGGAAGCCAGAGTTTATGTTTATAGACTCTAATCTAATTTCACGCCTTCCTCTTACTCTCACTACCCTGTCTTAAAAATTCATCTTTTATTAGATTCATGAAACAGCTATAGCCCATAATGAGATAAGTCAGCTGATATCGTCAATGGGGTGTTTTGTACCAAACATTAATGCTGATTATATGAACCTTCCAGCACGCTGTGTTAGCTGAACCCAGGCGCTTAAGCTGCTTGCTGTGTTACCTCAAACAGTTCATCAGCAGTAAGCTTACGGCCCCAGACAACATCAACCTTTCCTCAAAATTGTCCCAAGCTGAGAATGGGGACCCTGTGCTCCTAATTACAGGAGGTACTGCCAGACTGCCGGGTGGTGATGGTGATGCTGGGGCAGAACCTCAGCCAACAAGAGCTAGGAGAGTCCCCCATCCCCAGTCTCAGTGGGGACAGACTCCTCCGTGGCTCATGAATTTTGTTTGCAACTTGAAATGAGAAGGGGTCAAACCGGGCTATCTGTGGTTCCTCCATGCTGTCATTATTCTCTTGCCCGCACACAGTTAAGGAGAACTTTGTGCTGGGCCTCGGAGACTGGGAGAGGTTGTGACTCTATGCAGACGAGTGCAGCCAGCATCTCCTCAAAGTGGGTTGTTCAAAGGCAGGATTCCTGGATCAGTCACACATTAATCAACAACAGGGCAAAGTGTGCACAGTCCTGGGTTTCAATATGCTAGCCCATAACCTCTCTTCACACACTCTCTCTGTTCGGCAGGTTGGGAATAAACTTAGCCCACAGGCAGCAAGTCTGCTAAAATAGCTTTAAAATAACATCAGGCCTGTATTTTGTCTTCAAGCTGCTTTGCACATGCAAAAAAAGGATGGTAGGTGAGAACTAAGCATGTAGCAAGGCACTGAGAAAACATATTCCCTTACTGTCCCACAACACAAAAAAATAGCTGCTTTAAACAATCAAAGGACAGACCCAAATACGAAACAATAAGCATTCCCGAGCACAGAGCTGCTTTCATAGAACAGACAGGAGAAGCATGTTAGCAATAACACAAAAAGACCAAAAAAATCCTCATAAACTGCATTTCAGGTCAAGGTTTCACTGATACACCCTGGTTCTGCTAATGTGAAGAACGCTCCAAAAATTATTCATAAAACCAGGAGCACCAATCCTTCTTCAGCTCTCCAGACAATTACAGTGAGTCTGGAAGAGGTGAGAATTCTGCAAATTTAAACCCACCACGAAAACATGGAATTTGAACAGATTTTGCCACATATGCACCAGCCCGAGCAGGAATAAGCACGTGGGGAACAGAAAGAGAAGGACAAGGCGACGCAGAGCCACGCCAGGCACGCTCCTAACAAAGCGGGCAGCAGGGGAATTCACTTTGCTGATAATAAAAGAGAAGTATTTTAATCTCTGTCACAAGCATAATCACGGAAACAACTGAAAACCATGACGGACCAATTGACGGTTCGTTACTGGGAACAATGCTTTTTGTTTTCTAAAGCTTGCTTTCTCAGATCTAAGTAAATGGAGACACATCGCAGATTTGAAAGGCAAGGGAGCTGTTTAAAATTAATTTCGGTTCCAGTGGCTGCAGCAAAGGAAGAAAATCCATCTTCTCCTATTCAGCCATTTCCTCCGAGCGCTGCCTCGCAGAAACACGCTCTTCCCTCAGCCACCTTGGGTCCACACGAGCCTGTCCCCAGTCTGCCTTGCCCATGGTGACAGTGGTTTTGTTATTACAAAGCCTTAAACCCAGGAAAGGCTTCAGGAAGACACGTTTCGAGAAGCTCTATCCAGCTATTTTATTTTGTTGTGCACAAACAGCTATTTTGTCTTTCAAGATCAAAACACAAGCAAACAAACAAACAGAAGGCGATCCAACTGGAAAGATATTTTTGATGGGAGGAAAAAGACTTTGCTAACCAACTATTAGAGAATGCCAAACTGTCTCACACTCAGCTCTAGTATGATACAGAAAATTGTAAAATGAATATACATGCGCTTTACTCGCCGATTTTAACTAGTTCAGCACATCTATCCTGCAAAGGTTTACTCAATACCACCCCAACAGCATTTGCTCTCCTGGCAAGGCTGTTAAACACATCCTATACATCCTCCAGGGATGCACCCATAACGGGAAATCCGCGGGAGATGCGCTCGCTGAGCCAACGCCAGCCCCGCTGGGCACTGCTGCGCGAACGCTCACGGGTCAAACAACTCCCGTAGTCCTGTCCCACAAGCTCCAGGGCACCTTGGGGGTTCAGCAGCAACCTTGAGGACCACAGACCGCTTATTAAGAAGGCAGCAGAGCACAACAGCTTGCCGCAGCGCTAAGGCAATGCTAAGCAAACCGGCACCTCTGCAGAATAAATCAGCAGAGCGCAAATGCTCTCGGTCATGCTTCAAAGACCCCGTGGATCACCCATCTCAACTTGTGGGGCAAACCTCCGAAGAAAATCTTCCTGAAATACAGCGGTGGTTTTGCATTTCCCCGTTGAGCATTGAGTGCTCCCTTACAAAAGATTTGCTCGTGGTTTTCTTGACAAACAAGAACCGTAATTGTAACCTGCAGGATTAGAACAGAGTTTATGGACTGAGAACTGCCAGGATATTTATTGTGCTGCTGCACAGTAGAGGTGGTTTCCTTTTTTACGTGGCCTTGTGGGAATGAAGTCAAAAGGGCAGCCCATTGCTGAGGTGAGGACAGTCCATGACGGGGAAGCAGCGGGAAGGATGCAAAGGGCACTGCTGCAAGCACGTTACCGAGTTCTGCAGGATTAGGACTCGACCTCCCCAACGCCAAGGGGCTGGGCTGCTGCCTCGCTCACCTTGTAAAAGGAATCTGCTGGCCTGGGACACAAACCTGACCTTTTCCAGAGCCATTTTAAGGCACTTCACTGTGCATGAGAATGACCACAATTTTGTAGGGCTCAAAACGTACAAAGTGCTTTCCAAGCTAAGGACAGTGGTCAAAAATCCTTTCATAGAATTTCAGAGAGAGGCATGAAATGGGGAAAAAAACCCCAAAAACCCCAAACAGGAATGACTGCAGTAATGTCTATTGACTAATTAGGTTTTTTTATGACTTAACAGGTTATTTTTTTTAGTATGTAAAAAGCTCTACATATGCTTTTCCAGTTGCCCTTATAAACCCAAATCCACCACTTCTTACCTTTTATTTTTTTATTATTTTCCTCCAAGTCTCAGAGAAGCTTCCAAATTTTGCACGTCCAGATAAGAACTCATTTATTTGGTTTCCATTTTCTTCTTCCCTCAGGAACAGGCTCACAAAGTGTATTTCTAAACACCCAAGGAGCATGATCAGCAGCCTTTGGACCCCAGGAACCCTTCACTCCAGACAGAGTCAGGGTACCCAGACCAGAAGGTTCACTTACAGGGTGTTTAGAGCTCAAGTATTTGGTACCAGAAGTTTCCACACAAGCATTTGTACAATGCTCACTCTCCAAAATAATCCCACCAAATCCAAGGATCGGAACGACGTGGCTCTACCAAGAGAAGCCTTTATCACAAAGTACAACTTAAAACCTCTAAAGATCACAGGGAGCTGATAGATTTTAGCAGAGCAAAAGCCACCATAATGGTTAGCTGGTGCCTTCTGTTTCACTGCCACCCCCGTTATTAAACCATGGAACAAAACCTTTTATAGAGGAGAACCTAATGCTCACTAAATATACCCTTAGTCTTTAATTTAAGAGAAAACCCTGACTAAGTGCATCGAAGCAGCTGGAAATAGCAATACAGCTGGTCACCTCTGGCAGATTCACAACCAACATGCTTCATCTTCTCCTAGCCACTTCCTTTTGACTGTCCCACCTTCACTTAGCTGCCGAGTTGGAAAGAAGAGCAAATGTTGTGCTTCTTTTTAGAGACCAAGAGGAATTAATTCTTCGTATATCTAAGATGAAAAGGCTTCCATTAGAAAGAGTATAGGGTTTGAGTGCCTTAAATGTATCTATTATCTGCTTAAGGAACTCTCTAAACTGAATTTGCAGGGTATGACACCAAAACTTTCTCCAGGACAGGCTTGAACTCAAACTTTGTCCACCTTTTATTGTAAGGGGAGAAACAAAAAAATAAATTAATTATGTGCGACTCTTTTCTCATTTCTTTTTTGTTTTTTTTAAACCAGTTGTTACAACGAAGCACATTTTCCTTTTAAACATCCCTTCTTTACAGCAAATTAAGGGTGTTGGGGAAGCCACTGTAACACAAGGGGTTTTTTTTAACCAAATCTGATTTTACAACTGCAACATCCATGAACTGCCAGGCTCTGAGACTCTCTAAGTGCAAGCCCTGCAGGGATGGCACCCACTGTCCCGTCAGTGGTAGCAGATGACACAGCAGTGCTAGGTGACAACAGGAAAAATTTCAAGATGCGGGTGTGACAGAAAGAACCTTCCCAACGAGCTATCAATTTCACCAGCAGTCAACCCAAACAGCAAGGCACACACCAAATGCCAGTGTAACTTCTTCACCCAACTCCAGCTGACGACTACTGGTGATTTTTGGAGCTGTCTGTTTTGTCTTTGCTCTCCCTCTCAGCACTTCCACAGATGAAGTCACGTACAACACATTCAGGAAAATTTAAGGAGTGGGCTGTCTTTACCCTCTACCAGCTCGTGATGCACACGGTTCAATGCAAAACCTCTTCCAAAGGAATCCACAATGGAGTTTAAGATGTTCATCAGGTCCACCAAGTGAAGCGTGTTATTTACTTCCATAAATACAAGAAGGGACAGAACAATGTCATCAATATTTTAGACAACATCATTAAAAGCAAAACTGACCATCCTGGTCCATCAACCAAAGAGCCTTGCAGTCACTGAGAAGAGGGGTGGTTGATTGGCATGGTTCAGGTACCACTGCTGCTGGATCTCCTTTGGGAAGCCGAGAGACACCACTCGCTATAGCCCAGCAGAGCAGGAAGGGGGTTAGAGGGGCAGCTCCAGGGCTGGAGCAACACCCGAGTTATTTCTGGCACTCATGCCCAGAGGAAATTAAGGATGCAGTCATGCTTTCCTGAAAGATTCTGAAAGGACAAGGAGAACAAGCGCTGCTCCAAATTCACACTAAAAAATCCTCCTGCCTGTAAATGACACAAAACTGAGTGAACAAGCTTTGCCAACCCGTGACACCCGGCATGCCTCACCTGACAGCAGGTGGTGGCACCTCCTGAAAGCCTCTCCCATCCCTGCTGCAGAGGCAGGCAACGGTCTCCAGCTTCAGCTGTCTGCAACTATTCATGGTTCTTATTTTTTCAAGACAGACACTTGCACCTTAGACACACTCAGGACCAATCTTAACTCCATCTGGCTGCTGTAAGCAAGATGAAGTTCAGCATCCCTACCAGAGGAAACCACAGACAACGTAACATACGCTCTCAAATCTCCTATTTAATGACACATTAATTGATGACATACCAGCAGCCACATACACATCATTTCTTCCTGGTGACAGAAACAACAGCACTTTGATTCTGCCCCAGTGTACCACTGTTTTGTCCAAACAGGCCAGTCCTCAGCCCCACTATCCTTCAGCCTCAACAGGAACCATCTCAAATGTACAAAATTGCAAAGCAACATTTCTGGATGAATTGGGCTTACATGAAAGTCCTGGCTTTGGAAAACAAATTTTTCCATAATTATCAGAAGACAGGGAAAAGAACACTACAAATTTTTACTGCAGTCATCAAAAAAAAAAAAAAAAACAAACACCCCAAAACAGTGCTGTTCACAGCTGGAGTATCACAGAATGGTTTTAACATGCAAAACATACAGAAAAAAAAATGATAAAAGACATTAGAACAATTTGTCTCCTCCACTGGCCTGAGAAAATAAATCTGATAAAGGCAGAGGCATAAAAGGAAAAAAAGGTGCATTTGAAATTTGCTGCTTGTAAAAGAAAAACCAAATCATTCAGTGTCTTCCTTACAACACAGCAATGTATTTTCTGGCCATAATCATGAAACTGCTTCTGGCACAGGAACACATTGATTATAAAGCTGCATGTGACTTGCACCACATACCACACAGGCACTGCTTTAGGCTACACAGCTCTTTATGCACACTGTCCAGCAGGAGAATCACTGCAGACCAAGAAGCAGACCCTGTGTGCTGGTCCTTCAGTCAGTACCCTCTTTATTCTTTTGCAGCTGTCAGAACCAAGGTGGAGAAAACTAGAAAACCAGGCTTCAGGCTAAAAAATGGACAAGAGGAGAGGTTTTAATACATTATACAGATGAAGAAAGTGCTTCGCTCAAGTCTTTGATATCTATCTATCTATACCTCTATCTATCCATCTATACCTCTACCTATCCATCTATCTATCCATCCATCAAGCAAGAAACACAGCCAAGCAGCAAGGCTGTGCAAACACATCCAGGTTCTAAAAAGATGGAGCCAGTCAAGCTTCCCCCTGGTGGTTTGCATGTCGTCACCAGCATTGCTTCGTGTTTGTATAGCCTTATAGCTCAAATATGTTTTATGTGTCTTTGGAGGACGAGTGCACATATTTATGAGTTGCAATGATTGCTTCTTCGTGAGCAGTGCGCAGACACGTGCAAAACAGAGGTTCCCAAGGCTGTAATCCTGCCTCCAACTAGAATGCTGGAAGAGAAAAAGAGAAGCAGGAAACCAAACTACCATACAGTGGTACTGACACCTTTGATTAGGAAGAAGCATATATAAATTCAACAACACCACAGCAGCACAGCCCCAACAAATCCTCCCTGCTACAGCTGATTGTTAAATAGCAATGCCTCACAATGCTGAGGTAAAGTAGCTAATTGTGTATATTTAATTAGTATCCTTCACCTTAAAAGATCCCCCAGCATTATTTTTTTGGTATATATGCATGTCTCTCAACTGCCCTTTCCATTCTCACTCTTCCCTTCCTTCCTGCCCTTCAAATTATGCCACAGCACTGGGTATGCTCACTGGTACAGGGGACTGAAAGTAAATCCCATGAGGTGGAATGTACTCAGCAGAGATCCATTAAAATTCAATTGCTATTTCCCACCAGATGACGATCTCACCTCACAATTAACTGAAATTTGAGGGGGGATTAAGACAGAAAGGTGCACCAAAACTACAACAGAGTGGGAACACCACAACACCCTTGGGTCCTGCTGCTTTCCTATGCTTAAGAGATAACAAGCAACAAACAGCCATCGCTTTCAAACACGGACACAAAGATCCAAGATCAAAGGCATCTCTGGCATTTGTGTTGTTGTTTTGTTTCTAGCCAAGACCAGGTCATGCCCATACAATGTCTGTGGGTCCATCCTTAGAAGACCTACTATCTTTTTGTTTGTTTTTATTCAAAAGTTTGGGTTTGTAATTGGTTGTTTTCCAGGTGTCTTTTGGTTTCTTGCTACACATGAAAGGAGGCAACAGAGAGCACTTGCTGTAACAGTCGCAGTTCTTAACCCAGTATCAAGCTGTCTCCTGCTGACCTTCAGGTCTGATAGAATCTTGAGGAAAGTTTCTCCATTCAACTCCACTCTCCTCTCCTACTTAACACCTTTGACGGAGAAAAATCAGTGCTAAAAAGTTTTAAGATTAGCCCAGTGTGTCTCCTTCAGCCCCCAGTTTAAAGCAACTGAAAAAACCAGTGGCAAACTCCCAGCAGGTGGGGGTAAAGCGACCACCACAGCCATCAGCAGCAGGGACATCTTTGCACAGGCTCTGGAACCCTTTGTCTTCATTGCAGACATTTTCCTCCCTCCAATCCCAGAAGAGACTGAATAAATGAGATTTTAACTCACAACTACATGTGTTTCAAATTAAAGTTCTAAGAACGGTCATTTCCTCACGTATTTCAGAAGCTACCTCTAAACAGCTCCTCTACTTACACAGTCCTAAAAGCAGGAGAGCATCTCAGCTCCAAGACCAGAAGAAAGCTGAACTCGTGCCCACAAACTCAGAAGTAGAGCCAGGTGTCAGATGTCAAAGAACCATACACCCGTGCCAGCCCACATTCTTCACACCATATATTACTTTTATGAAAATTATTATTTTACCATGCTATCAATAAGGGCCACGTTTAAGAACAAAATATCACCTGCTTTGGTATCGTTCCTTCCCTCTGGTGTCACGTGCAACATAAACCCTGTTGCTGCTGGTGAGCTTGACAGAGCCTCTGACCTGAGCCACTCAGCTCTGCTGAGACACAAGGAGGGATGGAGAGGACGAGGGAACTGCAGAACCAAAAGCACCCTGGAAACAGCAGAGATGACTACACAGAAACACATTTCTCAGCTTGGCCCTGCTCTCATTTCACTCAAACAGACAGAGAAAAAGCTACATTACCACAGTTGCTTCTGAGCCAACATTTACTCTGGCAGGCTATCATCAGAGCTATTGGAAGTTCTCTCTCCTTTTATCCTACTGAAGTGTTATAATAGGAGCAATAATACATTTACGTTTGCTTTCTTCTTCCTTAGCACACGGTTCAAAAGTCTATAAATGACACTGAAGTAGGGAGCAGAGGCGTTTTGGCTGCACTGCTTACGTCCTCCGGGCACTCAACCTCTCTTCTGCAGGCTACAGCAAGGACTAATCCTGCCACTTGATACCAGCTATTGACATTTCAATTAAACGGGGCTGCCTACAGAATGGAAGGGATTCTCTCCAAAATATTTACATGAATCTGAGACACAGAGGTGGCTTCAGGATCAGGAAGAGATCATGAATTATGCTGTGAAAGGAACGCATTTTCATACCGAACCAGCACGTCGGTCACAGCAACCAGCTCGGAATTGACGGGTGACCCAGGAGAGCTGGTGTACAATAAATAGCAGTAACACACTGAAATCCACCAGCTACGAGAGCAAGGATTCCCCAAGTCTTTTTCTGAAGTCTGGAGACTCGTTTTGATACTGAAACCACGGAAGAGAATTTCTGTGGAAAGGTGAGGGCAGAAGATGGAAGGGAGCAGAAAGAGCAGAGAGGCAGAAGGGAAGATACAGCTTATTATATTGAAGAATCAAATATTTAACATGTTTGTTTATACAGTCCTGAACTAAGATTTATGACAAGGCATGCAGCACTGGCTACAACCTCTTCTGCTAGGTGACTAGTCCAGCAATCTAATCCCACTGGGACCCCATAATCCCATATCACTGCCACAAAACCTGAAGTACCCACATGTGCAGAATGGTAACATGAGAGACAGAAAAATGAAAGAAAGAAGGGTAAAAACCATCTAAAATAACACAGATGAAGGAAAAGACAGGCAGGAAAAACCTTATAGTGGCTACCTTCATCTGAAAGAGCCTCTTCCACATCAACCTCCAGGAGCTTTCCCACTGGGCTCTCAAAACTGCTAGAAACCTCACGCTGCTTCACTTGGGTCACAGAAATATGCACATATGTGTGTGTATATATATATATACATACACACACACACTTCATTAATAACAGAAATAAAGAAAAAGAGGCTGCCCAGAGAAGATGCATCCTTTCCAGTCCAGCTAACTCCCAACTGATGCTGCTCAACTGAAGGGTGTTAGGTTAGCTGATGAGTGATGTTAACTAAGTGGACTCGACCGTGTGCTGGCAAGCCAGTCGACAACCACATCCACCACACGTAAACCACCAGCTTGAAAATAAATGAATTTCAGATTAAAACCAACATGGAAATGGTCGCTGAGTTACGGAGTAGGTCGACTGTCTGTTTACCACAATAAACATGCTGTTTCCTAGTGTCCCTGAAGATGCTGCCTGCATCATTTCCAAACATTTTCTTTTTGTAGTCAAACTGAAGACAGATGATTTAAGAGTCAACAATCTCTTCCCCTTACTGTTGGAAGAGTCATAACAGAACCAGCCCCCACCTTTCTCCACACAACTGCAAGAACAGCTTTGTAAAACCCCGCGACTCGTCGACTGACTACCTGTCACTCAAAATACAATATGGCTATCAAGCGTTTCAAACCCCTCCGCAGGCACCAGTATTCATACCAGGGACAGATCTTGCCAATTCCTCCTGCAAAATGTCACAGAGACACAAATCTTCCTCAGAGCTAAAGCGCTTTGTGAAAGGCTCTCAGTCTCTTCCCTCCCTGCAATTCCCTTTCGCTCCACGTTGACAAATCCCACCAGAATATTTCATAGAAATCATTTTTGTAACCACTGCGTTGGCTCGGGCGCATCTATCTTTGCATTTCTTGACCGATTCCCTTCCCTCTGCTGTTTCACACTTTAAAGCCCTCTGCAACCCATCTCCATCTTCTCCGTCATCTTTGCGTGAACGGTCCAGATGTTGAATTGCACCTCTGATTAATCTACCACCTATTTTTCAAGCCATAAAACAAGCAAATAGGCCCAATTAGTTTTATTCCTTTTTTTTAAGCTACATCAACTCTACTCCTAAATTTTCATCTCTCCTAAAAAGAGAAGAGGGTTAAGGCAGTAGATCTTAAGGCACATTTATACTCGGAAGGAAGCTTTGGCAGCAATGTGGAGTCCAGGTTTTTCCAGCTCTCCATGGCTCTTCCTAGAAAAACGCACTAGCATAAAAAGAGTACAATTATTTTTTTTTTTCTCCGTATCTCAGACTGCAAATCAAACTGGTTTTCCTGCAACAATTCTTAAGATTCAGGCTGATTCAACATCCAAACAAACACTAGTCAAAAATGAATCCTCGGCCTCTCATCGGTGCGGGAAAATACTCAGCCCATTTTCAATACTGGATGAGGAATTCTCTCCAAAGCTAGGTACAGAATTGGTCTTGAGCTTTCTAAAACCACACCTTTTCCTGACACAGGTCGGGCCTCACTCACACTTGTACCAAAGCAGCAGCTACACATAATTCCAGCAGAAGCTGCAGGATGTTAAAGCAGCTAATAAAGGTCAGCTCTGTTAGCGTGGTAGACTCCAGGCACAGGGCTGTGGTGTGCAGGGACACACGTCACACGCGTTTACCTGGCGAGCAGCACCCTGCTATTTTTACAGAGGCACTCTTTTGACCAAGGCTACTTCTTTGCCGAAATTGAGAGGCGAGGCAGCGAGGCGAACATCTGCAAAGCACCGGTCTCGGTACAATTCAACCACTCCAGGACCACCACAGCAAAAACAATTCGAATCCACAAGTTAAGGATACTTCAGAAACCACAGAGATGAAGCATTCTCCTGCCACTTACCAACTCAACCAACGAGGTAAAAAGGCTGTATTTGAGACCCATTTTGAGATGAGTATTGCTGAGTTCTGGGCTGGGCAATTTGTGTTTCCTCACATCTCTCATGCCAACAAAACCCAGCTCCAGGGCAGCTGCCCTGAAAAGAGTCTTTTTGGAGAACAGCATCTCAATTGTGCTGTTGGGGTCAGGATACCACAGGAGGACAGCAATTCAGAAGTAAAGCAATTTTCTGTGAAGTTTATGGATAAAGCATTCAGAAGAGAAAGTTTCAATCTGGCCATGTGTGGTAGCATATGTGAGGTTTTTAATTGCTGAGAATGTTTGTTTGGGTTTTTTTTTTTCCCCTATCAGAAGGGGGTGGGGGGGTTGACATGACAGGGATGGGGACAGGGGACGGGGGGGGGGGGGAAGGTAGGGTGTTATTAATTTTAATTAAACCATGACAGAGATACCAACCTAACCAGAGAGGAAACAGAAGCACTAATAAGTGAATAAAGCTGGTAATATCCATCACTCCTTTCTTCCCTGCTTAACTATACTCAGTCACAGTTCCTACAGAGGAAAAATAAAAGCAGGGTGAAGAAGCTTCTGTCTCCTGAGCTCTTTACTTTGCAGCTCTGCTGTCTAATGCCCTAAGAGGGCACTTTGTTTTAAAACACATTTCCTGGATTTTTCAGAAGGGTACTTCCCTTCTGCAGAATTCTCCTTTTCACAACAGGAAAAATATTTCTCATGATATTTAACTTCAGACTTCAGCAGAAAGACAGCTTCTCCTGCAAAAACTGAAAACCTCCTGCCGTCGTGCACAGAAGTTTGCATAAGCGAGAACACTGGATAGAGAAAGAGAAAAGGGAATGTCCATCCCCCCTCAAATATATTTGCCAAAACTGCAAACTATGCTCAGTTCCCGATGAATTTTTTCTGCATGATCTCACCCTTATTGCATCTGGGTTTGGAAGAGGCTCATTAAAAAAAAAAAAAATCAGATTTGTCAGTCACCAGACAATCTTCAGTTACTAAAGTTTCGGGGTTTTTTTTGTTAAACTACTGACCTGAGACAGTTTGAGACAGTTCTTTCCTTGCCTGAATGTGCAACATAGACTGAGGGCTGGTGAGACAAGCTCCCACACCTGTAGAAAGTGGAGATTTTAAGCTAAAAATTCTGACTGACATTTAACTTAACACAGTAATACTTCTCTGGGGGAGGGGAGTTTCCTATAGCTACATTAATTCAGGCTAAAAATACCCATGCTGACATGCTGTCATGCGAGAATCTCTTTGATTCCAAGAGTTTATTCAGAGCCTTCGTGTTACTTTGAACTTTTTTGTTGTTTAATATGATCATCGCTCCATTTGTCATCATATGACAAGAGCAGACAATTACACAAGCTGAAGATATGTCTGCCAGTCATAGCATGCCATCTTGCTGCTGTCAAGCAAAGAGATGTGCCTCTACACACCTCTAGATTGAGTTCATTAAACCAGCCTGCAGGATATCCCTCGGTAATGACACAGATGAAAGACCAAATTAAAACTGCTTAATTCAGATACACAATCTCCAGCATTTTCCACCTTGCAGTCTAACTGGTTAAGCTGCATGTTTGAATAAGCCGTCCTCGCACAGAAGGGGCTCCAATTCTCCACTTCCATCACTTTTAATTAAAACATCCCAAAGATTTTCGGGAGTTTGTTCTGTACTTCCCTCGGCCTTGAACGTCAGCTAATCTAGTTGAAAGAAGAAGCAGACTGGGCAGCCCCACGTCAACGTTGCCTTCTGCCAACGGAAGCACGGCGAGCAGCTCGCTCCTCTGGTGAAACTGCCCCAGGAAGAGGCGAGCACGCTGGCGATGCTGGCTATCAGGGCAAAAAGCTCTGTGTCACCTCAGGGAAGATGCTGGGTATCAGGCCAAAAAGCTCTGTGTCACCTCAGGGAAGATGCTGGGTATCAGGCCAAAAAGCTCTGTGTCACCTCAGGGAAGATGCTGGGTATCAGGCCAAAAAGCTCTGCGTCACTCGGGGTTTTCAGCGCTCACCACCACTTTCCTGACGCTAATTTGTAACCTTCAAAGCCTCGGTGCTTCGTTAGTGAAACCACGTTATCTTCGTGTTCCTCATCCAAAACCCAGCTTCCCAGCAGAGTGTTTTGCAACGCTGCTTTTAACCGTGCTCTGCTTTACAGGATTTTTTTTTCATTTCCTAATGTAAAGCACAAAGCTCTTCCCACACAATTCTCTTTTTCTCAGACAAATAGGACAGAAGTTTGCTTAAAAAGCAAATATCCAGCAATTCTGCATTAACGCTGTAAGAAGTCCACAGGGAAGTAGCACCTACCTCAATTAGTAGATTGAGCCGTGTTTTCAAACAAAGCCTAATTAAAATAAGCTCTTCTGAATCTCCATCAAGAGCCAATTCACTAGCAAGGGGACAACTGCTTAACACAGCCTCCTATGATGAAGTGAGTTCCCGACGCCAACACCCCTGTTAACACTAACAAGACTATTTCCAAACCCAATGCGTTTACAAGCCTAAATATAAAGCTGGAATCCCAATTTCCATTACATCCTCATTAGCAACTTAATGTACAGGAGTGGGGGGAGAAATCTTCATAAATAAAAGTAATAAAAATACTTACTACGCTAAAAACATTACTACTGCATTTTTTTCAGGACAGCTAAAAGTATCCAAGGCTGCATGGAAGTACTCTAGTGTTTTCTTCACCAACACGACTTGGCACAGCACCAGCAACCCAAAGGGCAACAGGAAACCACAAAGTTGATTTGGCTCAAAATTTTGAGTTTTTTTTTCCTAAAGCCTGGTTATACAACAATGCATGCTTTTTTCAGGAAGAAATTATACTGTAGATAACTTGGTTTCATTTGGAAAATATTCCCAGGAAGCAGCACTAACTCTACGCTCAAACTCCAGGGTCAGCCGGGACTCCTGGCAGAGGAAGGATGCTGCAGTGGGAAGGATGCAGCAGCAGCAGCCATCCCCGGGACAGGCAGCACAGGCAGCTAACCAATCTGCCCCAGGAGAAGAGAAAAAGACGCGGTCCCTTTCTGCTCTTCCCAACTTTTGGATTTAATAGCTATTTCTTTGTTTCTGCCACCCGAACTACAGGAGAAAGACAGAGGAAAACCAAAGCTGAGGAAGAGCTCAGGTGGCAGCTCGCTTGCCCTCCCCCCCATCCCCCCAGGGAGGGCTTGTGGCATCCAGGGCAGAATTTGGCCTCTTTTCTGGGGTTCCCTGCAGCACAGAAGCCCCAACTTTGCACCGCTCCGGGCATCAACGGGGTGCAGGAGCTGTCTGCGTGCCGGCAACAGCCACACTATGGGCACAAACCTCACTTCCATGTGCTCTGCACCCGTCTTCTGCCCAAGAGGACTCCCCTTGTGTCTCAGCCCGCTGTCCCCATGGCTGGGGGATTAGCGTAGCAGCCCCTCCACTACTCCAGCACACTCCAGCTCAGCCTCGTCCCTGCAGTCACCAGTACGGGCTGCTCTCGACTGCCCTGCGCCCCTCAAATACCAACACCCCACCATGTGCTCAGACACATGGCTCCTCCAGGTCCTGCCTAAGCACTCGGCCCCCCAAAGCAGCCCTCTCACACCATCGCCACCCCACAGCAAGCAGCGAATGATAAACAGCAGCACAGACTCCATGGGCAATAAATCGGAGAGCTCGCAGAGATGGCGGGGTGCAGGGAAGGGAGGGACCAGGGGGCACTGATGCCAGGTGGGATCTCTTTCGGCCGTTGCTCCTTTTCCTTCTGCAAAGCACTGGCAGAGGGAACCCTGCAAGCAACTTGCTCCCTGGAACAGCACGGAAAGAGGAGGCTGGTTGTGCTTTGGGCCTGAGCCTGGAAATAGAGGCCACGAGAGCAGCGCCAAGCAGAGAGAGGAGGAGACTCCTCTCATGTCTGCTGGGTTACGGCAGCTCGTGTGCCCCGGTGAATTAGCAAATCTGGAAATGGTGCCAAACTCCTGCCTTCCCACTTCACCTGAAAGTACTGGAGAGTATCCCCAGGATAGGCTGCACCTGGAGAAGTGCTGCTTTAGCCCCAGGCCAAGGGTTTAGCCAACAAATATGGATGCTTCCAGTCATGTACCGAGCTAAACATCGTTTGCTCCAGCACAGGAATCCGCCTGCATTACAGCAGGAGAGCTTAAGTGAGAGCACAGCCTTGCCTGGCCACAATGACCAGCCAGACTAAATATCATCATCTAATTTGTGTACCACTGTGCCTAAGCTATCCTTCACTCCTGGTGTTCAACTCCCCCATACCTGCCCAGCACGCACCAGCAGCGAGCACGCTCCCAGACACCCGTGCCCCCTCCAAACCCAACTCAGCCCCTCCGCTGTCAGCATCACACCCCAGCCAGGAAAAGCCGAGTATTCCAGCAGCAGCCTACGCTGACACCGCTCAGCTCCTTTCCTTTCCAAAGGAGAAAGGCAGGTCTCCGATACGCAGACAACAAATCCCACCCGCCCGTCCTTAGGTGCAGTCTGCATGAGAGATCGCTGCACAGCCCAACTCCACGCTCCATAAAATCCCAGCGACGACGGCTTGAACGAGCGCGTTCCTTAGAACGCCCGGCACCGGGGGAGGCAGGCGGCACTGCCAAGGGTGGCCTGCCCTCACCAAACCTCACGCACGCAGCCAACAGACTGCAACAAAGACTGGAAGATCACATGAATGCTCCCACTGAAAAAAGAAAAAAGAAAAAGCAATTTAAGACCTGAAGCCCCCCCCTCCTTGCTCTCCTACCCTCCCCGAAAAGCCAGCCTGGCGTCATTGAAGCTAAAGCTCCGCGTTACATTCCTGGAGCCTAAAGGAAAGGAGAATTGGTGGAGGAACTGGCATGCTCGGCCCCACTCCGGAGACATGCTTTGCATTCTTAAGCAGCACCCTCTGAAACCAATCATCGTTACTCTCTAATTGGCTGGAAGGAACCTCCTTCAAGCCCTGACAGCCAAAAGAAGTACTGTGACTTCTGGTGACCATAGGAGACTGTTAGCGCAACTCCTCCGCGTGACAGTTAAGGGGGGGGGATCTGCATTAAAGCTGTGCAATTATTTAATTGTGAGTGTTTACGATCATCAAAGTACTAGGGAAAAAAAAAGATGCACGAGACAGGAGCCGCGAATTGCTCACGACCAAGGCAGGTACAGCACAGTAATTCAGACACACACATGTACACGAGGCAGGGCAGCGGCTCTTAGAAGAGGGGACTAAATTAAAGCGGACCCCTAAACGATCTTCCTCCTAAAATATTTTGCTCTAAGGCAAAACACGCACCACGTATTTTAAAGCATTAAGGCACTAATTCTGTAAACAATAATGCCTCCAGCGCGCACACCGCGCGCTGGAATGGATTCCTCAACTTGGCCTCATCACTTATGCATCTGATGAAACAAACACTGACAGCTTTTTTGCATTTGTAAAGGCCCCACAGCAGCTGTGGTGATCCCACCATAGAGCAATGAATTAAGCCTGAAACCCAGCTGGGTCTGCACAGAAGCCTTTTTTGCACAATGCAGCAAGACTATCATTGTTAACCTAGGCATTATTGTAAAATATTCTGCATTGCATTAAGAAGGGAGATAGAGACGCCCTGGAAAATTAGCTCTAATAGGCAATTTATATCATTTAAAAATATGGATACCACATTGATTGCTAATTGGCAGCAGCTTTCATAGTTTCATCTACACACAACCACAGTGAATCAGGTAATTACAGAATATAACTTCAGTAGGAAACAATGCAAAATTAATAAATAATCCACATTAAGGTTGTAAAACATACGACAAACTTCGATAAAATGAACATATAAATAGCTAAAATTTGAAATAACTATCAAAATTATCCATCTTGAGATCAGAAGGAATTTGTGACAGACTCTTAGAGGAAATGGATGTATATGTGCTTTCATCTAATACCACTGTTAGGCGTTTCTTTAGAGACTAAAGCAAGCATTAACGCATTAAATAGTAATATTTAGTCATGTATTGACTGTATTGCTTTTCCACTTTACAAGTACATAAATACACACGGAAAGAAGGCGTCAGGAATGACTTGGGAAAAGTCATTTGAAAGTAATTAATTGAGAAAAGGTTTTCATAGAGAGACTACATTGGTTCAGAACTGAAACTCTATTTCTGACATTGCATTTAACATTGTATTTAAAAGAGAGGCCGGAGAAATCAAAACAAAGTTGTCTGTAGAATATTCAGCTCTTCTTGCTCAGTTATTAAGAACCTTTCTTTGAGACTGAACCACAAAAACATGTGTTTTTCCAGAGACATGCAAAAAAAGGAGCCGTGCAAAACACCTCAAAGAATTCAAGGTGCTATTTCACTGACACAGATAAGAAAAAAAAAGAAAAAATTAAGCCTGTCCTCACAACTCATCAATGTGAGGAAAGAGCTTCTCTGGGAACCACAGCAGAAATACACTTTCTGATTTCAAGAGGTGCACAGGCAGATATTGTGCATGGTTCCTCTTCCCCGTTTCTCCTTCTTCTAGAGAATTACTCCGCTAAGCACGGAGACTTCCCGGTGACTTTGCACGGACTTTCAAACGGTGCCTTCCCAAGCAAAGGTACCAAAAGGGCAGTGGAGAGCGCTGGTGAAGCGGGAGGAGGTAAACTAAGTCACAAGGAGCAATTTGGAAATACGAAGCTTCGAGGTACGAGCACGGTTAGCAGAAACAGCAGGATGAAAAACATCTTCCAGTTACCAGTTTTGAAGCCTGTGCGTCTCTCCGCAATGCAGAACTGATCCAGCCAGAGAAACTCAAAAGCCTTATTAACAGAAACCAAAATTACAGGCAGCAACAACAAAAAAACCTAATTCCTTTCATTTGTGGCATTGCCTCTGTTCCCAGGCCTTTTTTATTTTCAGCAAGAGGAACTGAGAAGAAGGGAAGGGGAAGGAAAGGAGAGACAGCAGAAGGTGAAAGCGTTAAGGGGTTTGGGGGGAAGAAGGGGGAGCGTGTGCTATTAGGGAGAAACTGCACTTCAGCCTCTGTGCCACACTTGGCTAAAATGAGGCAAGGTCCAATTGGCAGCTTTTGAATATATGACCCTCCAAATGCAAGCTGTCAGCTCGATAACAGTGGAAGGAAATAAATGGACAACTCTGTACTGTTCTGAAACTCTTGTGTAATGAAGTTACAGTTTCACCCTGGAAGGTGGCCAAAAAGCATAAATCAATGAGCAACTAACCTTGTATCAATTTTTATCACAACGGGAATAGCCATCCAAAGGTGGGCTGTTTATTAAGCCCCAGTAATATTTGCGTTGGTCCTTCACACCAGAAAGTTAAACTGACAGTAACGAGGAGACTCGCTGTGCCAAGAAAACAGGGGCAGAGGCACTTTTCAGAAGTGACAATAAAGCAGCTCTTCAACCTAGTCCAGGAAAAGCCAAGCACATGAATCTTCTACAGAAAGAACAGTGGGATTACTGACCTTGCCAACACAGAAGAGCTGAGAAAGTTTACTTAGACAGGCATTAGGCAAGCCAGGCACTGGAAAATATCATGAAACGAGGCTGTACAGCAGAGAACTTTCTCATGCTGTGGCATGAACCATATATGAAATCTGGGAATTTAAGAAGACAACTAAACTTTTGCTACAGATAACCCTGTGGAAATAGAAATTCTCTAGGGACTTTCTGCAGGAACAACCAACCAAACCAATTTAAAAACACAAAACAAAACAAAAACAAACAAAAAAAATCAAACAAAACCAACCAAACAAAAAAAAACCCCATGCAAATGACAGCAACCTGGCAGATGCAGATTTAAGACCCTGGTTTTGACAGTTTTACATTTGCTTATCTATGTCAGGATTAGGAGCCCTGATAACCAGTCTGCTATAACTGAGATTTCCCTTGCTAGACGCTGTCCTAGTTTTTAAGCTGAACAGTAGGTCAGTCAGCCAGTCTTAGAATCTTTCTTACGGTCTTTTGTCTCAAATAATGCCAGCTATTCAATCTTCTTTCTTACATGCTTAAAAATTTATAAGATACTACTTCTTGTTTCAAAGGGTTGCCTCAAGAGAACACCTATTATTTTGTTCTTCTTAACTAGACTAGTTTATGCATGGGCTTAACATTATTCATGTGTGTTGAAATTACACTATATATTAACTCCCTCAGATCAACAGCAGAGCCTTGCTTTTACGGAAGAAGATGATCTAATTGCTGAGAAAGTCAGTGGATTGGAAATTTGGAAAGCAGCTGGCCCCCTCTCGATGGCATCCCTCCACCGAGGAAGGAGTGTTCAAAGCTGAAGGGCTACGTTGCTTCAGCTTTCAAACATGTGGCTCCTGATTAATATACTGGATATCCTCTGGTGGGGGAAAAAAAATACCTGGATATCTGGTGAGCATGAAATAAAGGAAGAAGCAGTGCAAAAGTATGAAGCCTTTTAAGGAAAAAGGGTAACCTTTCAGCCCTGATGTGATCTTCTGCTCCATGGGAACAGAAGAATGGTGGTTAAGTCATTTATACAGAGGATAGTCGAGAGCAAATTTCAGAACACCTTTAAAAGCCTGCCTGACAGACATCTTCAAAGTCTTCTTCCAAAGACAACAATAAGTATGCTCATGTATATTCTACCACTGTAAAAGATGAAGGAGCACTTGCCTCTTAAGCTATCATACTCATCAGCCAAGCTGTAACTGATCTTCTGAAGGCCTGACCACCACACAATACTGAGGGACAGCTCAAAAGTAAGAAGCAGCCAAAAATATTGCAGAGATGTCTGAAGACAGGGACAGTGGTAGGGCCTAACCAGGAACTCTGGGCAGGCTGCCCTTGACATGAGCTGCACTCCAACCACGGATACATCCCTGGCCATTTTTCTCATGTTACACTAACCTTGCTCCCCCAAACTCTGCTGGAGGGCAGGTTAGCCCTCCAGAGCTGAGCACACTCCTGCTTCCCCGACAAAGCCCCAGCTGCAGCTGCAGTGATGCTGGTGGCATGCAGGTGATAAAATGACATGGTTTTGAAGCACCTCTGAGAAGACCTTATGTGAAGGGGATGGATTCTGCAGAGCTGATAGCCAGGCAGCCCCTCATTCGGTACCCATACCCACCGGTGGCTACACAAGGTGAACGGGGACAGAAAAAGAACTGAAAGAAAATAAAGAAGCAAAGACATATCCAGAAAAAAAGTCTTCCAAAAAGCTAAAAAGCTTCTGACTGCTTTGCCAGGGAATCCCTGTGGTCAACTCAATGGAGCTCCAGAGGGGAGAGCAGGACACGTACCAACGGGAGTGTGTACAGGAGTGCCACTCCTGGTCCCATCTGGGCCAGGAGGCAGAGCCTAGCAGAAATGGTCTGGCCAGGCACCAGGCATGAGCAGACCAGGGGTTATAATGCATTGAGAGATGGGCTGTCTGTAAGGGGAAAAACTTACAGACTCACCCCTGGCAAGATCTAAAAAGAGTTATCAAAAAAACCCCAAACAAATAACAAAAAAAAAACCCAACTTTATCCCTTCACTCTCCATCATCCAAATTAGTGAACCAGTATTTTCCAAAATGCCCACAGGGAATTAATTTCACTGCATCCTTGACTGTAAGAGTAATAGGCATAAAATGACACCACAAAAGGAAGAGGTATCAGCAAGAATTTAAGAAAAGGTGCTTGTGAGAGGAAAAAACATGATTGCCTAACATCATAAACATATTTCCTTCTTCTGCATGGTACACCACCAGCTTTCATAGGAGCCAGCTAAAGCAGTATTATAACGAAATACTAAGTATGATATAAAGAATTTATATTACCTAGAAAGCTTTAAGAGACCATCATTTTCTTAACAGATTTACACTGAAAATTGTATTCCTGCTCTCCAAAGGAACAGGACCCAGAAATCATTACAGCAGGTCTGCCACCCAGCCTGGAAGAGATCTGGCCACCTTTAGCTATTTTGGAAGGTCATCCTCAAATGGAGACTGCAGAGATCCTTTCAATAATGGAAGCTACGCACTGGTTTTTACGACTGGTCAGTCATGTCACATAACACTGCTCTTGACTGAAAGAGCATGAATATTAATGTCTTATAAATAAAAGCCTTTAATGCAGGTGAATTATGAAATTAGCTTTTCCTGAATGCTCACATCAGCAGGACTCAATTTCCCAAAAGTTCATAAAAGGACTGTAAAAAAAAAGGATGAGCAGAGTCACGTTCTGCTTTTCCTCCCCAGTATTTGCATATTAACAGTTGGCTGAGCCTTGCACAATGTAAGGACACAGCCAGTATTTTCTATAAGCAGCACTCAAATTCTGCACGCAGGCTTGACAGACAAACAGCAACACTGCAATCCCTCCCTTTCCAAAGTATTTCGATGGAGCTGTCCCCAGGGTGAATGGCAGGAACTTTTCCTCATGCCCTCTGGAAAAGAAAAATCACACTGCAACAACAGTTCTTTTGGCTTTTATTTTTTTTGCAAAGAGACAGCAGCAGCTTTGCAAAGCTCATTTCCTCAGACGGGAACGATGAGAGTATAAAAGCCAAATGAGAGACATGCACAGAAATGAGAGAAAAAAGAAGGGAAGAGCATGGGACTGGAAGACAAGAGGGCGAGGGGATGGGAAGTGAACTGTAAAAAAATGCCAGTACTACGCACACTATAATGAAGAGATTAAGGAAAGAACAAGAATAGTTGTTGCATTTAAGCAAAATATTAAGAGATGCTGAGAAAGCAAAAATAAACAGATCAGGACAACAAACAAACAAAAAACCAGGCAGGACTACATCAGTAAAGGCATTAAAGCCATTAAATGGCCATCACCCTCTTAGAAAACGACCGTTCCTGTCCGCGAATACTTGCACACACTCTCACACAGGAATGGCAAAATCTGAAGCCCTGAAAAAGCACTTCGGCATCTGCTTAACTCACAAGCTCCACATACTTCAACCGACGTCGGTGAGAGTATTGGGAGGTTTGAGACAGGCACGTGCTACAGCACCTTGCTGGATCCAAACTGAGGGCGCAGTTCCTCCTCTTTTTAATCTGCAGCAAAACCCTTGTGCCCCACCGCTCCCTTACGTGGGCTGCTGGAGAGTCTTTGCAGGCTTGCACTGAAACCAGACCATGTAAAGATGAGAAGATGGGGGAAGAAAGAAGAGCAGAGCATTGGTGTAACCACTTTTCAAGCCTGATAATTTCAGTGGCCCCGTTTCTGTGCAGCTCTTTAGCTGTATTGATGTGGCCAAAGCACTACACCATGAAGGAAAGATCAGCAGGGTCACCACTGCTGGCTTCAATGGGGAGAAAAAGGCATGTGATGCTGCATCCTGATGTTCAGATAATTAAAGGAAACTTTGTTTTTTGCAGCTTCTCAACGTGACATGGTTTGGCCTTCTCACACTACTTGGGAACCGGGGGCCAGAATACACCAGCACTTCAGTTCTCTTGCACGTTCAGCAGACCAGAGTGGCTTTAACAAGAGAAGCTCTCTGAACTTATTCTTCCGCAGTACAAGCTACAACAAATAAAGCCATGGGAAACTTCTGGAGGAACTCCCTTCCGTAAGCAAGTCCTTGTCGTAGAAAGTAGAGCAGTACCCTGGCTTCACTTCCACGGTGGAGGTCTGGTGTGTGTGCCTGTTGAATTGAAGAAAGTGCCCTTCTTCTTCTTCTACCACACTCAACAGTGACACTCAGCTTCCAGCAGCACAGCCATCTTCATTTTATTTTCTTCCCTTCCCCTTTTTTCTTAAGTGTAATATTGTTCAAATTCTACCTAAACAAGCATAACATGTAACAACACTAGTACATTTTTAATCCTCTTCTAACATATTTCAGCACTTTGGAAAGGATTACGGCACTTCCATGGCCACAGGCACAAGCACGTCCAGCTTCCTTTTCACCCACGTGGCCGAACTTCTTTTCCACCTTAGTTAATATTCACCATGCTTCCAGCAGAAGGACAGTACAGCAAAATCCATGCCCAAACAATCATTAGAACAGACAAGGGCAGCTAATTTTGTTCCCTAGGAAATAAAACATATACATCTTGCCTCCTATTTAGTCATAATTTCACAGCCCATTTCAGCTCACACTATTGCTAACAGAAGCAATCCTACCCCTCTCCTGCCACTTCACTGTCTGTCCCCGACACACTTACCCAGACCCACTATTTTTACAGCTACATCACAAACTGCAATATTAAATGAGCCCACAATAAAAATCAACCCTGTTCTGTCCGTTCAGTTTTAACCTGGAAAGTCTCTGGTCTGTGGTGGGAGTTAGGACCTGGTACACACGTTGGCCTGCAGAAGAGAAGGGGACAGGTAGCCAGAGGAAGGCTAAACAACTTCTTTCAGCACGGTGCAGGGTTTGAGCAATCTTAAAAAGACAGCATGAGGCAGCTTACTGGTCTCCACATTCACAATGCTGTTACCAAGGGCAAAATGCAAAAGCTGCACACGGGGTATTTCCACCACAGAGAGGAAGAAGGGACAGTGCATCGGGGCAGGACAGCTTCACTTCTTGGGTCTGTAGGTTTTGGTGGTTCAAGGCACCACAGACTTGAAGGAAAAAAAAAAACCCAACCTGCTTCAAAATTATTTGCCATTAGGACAACCATTAGTTCTTCCAAGTAATAAATTATTCACAAGTTACAGTTACTGTAACATGCTGTAACTCCAGCTTTTAAGTAACACGAAGCCTCTTGCCTTACAAAGTGGTATTACCGTGTCACCATTATATGTTGAGTAACTACAACAACAAAAAAAATAACATTGGTAAAAAAGCTTTTGAAACTTGAAGGCCTCAGCAGCAGAAAGACACCTTCTTAGAATCTCACTTGGGTGTAGTACAGATTTTAATACATGATTAGAGGAAATACTATTCCAACACATTTAACTTCTGCTTTATATCCAAAACTGAAAGGGACGTTCCCTGGTCTCAGAAAACCAATGTACAATGGCAACAGGACACGAGAATTTTCATCATTATCACCACTCTTTGAGACAGGGGGGAAAAAAGTGACTATCAATCAGAAAACCACATCTCACGTGTCCATCTATGTCATCCTTCCGTGAAAAACACTCCCATTAAGGCCAGTCGTTTGGAACATCACCCACAAAGGAACAACACCAGCTTAGTTATCACTCAACTTTGCAAAGGACAACAGAAAACCTTCTTCTCGCTTGGCTTTGAGTTTTGTAAACTCCAAAGTCTTGGAGCAAGTTTTGTAGTGCTGAAATCAAAACAGAAGCAGTTCCTTTTTTTTTTTTCCTTTTCAGCTCGAGTTGAGTTAAGAAGTTAATTGATCTGGCATACGTGCAGGGTTGGAAATTTGTATTACGGGGTTTTTAGCATGCACGCTGCAGCGGAGAGATTTGCCTTACAACTTTGATGTACCAAAAAGAACTCTGTGGGACAAACTGGCTGAAAGTAATATCCATGAAATAGAAAAGGCGAGAAAGAAGGAACCGTATCCCTTCTCTAAATCACCCTTAGTCTGCTTAACAGCCACCTTATAAAAAGAAAAAAAGCTATAAACATAGCCTGCAGCAACTTAAAAAGTCCAAATGTGATTTTTAGGCTACGTACTTCTTGGGCATAAAGACTTCCAGTTTTAGAACAGAGCAGAAAATGATATGCTAAATATAACAACTAATAAAAATAACGATAAGCATCTCAAAGAGCGAGACGCTGGAGAGGCTCTTGTCCAAGATTCATGGTTTATGTCCATTTCATTTGTAGCAACTTCAAAAAAATATTTGTACATTGAAATTCACTTGACTCGCCTGCTTTACATCAGCAAGATCCTCTCTGTATTTCCTAAAAATGAAGGCCATTCATAAAGGAAGATAGAAAAATATTATTAGCTGTTTAAATGGAGTTGTCAGGGCCCAGGGGAGACTGAATCCCTGGCACTGAGGAGCCTCAAAAGCTTAGTCTCTTGGTGGGACTCCCCAAAACACAGCACGACTAGTGCGAGACTGAACTTTACCTAAAGCAGCAGCAGATTTTTTTTCACCAGAAGAAAATAACTCACAATCCTCAAAGAGAAAAGAGAGTCCTAACAAACAAATGTGGGAAAGGGCAGAGAAGAGCGTCCCGTTCGTGTGGACAGTAAGGGAAAAAGCATCATGTCAAAAGAGCAGCACATGCCATTGTCCAGAATTATTGGGGACCGTGTTTCTGTACCCACTCACATCAACCTGTTTCAAAAATAGGCACAGAGCTCATTTCCATATGCATGGAGTTGAAAGAGCCCACGATTTCTCAAAATTCACTCCCATCCTTCTTAATTTAAAGCGTGCGTCTCTTCAACACTAATCTGCAAGCAAAGCTAAAAATGAATTGCTTGCAATATATAGTTATCCTCACTTGGCTCAGACAACACAGTATCAAAGTGCAAAACTAAGATTAGTAGATTATGTCAGAATGAGCTCCCGTGGTTTATTTTTGAACTTTCTAAATATCGTTAGCCAGTCATCACAGCGTGCGTGTGCCAGAACACGCTAATCTCCTGCAACCATCACGTCATCCAAGAGATGTCAGACCAGCGAGGCAAGCTCAGGGAGCTGAACGCAGAGTGCAGGGACACAAACACCACAAGCCTTCCTTTCTCAACTCAGTTCTTACTATTTGCATTTCTTCTACCCTTTAGGAAGTGAACACGATACAGGAACAGACACAGGTCCAAAGCTGCCTGTTTGCAGAGGAAATCAAGAGAAGGATGTGACAGAAAACACCTCAAGGACCCGAGTAGGACAGACCAAGTAGATCAGGCATTACAGGAGAGAGGATTCAGTCACGCCCCTCAAGTGATGCAATTACCAACTCTTCTGGGCCCATCAGCACATTTTTGCTACACCAATTTTAGCGGTGTCAAAATGCCTGCCTGCAACTGTGGCAATCCCACCAGCACCTAACCAAACCTGAGCAGAAACTACTCCTGCTCCACAGGCCCCACCTGGATGTACAGAGACCTCAGTACAGCCTTCTCATTTTGTTTTCAATGTATCTGTCTTAATTAAAGAGTCCCATTTTTATGCCTGACTAAAGGAGGCTTTGTTCCCCCAGATAAAAATACAGGATGTTGTTTATGACGTGCCAGTCCGGGATGAGACGTTTGCTGCAGAAACGCTGAAGCCATTTCAAATGCCGCTTCCCTCCGTGAGCCAGTGGAACCATTTCCAACCAAGCATTTTTTCCTTGCTTCCGTGCTCAGTTGGTCACTCCGAACAGCTTGCCGATAAAGCTCTGCACGGGAGCAGATGGGGTACGCTCACCCCACCCGCCTGCTTGCAGACCAGGGGGCTGGGGTCTCTACCAGAAGAGATGTTCAGCGTGGCCAGTGCTCCCAGTTGCTGCTCAGCTTCTCCACCGAGCCTGCCCACGCTGGCAGGGCAAGCTGACCTGCAGCACTGGACAGCTTCGGACCCTTCATCGGCGTGAGGAAGCGGCAGACAAAAAGCAAGCGCGGGTTCCAGGAGGAGAAGAGAGCTAGCATCTTTTCAAACAAGCCCTCGCTGCTGTAATTAAAGGGTTTCTTCTGTTCTCGCAGCCCACCGCTGGAAACACCGGGCCTCCGCTGACTTGCCGAAGGAACGACATCAGAACAGGATGTCATTACACAAGGGAAAGTGTGAAACCCGAGCAAGTGAAACAGCAAACGGTTTTAAACCTTCTACCTACTGATTCATTGAGAAAACGCTTTTGTGACTGAAATAAACCCAGCCCTACAAATGAAAACCAAGAGTTCCCAAATAAAACCTGCCCTTTAAAAACCCCCAAAAAAAAGGATCACATCCAATATTCCCAGTAGTAACGAGCCAGCAAAACAACCAACCCATCAAAGATCTAAGAGAACACCAAATACATTTTGGCAAGCACGTTATTTCCTGTATCTGAATTTCAGCGCCAAGTACTCCTCACACACTAGACCTGAATTTTACAAGAGATTTGCAGCTTTTAAGTTTCCTAGTGGCTTCCTACCACTTAAAAATGCTTTAAATAAAAAAAAACTGTATGAAGTATGAAAAGTATATGCAAACCACATCCCATCATTTACCCGGGACATTAAACTCCATGTATGTTTTACCCTTTTCTTTACAGTCATAACAACAGGTTAAGGGGCTTTGTATTGAAGGTGAAGAGCTAGATCATAAAAACTGTCAGGTGAGGTTTTGGCCCGTAACACAGGGACATTTAGGGCCACGAGGAAACATTTAAGGGAAGCTCAGGTTTGGCAACGCTGAAATTTGCGTTATTAGACTCGAAAGTTAATGTGCCATTAATCTTAGGCAGAGGCAGGCAAATCCATCAGCACTGCTGTTTTCAGACTGTCTGCTCACTAAGGCAAACAATGCATCATTTACACTTGGTTTACATTTATAGTTGGGAAGAAAGCCATGCAAAGGACTAGGAGAGGGGGAAAAAAAAAAACCCAGAATGTTTTAAATGTAAATTTGAATTTTGCAGCAATGCATGTATTCCTCTGCAAACTCCACATCTGCTAAATCACACAAAAGCTGGGTGCTTGTAATAAAAAATAATAAACCTGTGTCTGCTTTTCCTTTCCCTACTTTAAAATTACCTCTAAGCCTCCCTTTCACTTAAGTGCTCCAAACTGGAAACTTTCGAAATGAAAGCAGCTGGTGTTTCCCTTTCCTCCCTAAGTTGATTAAACTCAGTCACTGTAAAATATAAATGGCCAAAAAAAAAAAAAAAACCAAAAAAAAAAGAACAAAACCAAAAAAAAATCCAACCAAATCAACCTCAAAAAACATATCCCTCCTCCTCAAGAACTTTCAGCTATGTTCAAACCAGGAAATATCAGTAATGTGGATAAACAGAACATAAATTTTAAACCTGGAGTCTCTTTAGCTTCAGACTGTGAGATTTAAAAACTGACCTACTTTATGTAATACTCCCACAGCTGAGTCATCACAGTATCAACTGGTCTCTATCAGCTGCAGGGTATGATCATCACTCAAAAACAAATCAAGTATCCACACTGAAATGCCTCTTTTCTTTTATGATCACGTTTGAAATACACTGTTAATCTCACAGTCCAGACCATAACTGGAGAGGGAGAAGATCCTGAAGTTAAGTTTGCACGGGGTAAAGCAGTCCCTGTATAGCAGATGCTGTGCCTCGTAGCAAGAGCCCCCAAGCTAGAGGAGAGAACATTGGACGTGGCTGCAAAAATACAGATTAGTTCCATCTCTGCCACCGTTACAGTAGGTAGCTTCAGGCAAGTAATTTAGACTTCTTTCTGTTTCATCAAACAATAAAATGGAGGGAATGCTACTGCCTTACAGACTCAGCTGACGTTTATACCCCACTTCAGCATATGCATAACGTTAGCTGCTATTTTACATCAACAGAAAAGGAAAGGGTAATATATTTTTAATAGTGGCTTAGTAGGCCTCATAAGAGAAGGTGAAAGCGTTTAATGAACATTAGAAACTCTTCACAGGGGCCTTGATTCATTATAATTCACTCTGGACACATCTCACAGACTCCTGGCTCACAGTTCATCAGGGCGAGCAGAAGTCCATTAGTACCTCCGGGCAAAGCATTTGTTGGTAGTAAAAAGTAAATATTCCTTTTAAAGAAAAAAGTATTTTAATGACTCATTTCTAGTTAAGCGCCATCCTACAGCCACTTACAACGTAATGCTGCAGTCTTGAGAGTCCAGGAGGAGATTAAGAGGACCCAGACTCAGATCTCAAGTGCAGCCAGCATCCTTACACCCTTTAGCTGAAGTCAGACATAAAGAAAAAAAATAAGAAGCTGAAGGTGCTGTACTGCTGGAATTATTACTGCAAGCCTGGAAAAGGCCCAGCATCAGAAAACTCCAGGTTATTTGAAACAAGATGCAATGCACACTGAATACCCCCTCTGCTGCAACTGGTGTGTTTACGTTATTTCTTGTAGGAGCTGGTCAAATTTAAAGCATGCTGTCAGTTGTGGGGCTGGGAGAGGGAAATGAGGAAACTCCTGAAAAAAAAAAAGGCAAAAAAAAAAAAAGCAGGGCAGGAAGGTCGGGCTGCAGCCCTGGGGTGCCCAGGGCCAGGCCCCTGCACACAAACATCCCTTACTCGGGAGGAGGTGGTGCTACGGGGTCGTCGTACCCCCAAAACTCCCTGAGCCCGCGTCAGGCAGAGCGAAGTGGAGAGCATTGTTTCCAAGGCTGCAGCACTCACAGGAGCTCTCCTCAGATGTCTGCAGCACACTAATCCTGGCCAGGCCTCGCCGGCCCGCTGTCTGAGGGGCTTACCAGGCTGTCCGTAGGTGAAGCGTGTCACCTCATGGCAGACTACAGCACTTTTACTTCTTCAAGGGCAAGGAAACAAACCACACGAGGCAACTGCAGTGACATTACTCCTTAATTATATTTTGCCATCTGCTACCATGGCAGAACTGTGCAGGTATTTTGGGAGAGCAATCCAGGTCTGGTATGCCGAGACCTAAACCAGCAAGAACAGAAGATTTGCTATTCAGCATCAGAAAAAGGGGCAGAAAAAATGCACCTGTGAAATTATGCTTAGGACTTCAAAGCTTTTCGTTTAAGAACTATTAATTCCAAGCGCATACTGAATGCAGTCTGGTTTCTCGGCTGATGCTTTAAAAAGCTGTCAGTTTTCTGAGGCTTGAGCCAAAAGGCAATATTTGATATGTAAAGATGTTTGAGAAGGAGGAGGGTAGAGTGAGAAGAAAGATTTGTATGAGTCAGCCATAGTTCTTTTTAAAATTAAGTGATAGCATTTTTAAAGCCCAGAATAAAAGATGCATACTTGGATTTCCTCGTTCCTGGGTTACCAGTCACAAAAGAAAACACTCTCAAAAGTTTAAGTGAACTTTTAATGGTGACCACTTCCAGAGTCGGGGAGCCAAGCCCCGCCACAGCAGCCCACGACGCGCGGGCTTTACTCCATTGTTCTCACCACCTTTCTGTTTTCAGAATTCATTTCACAAATGCCAAAAAAAGCAGCAGCCTAAACAGGCTCTGCTCCTGACACGACAACACACAGCGCTGAGGAGCGGGGCCACCGAAGCAGCACTGGGTGCCTGTGCAGTGGGAGACACTCGGCCGGACCCTTCGCTCCCCACGGGGGGACATCACCCGTGGCACAACCCTCACCTCAAGGCTGGGAGCCCCAGGGGCCCCAGGGCCGGGCAGCGGGGCCCAACACTCGGCGGACCGCGGCTCCGCTGCGGCCCGGAAACGGGGCAGGGGAGGCCGGCCACCGGCCCTGCCACGCCACGGGCCCGGTGAGGCGAGGCCTGCCTCAGCCGCTGCCACCTTCTGGCACCGCCTCTCCCGGGTCACCTACGGCGGTGCCCGGGCCGGAGGCCTGCTCCAGCGGCGCGGGATGCCACGGTGGGGCCGGGCCTGAGAGGACGGCCGGGGGCCGCTAGGAGAGGGGGAGTTAAACGGCCCCCAACCCAGGGCGAGCGTCCTCACGGAGGCCGGGACGCGGCTGCGGCCCCGCTCCGGGGGCGGGCGATCACACCTGCAGCCGTGCAGGCGGACAACAAAAGGCCCAGCTGGTACCGGCGAGGAGGTGGCGGTGGCCGCGGCCCAGCACGCTCCGCCGGGCTGCCGCAGCGCCCGAAGGTCACGGGCAGGAGGAAACGTGTCACGCGTGCGGCCACGCCGCGTCCCCTCCGCCTCCGCCCCCGCCCCGCCGCGGAGACGTGACCGGCCCTCCCTCGGCGCGGGGCGGCGGCTGACCAACCTCCTCCCGCCCCGAAACCGGCAGGGCCGGACCGGGCGGCCCCGCACCTGTTCACCTGGCCCGGAGCCGGGCCGGGCCGGGCCGGGCCGCCCCCTCCCCCGCAGCGCCGCCGAACGCTGCCCCCGGGGCCTTCCCCCGCCCCCGCCCCGCCTCGGCTCTGACGTCACGCCAGGGGTGGAGGGGGGGGGGGGGGGGGGGCGGGGGAGGGGGGGGCCGAGGCGACGAAGATTCCACGGCGCGCAGGCCCTTCCCTTTGTGACGTCACGGGAGCAGGGCGAACCTGGCCGGGCGGCGGCGTGGCCGGCGGCCCGCGGGCTCCCGTCACAGCCCCGGCAACCTGTTGCTGCCGCCGCCAGCGCGCCCCGCCGGCCCCGCCGCCCCCTGCCAGAAACAAAAATGTAGGGGTGGGGGGGGGAAGAGGAAAATGGGTGGAGGGTTAATAAATAAATAAATGGATGAAATGAAACAACAGACGCCACCGCGAAGTTGCAAGCGGGGAGCACACGGCACGTTGCCCGCCGCGCCGTACTCGCCCCGGTTCCCCCCCCCCCCGACCTTCCCCCGGGGCCGGAGCCAGCCGAGCTCACCCCCTGCCCCGCGGGGCGGGAGCGGCGCCGCATTGTTCGCCCCCGGGAGCCCGGGGCGACCGCGGGAGCAGCGGTTTGGGGGCGATCTAACCCCCCACACAAACACAGACGGGTCCGTCGTGTCCCCCCCCCCCCCCCCCCCCACCTCCCCGCTTCCCCCCCTTCCCCGGGCTGCGTTTCAGCGGGGCGGGCAATCGATAGCGGCAGTCAGCTGGAGTCAACTGCAGTTTTTACTGAATCTATAGAATAGCGAGGGAAAGTGTCCCGAAGGTCACCCTCCCTGCCAAGAAACACCCCTCGCTGAAGAGGGACTAAAAAAAAAAAAAACAAAAAGAAAGGAAAAAAAAATCGGCACGAACGACAGGCGCGATATAAACTACAACTTTTAAAGCCCCGCATCAAACGCACCCAAAAGCGAGGATTTACATATATATAGAGCTATATATCTCACCCCCCCCACCGCCAACAAAATGAAGGTTGTTGTTTTTAACAAACGTGTAGATAAAAATCATTATTCGCTCTACTGCCTATTTGGCCGATTCCCCTCAGTTTTTCCAAACGTAAAGAAAAACTCCCCGATGCCAATCAAAACGTAACTGGAGCACGAACAGAAATCCAACTATCCATCCACATTTGTACGTTTAAAGGGTTAGACAATTACAAGGGATTGGTTAAAGCGGCTGAATAAAGAGAGGAAGAAATACAGCCCGGGCTGCGCTGGATTAACCCAAAATTTTCCAGCCATGGCGATGAATTATTTTACTACTGTACCGAGCCATTTCCCCCCATTATTCAAGTCAAGCCCCGGGGAACGTTCCCCGTAAGGCGATCCCCGCCTGGCCGGGTTCCTTCGGCGAGGCAAGGGAAGCAGCCGAGCACATCCAGGAGCTGGGATGTGGTGGCAGTGCGAGGAACGAGCTCGCCATAACCAGACACTCGGTTTCAACTTAAAGGGCTTTCAGCAGCCACCGCCGCCGCTTCGGCAGACGGGGATCCACACACGCAGATCACAGGAAAGGGAAGGGGGGGGGAACCAAACAACCCACCTCCTTTTCGCATGCAATAAGCGCAATATTAATAAAACCGCTTGAAAATGCAGTTTCGTGACATTATCGCGGCAAACACCCCCCCCCCCCCCACTCCCCCCTCCGAACTCCCCGCCTTTCATCTAAAACTAGATTATGATTGTGTCATTTGAGGTCAATACATTTATTCACTGGAGGAATCGCTACACGGATCTGGTTTTATAACCAGGCTGGATAGAAAGGTTTCCCCGTTAAAAAGGGGCCTCTGAAACTCCCCCACCACACCGCAGGAAAATAAAATCCAGCATCACATTTGTTTCGAAAGCCTCGTAGCTGCAGGATTAGCTATAAACTTGACATTCACTGCCATTTCCTAAAACTGGGAGGCAAATGATAGATGTTATGACCACTTACGTATTTCTTTTGAATTATATTCCTCTTGGGTCTTTCTTTGCTCATTCTGGTATCCAAATTCTGATTGCAAAAGGGGACAATTGCTTCATGAATTAAAGCCGCGACAATTTTAAAAAAAATAAAAAATAAAAATACCGAAAAAAATCCACGGGGGAGGGGGTTGTTTGTAGTGGTTATCTTGTAATCCGACTTTCTTTCCTCACAATGTGATTCTCCTAGCAATAAATCCAAGAAATGGGGGACGAAAAAAAAAATTAAAAAAAAAAAAGACGAATGCGAAGGAAACAACAAAAAAAATCACTTTAGTGAAACATTATAATGGAAAATTTCCCCCCCAAAACACAAAAAAACGACGCCCTTGAGATCCCCTTTTCTCTTTCTCAAAGCCACCTAAGCGATCTGCAGGTCCTTAGTGTCAGAGCTGTAGTTACATCTTGGAGAAGGAGAGGGGCCGAAAGGAGGCGATTAAATAAATCAAAACGTTGGAAGTCACGTTCGTGCCGCTGCAGCAGCAGGGAAAGCGGCAGAGACAACTCCAGCAGCGGCGGCGGCTCCGGCGGCTCCGGCAGCGGCGGCAGCGAGGGCTGCACGCACCGTGTGTGTCTCCGCTCCTCCGGCTCCCCCCCAGCCAATGAGAGCAGCTCTCCGGCACCAACTTTAAATGGACCTGGCTCCTTTTTTTTTTTTTTTTTTTTTTTTTTT